>OY756362.1:6000000-6557171 GCA_963576895.1 Ceraclea dissimilis | reverse complement strand
AAGGACTCCGCAACTGACGTTTCTCACAATCTCTGTCGTGCAGTGAATAAATGCTGTTACGTAAATTAAGGGATAAAGCATTTTCTATGTCGCTGAACGCTACTAGTCATAGCACTATATTGGAATTCCTTAAAAAGTGTCATTAATAGCCTCGCATCTAACATACATGCTTAAATAAATACATTATAATGTGAAATATTTTTATTTCGAAAAATGCCTTCTAGAATGTCTACACACTATAATCCGAATGCTTCGTACATCCGAAGAGGGTATAAATTTTTTGTGTTCGGATTATAGGCTCTGCTGTACATAGATATAATTATTAGAACATGCGTAATGTCAATAATTAAGGAACAGTCCCATCGCCATCTTTTCTGTAAGTAGTATGGAGAAAGGAAGCCACTATTAAGTATCAAAAAATACGGAAGCTCCACTGCGGTAAAGGCTTCTAGTTAGTACAGTAATAAAATAAACATAAATGAACAACAAACCAGATCTGTCTTGGATCTCATCATCTTCAATTATTAAATGTACCCGAATGAGCCGTTATTTAATACGAGTTTTGGACAAAAAATAATCTACGCCCTAAATTATATTTTCATCTGAAAGTTGGAGAAGCCCAGGTATCCTACGGATTAATTTTGCTCAAGTATTGGTTGCATAGGTGTCTCAGCATAAAGAGAGTAAAAAAATATTGCAGCTTACTGGCTATTGATCTGGGTTGAATATTTTTTTAACACTATGTGAAGATTTGAATATTTTAGAGAATAACAATACTTAGGTGTTATCACATTTTTATTAAATTTCCAAAAGAATATTTGAAGATTCCAGTATAAATAAAAGAGTATTAATAAACTCAAAGAAATCTATCCCTGGACTGAGGTAATATAAAGTTCCATCAATAAAGATTCTAGTTACAAAATAATTTATTACACATGGCAATTCTTCATTTTTTAACTGGCAATTTTGGGATAAAGTGTTGCCGTAGTTGCATTATTTTTCGATATATACTTTGGCCAGATTTCATAATCCATAACGTTGACAGTAATGAACATTTACTATAGTTCCAAAATTTGCCACTACAGCGCTAGTGGTATGTCATCTAGTCGTAACTACACATCGGATATTTGGATGGCGTTTTATTGCCGAAGCGCAATAAATCATCACTAATCCATCAGTGCCATATACGGCTCGTGACCAAAAGTATTATTTCTCTTCGAATTTAAATTACGGGGTTTCCATCTTTGCCTGAATTCTATACACCATCAATATCTACAGGGGAATACAACAATAGTGAAGTGTAAACAACAAATTCCACGTAACTTGTATCTGAGTGCGTTATGCAGGTAGTATTAACAACATTTTCCAAGTAAATGTACTGTATAATATTTTTTTCGCTCTACGTCCTTCATACTCTTAGTCTCTTTGATTTTTGGAGGGATTTTTTATTTATTTATTCATTGGAGTGAATGCTCACCAAGGCGAACATAAGTCTCGAAGTCAGCCTCTGCTACTAATTTGGAATCAAAGCTTATCCCAACATGGTCAATGGGTAACTACAATCAAATGCTTTAACCAAGGGCGTATATAGGGAGGCGAGGGGGTCCCCCCCCTGAAATGTAAAATAATTATTTAAAAAACGTCATTTTACAACATTTATATTAACCATCCCAAGAAACCATTTCGGTCGCAATTTGGTCGCCGTTCGCACACGTTCGCTGTGTGCACACTAATCGGAAATTCGGTCGCTGTTCGCACATAGTTTCGAAACCGCAACCAAAAGTGGGGAACATTTGTGACTAAATCTGGTCGCATTCGGTCACATTTTGGTTACAAATGCGACCAAATCCAGTCGCATTCGGTCGCATTTGTAACCAAAATGTGACCACTTGAATGGCCCGCCGGTGCTGGCGCGTACGTATTTGCGGTTTCCCGCAAAAATAAATATATATATTTATAATTTGACCCAATTCAGTTACCTTGGTGGTGAGCTACTGAGCACTAATGACCTCCCTAACGAAATCAGACCCCAGGTAAACAAAGCTGCAGCTGTAGCAGGTTGCCTGAAAGATGTCATATGGAGGAATAAGGATATGAGAACAGCCAGCAAAGTTCGCATCTATAAGACCTGTGTGCGACCCATTCTAACATATGGTATAGAGGCGAGGGCAGATACTGTTAGAACAAAGAGTATGCTGAGAACCACAGAAATGAGGACGCTGCGAGCCATTGCCGGGAGGACTCTGAGAGATCGGGTGAGAAACACTGCAATTCGAGAAATCTGTGATGTCCAAGATGTAGTCAGATGGGGACGACAGCGGCGGAGATTCTGGCACCAACATGTATCAAGAATGAACAATGCCAGACTCCCATACATCGCTTTGCATGGGGTGCCTGATGGTCAACGCCCGCCAGGAAGACCACCAAAGCGATGGAGAGACAGCTGGAGTTCCACATCACAGGAGAACAATCCTGTCAATACAGACTCGCTGAGTCTAGATGCAGTTTAAGAAGAAGAAGAAGAAGAAGAAGATTTATAATTTTAACATGGATGCGCAACAAAATTCTTAACACCAAAATACTTTTCAGCCATGATACAATATTAATGAAATTAAAAACGGACGGGTATAGCTAAATAATATCCGAATTTCATTGCGAAACAAAATTTATCGTGTAATTTAGTGAAGTAGGTGGCTTATTTTTAACGCGCCTTTTTAATTATTAATTTTAACAACAAATAATAAATTAATGTGCTAGTCATATTTATTTATATTAAATTCTATACAACTTCCAATAAGTCCATTGTTTCGCAGAAACCTTAATTTTGACCTATTACGCTATAATCCAAACAAATTTCATCCTGTAAAACGATTAAACATGCATTTTAATGAACATAATTATCAAAATTTCGTAGAATATGGAGTAGTCGCAAATGTGACCACCTATGACCACTTGTAACCAGTTGTGACCGCTTTGTGACCGAATGTAACCAAAAGCGGTCACAATGCTTTTCATTAGCTAGCCGCCATAGTTCTTGATCTACTATTCTCAAACAGTTTCCGCTCCTCATGTCAGAACGTCTTCAGTCTTTGTATAAAATGCCGTATACGCTCGTCGCAACAAAGGAAAATTCGGCAGTTGTGATTTCTGATGTTCCTAGTGGTTGGGTGAAGGAGGGTCTTTTGTATTGGCCAAAATTTATACGGAAAACTATATTGGAAGATGCGAGGAGAAACGAGGACAGTGTGCCTGAAAGTGGTTGGAAGCGCATAAAATGCCGAATAAAAGTTATAGCTGATATTCCAACATATGAAAAAGCCATGGATTCTATTCGCTTCAACACTACAAACACGACTGAACAAGAAACAGATTGAGAACTACTTATAGCGTGGACTAATATATTTCGAACAATTTGAACCAAATTTGTTCGGACACATTCACCACACAGTGTGTACACTCTGCGACCAAATTTGGTCGCAAAGCATACACAATGTGTGCGCTTTGTGACGTTCTGTTCGGACACATTCACCACACAGTGTGTACACTCTGCGACCAAATCTGGTCGCAAAGCGTACACAATGTGTGCGCTTTGTGACCGAGTTCTGTTCGGACACATTCACCACACAGTGTGTACACTCTGCGACCAAATCTGGTCGCAAAGCGTACACAATGTGTGCGCTTTGTGACCGGGTTTTTGTGTGCACACAGTGTCGACACGGCAACCACATGTGACCACTTGTGACCGATTTGCAAATTTCGCGACCGAATTTGGTTTCTTGGGATCTGCCATTGTTCGAGGGGGATATTTGGGAAATCCATGAGGTGACGCCAAGGGCAATTGAATATCTGAGAAATATTGACGCGGAGCTCTGACCCAGACTCCCAGATCATTTGTACAATGGTTGTATTCGCATACGAAAGAAGAAGAAGCCACCAATTAACATATTAAAAAAAATCTCCTGCGGCGCTATTTTTCAGAGAATAATTTTAGTACCAACCTAAAACAGATCCATTTTTACACACTCTTCAGGAAAAATTTCGCCTGCCGCGCTATTACTTTCTTAAATACGTCTGTATCGGTCCCCTCCGAAGATCCAGGGGGGGCTTCAGACCAACAACGAAGATATGGATTCATCACGCTGCGAAAGCCTACAACATTTGTGATTTAATGGATTTTTTTATAATTTTGCCCCAAAAAATGCCGCCCCCTTAAAAGTGCCGCCTGGGCGGACCCCCCCCCCCCCCGCCCCACCACGAGCTTTCGCGGCTAGTAAGTATTCAATGCTATTTTTTTTTCGAGGAGTATTTTTTGGTTATTTTGAGTAACAAATTTGGGAACTATAGTAAAATGTTTAATCCGATAATGTTTGGAATAGAAAACCTCACGGGACCTGTTTATTGAGTGATTTGAAAATGGCTAATAGTATGCAATATATTTAGTATGGCAACAATATATTCGCAGAGGAAAACCAAGATGGCGGTTAGTGTCATTTTGCAGTTCTCGGTGTAATAACGCGAAATTATGTGTTTAGTGGTTTTTGATATGGGATGAGTAATGTGTGGAAATATAGTGATTTTATGTTGTGTGTTTAACAAAGTGTTTAAAAGTTATTAGTTAAGTGTTCAAAATGTCTACGGATAAAATTAAAGTTGCCGTTCGAGTTCGACCCTTCAACAGGCGAGGTAAATGTTGTTATCAATAATACATAACACATAGATCTTTTTTATATACATTCTCTTATTAATTGCAATATCAATATATTATTACATGTCCTGATATGTTGGTTATCTTGATATATTATTTTTATTGACGTATTGTTTACATCCTTGCGCCTTCGCTTTCCCCGAGTCCTTCAATCTGACTGTTTTGTCACTTTGTAAAACCTTGAATGAATTACGAATGAATAATACCATCAAAGGTGTGACGTGTACCTGTTATCTTTAAATAATACAAGGAAATTTAGTACTCACGACTGTAATTAATTTACAATTAAATAAAATATATATAAAACGATGCAACAAAGTTGTATTATTTCTGTTATAAAACATCTGCATGATTTTATAACTTACCTAGTTATTGTACAGAAGAAGGTATTTTATAAATAACTGCATTGG
The DNA here is from genome assembly GCA_963576895.1 of Ceraclea dissimilis. Taxonomy (NCBI): domain Eukaryota; kingdom Metazoa; phylum Arthropoda; class Insecta; order Trichoptera; family Leptoceridae; genus Ceraclea; species Ceraclea dissimilis. The sequence continues at coordinate 6,552,056 of OY756362.1, read as the reverse complement.
TTCTAAATTTATATGGTTACCTTTTAAATTGAATTATTATCGTGCAGCAAGTCATTTCTTATGTCCCAATGCTGAATTTTAAAAGAGTACCTATATATTATGTGTTCTGTGATTGAGGACTACACACACATCATGACAACTCAAAATAGCTGTGATGTTTTTAGGTCTTTTACAAAGAATTCTAAAATTTAGGTCCAGCAGATTGCGGAGATTTTGTTTCATTAAATTTATCAGATTAGGTAATAAATATATCACATGCCTCCTAAATTTTGAAATATTTATCTAAAACCTGATACCTGATACAGGTCCATGACCTAGCGGGGTTGGCAATTATAAATTATATGCCTTTAGTGTATAATGGAGTAATAATGGGGTGAACAAGAATTTTTCCCAATGTTTGTTTGACTTCATTCCGCTCCATATTAGTAAATTGTCTCCGTAAATGCTGTCTCACACAAGTTCATTGTGGTTTTCAAATTCACCCCATGCACAGCCATAGGCAGTTGTATTTTACCCTTTTGAAGAACAATAGTGGTTAGGACTATGTAGATATTATTGGTCCATTCGCCCTAGTATTGATTTTCAAAGTACGGTTCCTTTTTTCACTATTTGTTTTTTTAGAAACCTGGGTTAGGCCACAAACTGCCACAAGTATGTGGTAAAATATTGAAGATACCTTGACAATTCTGGTGCGGTGAGTTTCGCATTCATAGAAACATGCATGGAGACATGGCCCAGTGTAGACTTGTCAAGCAAGCAGGCGCGAGATACCCAAGAATATGATTCCCATAGATCTTTTGAATATGATTCCCATAGATCTTCTGCCTGTTTAAGTATTGTTAATCTTTTAATTTGGGATTGTTTATTAATAAGTTTGCTTAAAACATGTTGTGCACATTGATTAAACACAATTAATTATTTATTGTTTTGTCTGACAACTCCTATTGTTTTTATAACATGCTTACCTCGTATACATAATATGGCTCAGCTATGTTTAGATGTTATCGTAACATCTGTTTAAACACATATTGTGTTGGTATGGTGATGTTTACATAAATCGTAATACAGTGAAATGCTTTACATACCATGTACGATAACATTTCAGGTTACTTTAAGCTTGTGTAGACCCATTTAATTTAATTAAGGATTTGAAATAAATAATTCATGAATGTAACACAGCTTAATATGATGGTTGTTTATTTATTTTTTGTCAATTACAATGATGCAAATATAAAAGTACATCTAAATCAGCCAATATTTAGAGAAATCTATGTAACGAAAGGTTCAACCTTCCATGAATTTGATTTTTCTTTATGGATTTACTGAGTCTAGTGGCTTAACAGTATTCTGCCAACCAGCTGTCACAATATTAGTTGCTTACGAATAAGCAAATAAGGAGCCATCATTAAAATCTAGAGTATGTATGATTGTAGAGCTTTCGTTGTAAGGATGTGAAGATTGCAGAAAATGTTGGAAATTCAAGGGAAGCAAAAGTGACACTTCTTCATTATTTATATTTTACAATTTTGTTCCATGTCGATGTCATTTCAAGTTTTTTGCTCGGTTAATAAAACTGATTACAACCAATTTTAAGAACTAATGATGATGACGATGAGACAAACTATTGTTGTGTTTGTTAATTTCTTGTAGGTAGATAATGCTACTCTGTATTTTGTATCCATTTTCTACGAACGATTCAAATTATTACAATGAAAAAGGCATACATCAGGCAGGCAATCGAATAAATCTAATTAAATTGGTCATTAGAGGGAACTTATCGAATGCTGATATTTCTTTCAGTTAACCGATGATGCACCTATAATTGTATACTTTCTTTTTCTTTGTAGAACTCGAGCTAAGCACACAATGTGTGGTGGAAATGGACGGGCAGCAAACTATTTTACAAAATCCCACATCACTGGACAAAATAGACAGGTAAGTGATTGTAGATAATTTGACAGATTAAAATAACACTGAACAAGAATTGTCTTGGTGCCAGCCACAATCTCAAAAATTAAAAAAATGATTATACTAGTACATCTGAATTGAAGTAGATTTGAATCATGCACTTGGGTAAAATTTTAATAGTTACATAGGCGTATACTAGGAAAAAAATTGATTGTAATTTCTATTGAAAAATTAACCTAATATCCTGTGGGGCAGGATGTCATGTGTTGGTGCAAAATACTTTTTCTGCTTCCTACATGTAGACATATATACTTATGCAGTTGTTCAATATATATTGTACTGTATGTAATTTGCGGAATAGATAAAGCATATGTAGGTATTCTTGAATGTATGTAATTACTGATTAGTACACATGTGCAATATCAGTTTTGTTTCATTGTAACATGTAAGTAAAACAAAGATAAATTAAAGAGGTTATCTCCTCCTTTCAAATGTTTATGCTAACTTTATTTTAATTCATGAATAAGTTTGTTACGTATTATAGTTAGGGTTGCCACTTCTCCGGGTTTGACCCGGAGTCTACGGGTTTGAGTTGTGTTCTCCGGGCTCCGGGTTAGCATAGTGTATCTCTGGGTCTGAAATTTTTGTCAGGACTAAAAAAAAAAAAAAGGAAAATACTCGGGGTCCCGGTCCCCCCCCCCATAGAAAAACTGGGTCTCCGGGTCAGCATAGTAAATCTCCGGGTTTGGAATTATGGTGTGGACCAAAAAGAAAAAAAAAAAAAAAAAGGTCAACTATGGTAACAAATTCTTTTTTTCCGAATCTCCGGGTCTACGCTCTTACAAAGGTGGCAACCCTAATTATAGTATCAAAATAACGGAATGACAGCAATCCAATCCCGATGTAGTTCCATTTAGAAGTTTCTGAATGCCAATGAGCTCTTCTAAAATATATCGCAAACTCATATTAGGTATACTTTAACTTGTGTTATGTACCAAGTACCTCCACAAGAAGTAACTTTTATTACAGTCTAATGTTTTAGAAATTGCGTTCCGAGTTTTTGAATAGTAAATCGTTTGATATTTGCATAGTAAATTTTATTCATGAAGATCCTGTTATCTTTGTAAATAGGTATTATTTTATGCCGCGTACTTGTTCTAAGTTTTCAAAATTTTATTTCAAATGTGTAATATGTGGTCCCCTCTTACCAGCTTTGAGCTGTATGGGGACCTGTCACCTTAATGAGTATTTAATTTTGTATTGTAATATTGAAACCCAATTTCTACTCTTAAGGTGTGGATATACGGGGTCTCAGGAGACGCGCCTCCAGGCACTGACAAAATGGTGTCAGTCTCTTCAGTGAAATACACGACGGGAGATTTTCGTCTCTAGAGACGGCATCTCTAGTAAAAATGGCCGACAATCGCCTCCTGTCATCAAATTCTAAAATACACGGGACTATCTCGAGACGCGAGACTTTGGTCTGTTGCTGCATTCATTCTATTAGTATTTTTGGCGCCATAATGGCGTTTGGTTTTGTGTACATACTCTAGTGTCATGTATTTACGAGTATTGTGATTAAAAAATATAATTATATACCGCTTTGAAATTATTTATCGATTCAGTAATGTACATAATGTCGGTCGGTACTTTACTTACATGCGTATGTGTATATTTCCTTTTCTGCGTTAGTAAATGAAATAGAATACTTAATTAGACCTTCTTTTAATGTACACCATTCCTATGACATCAGTGACATAAGCCAAAGCAAGTATCGGTATGCACTACATACCCGAAACCGCTGTGAGTAGCGAAATTTTGTTTTCTCCTTATGTTCCTTCGATGAATATTAAAGGGTGAAATGGTAACTACATAGTTTGCTATAAATGTTGTAGGACATGAAGGGAATAACAAAACACGTAATGTTAATGTATTTTTCACAACTGTATTCATATTTCAAATGCAAATGCAACTCTGTTATTAATCCGCCATTATTTAAAAATAATATTATAATTGTAATCAACTAACAATTTTATTATTAACAATGTACTAATATCGTCACAATCGCAGGAATGTTTAAAATTATATATCAATACAAAAACCACGTGCCCACGCGCGCCAATCCAATTCAGTTGCAAACATCTCCAAGAGACCTCAGATTAAAATTGAACATGTCAAAAGACCGGAGACGCGTCCCCTGAGACGAAAATATGTAAAATACACGACGCGAGACTTGCGTGCGCAGACCGTCTCAGGAGGCGCGCGGTATCGAGAGATATCTCGCGTCTCCGATGTGTTTACACACAAGAGACCTGTCATTTTGGTATCCGGGAGGCCAAAATCTCTCGTGTGTATCTTCGCCTTTATGTATATTCACGACACGGTATTTTCAAACACCTAATATTATTTTAGTAACTTCATACTGTTTTATTTTGTCTTTCTACCGATCAATTCTTGGCTTCCTCTGTATAGTTGTATTATATTTTTATATCGTATAGTAGACACTGCGCAAAATTTGATTAGAACGTGCCCATCTCAATGTCTCGGGGCTTGTCTTGTCATAATATATTTTTGTATTTATTCCGTAATAATAACAATAAATAACACCGCTGTATATGAAAAGCTTCTGCCGAATATTGTTTCATTGTTTGCGATGAATTTATTCTGCGTGATAATAGTATTATCATCACACTTTGGTGTACCTAAGAATAGAATATAACTCCTTATGAGGGACGATGTGTAGTGAGGACAAAGTACGATGTTAGTATTGTGTAATTATTACCACATACTAGACATGAGCGCCGCGCCGGCGCGCCGCCGCTAATCATGGTCGGCGCGCCGCCGCCGACAAAACGCTCACGCCGGCGGCGTGTGAACTGCGGGACCAAAAATATTTATCCTGTGTTTTTTGAGACAGAAATCGAAATAAGTACTTTTCCATGTAAAAAAATGAAGCATTCAGCTGTGGCGACGCTAGGATTCAGTAATTATATAAGATGTCGAATAATAACTAATGCATTGTTAACCCACTCCTACGTCTCACATATTTCGTTCATTTGGTTTGGAATAAAAAAAAATCGGGGAATTTTCTGTACCTTATTTATTTGATTCTAAAACAAGAAATAGGATGGGATGGAGGCATTAATAATTTGGTTCTTCATGGTGGAAATTAAATGAACAAACGTTATTCTATGTTAACTGGGAATCACAAGGAAAACTCAGAATTTATAGTTGATCGATTTTTAGGACACCGGTCGATTTTATCATACCACGCTGAAATTTTTAAACCACGTAAATTTTAGCAGAAGGCTATATTTTTCTTCCAGAAATATCTGACCAAAATATGCGGCCTTTCGTATTTTCGGTCAACCGTTCTATCTTTTCATTAGTTTAACCTTTGATTTTATCGAAGTACCTAATCGAAATTATTTTCATTCCACTTGACTAGATTCGCTATTCTCCAGAAAACAGGTGCACTCACTGACCTGGAGGTTGTCGAGAGTTTCACATACCTCGGATCCGTGCTAAATGACGCAGGAGGATGCGAGGCGGAGATCAGAAGACGGATTGGGATGTCAAAGAACGCTATCACACGCCTTGATAAAATATGGAAAGACCGAAGAATATCCAGAGGGCTAAAAATTAAATTGGTGCGGGCGCTTGTGTTCTCTATTTTCCTCTATGGGGTGGAATCTTGGACCTTGCGAGCGAGGGACAAAGCTAGAGTTGACGCTTTCGAGATGTGGTGTTAGAGGCGCATGCTGCGGATCCCATGGACTGCAAGAAGGACAAATGCCTCTATCCTTCAGGAACTTGGAATCACATCTAGATTGTCCTCAGCAGTGAGGAAATCGATAGGAGAGAGAGAGATGCTATATTTAATTTATTTTAATACAATAAGTACTGTAGAAATAGTTAAGACTCTTCTTCTCTTGACAAAAAACGATATTCATTTGGTAATTTTTACGTTTACGATCTTCAAAGTGTCAAAATGTGATTATATTTTGATATTAGATATTTTAACGTAAAAATCCAATTATTTCGCTCATCCAAGGCTGCATTTTAATAAAAAAAATAATAATTTACTATCCCCTAACGTGGTTTCTCGGACTGTGATTACAGACTACTCTCAAATTGTAATTTATCTTTCCACCGGTAATCATTACGTATTTTGGTTGATGTCATTATTAATTTATGCACCTTTCGACTAAAAACACCACAATATATCTTTATTTATTTATTTTCTTTATTTTTATACCTAAAATAACATCCAAAATAAGTTTCTTTTTTAATAAAATGAATCTGGGTTTATCGAAATAAACCCACATACATCTTTGTACACTTCAGAGAAAGCTTAAAATCCCCTGGGATTTATAAAGGGATTGAACCCGCGCCCACTGGATTAACAGTCGAGCGCGTTACCAACCAGGCTACAGACCACCTCAAAACTTAAATTAGATAATTTTATTAAATTACCCTTCCATTCCAAGCAACAGCACATATAACACATATGTTTTTACAGCTTATGCTGAACCGTAGTTCTTGGTTACATAGGAATTTTGAATTTTGTGGAAGGTCGACCTCGTCATCGCAATTCTGGACTTTATTTCAGAGTTTGCATTCCACTCACCGTTTAGCTAACAGCCCAAATATTGCCAAAAAAGAAACCTGTTCGATTGCACTACTGCCCATAGTTAGGCTCATTCTGACGCGTTTGACTTTATGGATTTGTTTTTTTTGACCTGCCCTCCAGCACCATAAAAAGGCAATAATGAATTTTTCCATTATTTTTCAAATATGAGCTTTTATTTCACTTTATTATTGAAATAATCATAGTTTTTCAAAATAAATAAATCGATTTTATCATTATCCTTTTCACATATACGTATTGAATCATTTAAAACAATATTGCAAAAAAATCCAATGCTTCCCCCCACTTTGGATCCACGCCGCCGGCGTGGCGCCGCCGCCGGCTATTTTAGACATGGGCGCCGCCGCCGGCTTTTTTGCAGCCGGCGCACATGTCTACCACATACATAACTTCATAAGCATAACATAATATATTGGTTTGAAAAGGTATTCCTATCAGTACAGTAAGGTATGAATAATTTATAACCTTTGAAGTTGAATGCACAACCTTTTGGGGAAACGGAAAGGTCCCCGCTTTGGATCTGTTTTATTATTTCTTTTTAATTTACGTTTTGATGTAAGCAAAGTTTTAGTTGAACAAATACTATGTATTAAACTTTACTTAAAAGTTAATCAGTATAATAAGGGTGTACTAGCGAAAAAAATTATTCATAAGCTTCATTTAACTTTAAGAAACCGCTACTCAGCATCGTAACTTTAATACAAGCCATTAGGTCTATTAGCCGTGTACTACGCTAATACACAACAATATGGCTGCCATTACGGCAACTGTAACAGGTGATTTGTTTTCAAACACAACCAAAAAACAATGTATTATTATTGAACACGCGTAATTTATTGCAAATTGAGTAAAAAAATCCAATCCAGGTGTCAGGGGCACTAATCAAAGTGTAATTAGGCATATTTTTAACATTTTAATACAATTATGACGCCATCACATGTTACTGCCGAGTTGTTTAAGATCGCGTCGAAAAAAGTATGTGACATATTAGTATTGAATTTACGTGGGTACTTAGCTACAAATCGAATGATTTTCAATGTGTTACGAACACTACAAAAATATAACAACTGTAAGCAAAGCGTAATTAGGCAAATTTTTAACGAATTTATCATGAACAACATACACACCACATCCACACGACCTTTCATTGCAACTCAAATGTCAATGTCAAAACACGTTGAAACCATAGAAAAACCACGGAAATTGGCGCCAAAATTGTAACCATAAACAAATTTCTATGGAATTTTGCACGTTTTTAAGACATTTCTATGGAAAACAGTAGCAAACTTAACCGAAACCCAGCCGAAATCCTAGTAACTTCGCGATTAGTTATTTGACGGCTAAGTAAGGTTTTTGAATAAAATGTTTTTTATGTGTTACTTAAGCCCTAGTATGGCAACTAACTAAGTAACCTCTGAGATCTGTATTAGGCGAATCTATTGAATAAGGCTGTAGATGCATAAATATTTCATAATATTCCAATCCTAAACTTAGTTTTCTCGGCGTCGTCTTCGAAAAACATTTCTACTTCAAAGGTAAAATGAAAGACTACATATTTAGTTAAAAATCCACAAAAAGGACTTTAGATTACGCGGCTGGTGTTCGATAAACTTAATTCACAATCGCCCGATAATGAGGGTGCAAATCCTCCAACACTATTCGCGTAATCTAAAGTAATTTTTGTGGATTTTAAACTATACAGGGTGTCCCGTAAATCAACGTCATCCCGTGGAGGGGTGATAGACCAGCTCATAATCTACCAGAAAATCGAAACATGACCTTACTAAAAATCGCTCATTCTCGAGATTTTTTTTGAGCACTTTTTTGTTTTTCGTGAAATTCAACACCTTCGATCAGTTTTTTGATCGCCACGGTCACAAAATTCAATATTATGGAATAAAAAATTTTGATTCGTAATCCTAAATAATTCAGCTATTTGATTGCAGTCCAAAATAAAACCTATTAATTCACAATTTTTAAAAAAAGAACATCGTTTCCGTTTCTCGAGTTTTTTGTTTTTTATTAGCAAATTTCGACTCCTTTACACTGTAAAAAATTAGTATGACATAAAGCTGGCAAATTATATTAAAAACTTTCTCATTTAGTGTAGTTTTTAAAAAGGTTCAAAATTGGATATAGTTCCCTTTACAAAAAAAGATATTCCTGTTTTACTTCAAAAGGACCTAATTATAAAAAAAATCCAATGCAGGGTTATAGCTTCCTTATGTCCAATATTTGGACAAGTGATAGAGGATGAAAAAATATGAAAAAAAGTTTAAAAAATATATGTCGAAAAATCAACTGTTTTGGAGTTATGGTTGCAGGAGTATGAATATTTCTCATTTGAGTTTTTTGACTATAACTCATAAACCACTGACTCGATTTTTACAAAATAAATTAAAAATCATTGTAAATAATGTAGACTTACGATAAAGTTCCTAATTTACGGCCTTTTCTCCAAAATTTCGTGATAATTCTGTTAAGGAACATGTATTTTTGTGAAAAAATGATATTATTTTACAGAATTTTGACTAGATTCTAAGGAAAACGCCACAAATTAACATATTTATCGAAAGCCTATTTTATTAACTATGATTTTTAGTTTATTTTGTCAAAATCGAGTCAGTGGTTTATGAGTTATAGTCAAAAAACTCAAATGAGAAATATTCATACTCCTCAATTTTCAAAAGACCACAACTCCAAAACAGTTGATTTTTCGACATACATTTTTTATACTTTTTTTCATATTTTTTCATCCTCTATCACTTGTCCAAATATTGGACATAAGGAAGCTATAACCCTGCATTGGGTTTTTTTTTTATAATTAGGTCCTTTTGAAGTAAAACAGGAATATCTTTTTTTGTAAAGGGAACTATATCCAATTTTGAACCTTTTCAAAAACTACACTAAATGAGCAAGTTTTTAATATAATTTGCCAGCTTTATGTCATGCTAATTTTTTACAGTGTAAAGGAGTCGAAATTTGCTAATAAAAAACAAAAAACTCGAGAAACGGAAACGATGTTCTTTTTTTCAAAATTGTGAATTAATAGGTTTTATTTTGGACTGCAATCAAGTAGCTGAATTACTTATAATATTGAATTTTGTGACCGTGGCGATCAAAAAACTGATCGAAGGTGTTGAATTTCACGAAAAACAAAAAAGTGCCGATATCTCGAGAATGAGCGATTTTTAGTAAGGTCATATTTCGATTTTCTGGTAGGTTATGAGCTGGTCTATCACCCCTCCACGGGATGACGTTGATTTACGGGACACCCTGTATATTTAGTCTTTCATTTTACCTTAAGAATGGACTTCCACCATCTACCGACGGTTAAAATCCTCGAGATTGTATTTCTACTTCATATTTTTGCCAGCGCCGCCTTGGTGATAAGTTAAAGTAGGTACTTAATAGTAATAATTAGGTATTCATAAATGTATTATTCTGTGGTTATAATTGTCTAAGTCTAAATTATTATTTGCATACCATCTATTTTCAGATAATAATATTGCCTATTAAGTATTTACTTGTTACAATTCGACAAAGTCACTCAACTCATCGGTCAAGTGTTGCAATCATATTGTCATTGCATTGCAATATTATTGTTCAGTAGTATTAGTATACTATCTATATATTTACCTATTTATATAGCGCGGCACATTGACAGCTATTGTTATTTTGTCAGCGTCACTAATATTATTCATGCATAGGTTATCATTTATATTATTCTAATCTGTTCTTTCGTTATTTAGACTAGATTTCTACAAAACATTAAAACTGGGAATATCTCCAATTTATTGGCACGTGGGGGATCTAGAAAATAATACTGTGCAAAGGTAGTTATGGGATAATTTTTACTAAGTAATGTTTGGTCGTTCGGAAAGTGTTTTTTTTTTCTTTTCGTCTGGTGGAGTGCTTCGATTTGCTGGATCTTAAGTATATTATGATTAAAGGAAAACTAAAAAATATCATAAATTATTTTTTAACGAGGCCTGATCATAACACTGTAAGTTATTAAATATCTTGAAGTCTCATTTGAACGCTCCACAAGTTATAAATAATTGACAATGACGTACGACAATTCACCTCAGTTGCTTATTTAGTTATTATATCTAACTGTGTGCCTACATCATTATAAGTATTTATCATTGTTACTATAATGATTATCAACTCTTGTAATTACTGCCATGTGCCAGTAATCACTTGTAGGTACATTGCAACTTCTTGTAGTGTTAAGAATTCATAGCTAGGCAGAAAACTGGGTATTCAGTACCAGAGCTGGGCAGAAAAGCGTTAATCCGTTAATCGTTAATTAACGAAGTTAACTTTTTGGTTAACGATTTAACGCTTTTCTCACCTCCACAATTTCTTAACGGACTATTTAACTTCCGTTACATTTTACTTCCGTTAATTAAGTCCGTTAATATTTGATTGTTTGTATAGACATCATCCACTGGCTGTGCTGGCATTAGATAATCTGAGGATTGTATGGAGTTATGTGTGGTGTCGTATATGAGTTGGGCGTTGGAAAAGAATTTCAGATCGAAAGTCAAATTTTGTCGAAAAAAAGATCGGCTGCGGCGCCTTTCAAACTCTGAAGCAAGCGACGTCAATGGGCGAATGTAATAAAAATGCACCTAGGTGTTTGTAAAATTTCTGTAAGACATTTTACTTCTTATTCAATAATGAGACTCGCCACCCATTCCGTGTGTTGTTGTATGCACATGTTGTATGAGGTGGTCGGTAGCCTGGTTGGTAACACGCTCGACTGTTAATCCAGTTGGCGCGGGTTCAATCCCCGACTTACTCCACTTCACACAAGCTTTCTGTGAAGTGTACAAAGATGTTTTTTTTTTATTTTTTTTTATTAGTCATAAAATATATACAAAGTTAAAACAATTAAGTCACGCCAAACCTGACAAGTTTGTCGGCGTATGCTCTTCTTAGTAGATATGTAACAATACTAAATACAATTTGGGTTTATTTCGAAAAAACCCGGATTCATTAAAAAAAAACAACTGCAATATTTACCTTTACATTGTATGTATTTGTGTACCCACTTTAGGATACATCGCGATAGTGTGATAGTAGTAGTACTTATGTAGTTCAACTTCATGCCATTTAACAGCGGTTTTTTAGATTAACGCTTTAACGGATTAAAGTTAACTTCCGTTACATTTTTCAAAATGTAACGCTTTAACGATTAACGAAGTTAACTTTTTAGTTAACGGATTAACGATTAACGAAGTTAACTTTTTGATTAACGGTGCCCACCTCTGTTCAGTACGCACTGTTTACTTGATTTGTTGAAATAATACTGTTTTTAGATACAGGATATAGGCCTTTTAGCTAACGTCGTGTCTTTGCAATTAGCGGGTAGGTTCATAATAAAATGTATTTTTTATTATTTTACCTAATTTCATTATGTTTGTCCTTGTCATCTAAGTGTGTTTGTAATTGTTTTTTTCGTGAAATGTTTTGTAGTCACATTTTGTTAGCACTTACAATAATTGACCTTTATGGTCACATAATTGTAGGAAGCCTCTTCATGGACGCAATCATCACATGCGTAACACTTTGTTGAAATGTTTTTTGTTCTTCCATTTACTAGAAGAGCTCTCCTTCGCGTGTTATACACGTGTAAATATATGTAAATTCAATGCAAGGTATGTCAGATTCCCACAACCTTGATATGTTTTCCACAAAACAGAATGTAAACTTTGTTGTCCGGGTCCACTGAATTTTGTGTATTATGTGTGTATGTAAGTAAACTTATGAGAACTTTATAGACTTCAGTTCTCACTATATTCCCAACACGTATTTAAATACCCCATACGAATATTTATGTATTGTTTTGGTTTCGATATGATATTTTTAATGTTTATTGAGGTAGGTACAAGTACGTAGATATTGTATTATGCTAAACGCCGAGAATAAGAGCTAAAGGATTGAACTTTCTCTGTTCTCATTATTCGATACGAAGTTTTCAGATACAATTGAAAAAGCAATATCAACTCTATAACTCATATCACTGAAACATACTTTACGCACCTAATACGAATGATCTACTAACTGTTATTCCATTATCCTCGAAGTTTTCGACCTTGCGAGTATTTGATTCAATTTAACTTGTGTGCACAGTACCTACGCATCCTCACCGCAGCCGTCTAATGAATAATCTCTCCTCTATTTCCCGTTAGTTTAGTAATACCTGTACCTACTTGCTTCCCTGACTTTAGGATGAATTACGGATGTATGTACCTTATGTTGGCATTAATTACCCGGCACTAGATTGTCATTTTCTTTGTTTATTTGCCACCATGCTGGTAGTGGTAAATACCATTAGATGCACTGTTTACGTTCATACATTTTTTCACCTTTGACGTCGCTCAGATGCTTCAGATATGGTGTTTATGGTGATCTGTAATGAAATGGGCTTATCTAAGTTAAAGAAAGAAAAATACAAATAAGCACATTCAGTGAAAAAACATTCTAAAAGTATCGTTTGTCTATCCCTTCTGAATTTCCAGTCTTACTTTTGCCGATTGTCACAACGCAGAGAACTTTTTGTACCTATATAGATGTATTGTGGGATTCGATTATGTCGCCTTATGCCAAGTATCCTCCCGAGACACTTGTATGGCTAGCGACTGAAATATTTATTTGGTGAACTCACTGTACCATGTAAATAGATGTGTAGTCACGGTGTGAGCATATGTAGGACCTACGAATTATTTTTCCCAATCGACCTTTATCTCATGTTACTTATGTCTTGTTTTGATTTTGATTTTATTGACACAAAAATAATCTTACTAGGGATTTTTACTTGAAAAATGTGGGTGGGAATACGTATGTACCTATGTATTAATAATTAAGACGTATTTTTACATATTTCAAAGTTAATCTAGTCATAAGATTTTTGATAAGTGTGTATAATTTCCGTACCTAATGCAGCGAATATAAATATAACATATATACTACAGTATACTCATATTGTTATCGTACAGATAATAGGGAGTAAGTTTAATTATATATGTAGGTAAATACACGTACATTTTTACACACATGACTCATATTCATATCGCTAGTCGAGTGTTTGCTAACGTTTTATGTTTTCCTTTCGGAAAGGCGCCTTTAATATTAAATCGTAAAACGCATTTGATTATCGACTCTGGAAGATAGAAATATTTACCTCGGCAACTAAATATTTTAATCAGCCCTGAATTATTTTACTATAGGTACACAAAATGTTTTTCTTTCTTAATGTAGAGTTTCCCTCCAGAGAGGCGTATAACATAAATAATACAGTTATTGCTGGCTTTCATCTTAACACCCTCTTTTATTTTTCAATTTGTATGAAATTTGCTCTGTTCGTAGTGTTGAACGTTTAAATTGAACTCGTTATTTGGGAATAAGCGGTCGGTGAATATGAATGTTGAGGTAACCACTTTTAAGATCATGTTCTCGGTACGGTGCGCGTTGTGTCATAACGGCGAAGTAAAGCGTTGTATACCTGACTATTGAAATTATGTGCCTGTGTAGAGTAAAGCTTTCACCTCTTCACTCGCTCCACGGTGAATTGGGAACATTAATTTCGTGGAAGTGTTCTCACAGCATGCAAATTGAGCCGTAGCGGGTTATTACATCCTTTGTGAGATAGGTACCTACCTACCTTCTACACGGGATCGCTACCGACATTTATAATACACGTGAATTTATACTGATCTCTTGTTTAATCTTCATTTTCCCATGTCCTCTATTTCACCGCTGGTACGTGTGCGGTATTAATTTAATATTGATTAACACACGCACGATGTCAGATTATCTCTGTGTATTAATTGAGGTAGATGTCATTAAGCTATTATTGAATCCTACCTACCAGCTACATGGATACATCAAACTGATTGTGTACAATCATATAGTACATCTCAGTTGTATACTTTGAGGTATATTTCTGACCAGCAAATATTATGTGTACCTCTCTACGTAGGTATACAATAAATGCATAATTCTTTCTATGTAAACTCAAAGTGACATTCAATACGGGTAGCGAAAATCATTGCTCAAAAAGGTGAAAAGCGTCATGTGTCAGTTCGACTCTTACAGACATTTGGAAAAAATATAGAAAAAGAGTGGGAGCCTATATTCTACAACCTGCGATGATTTTGACGATCGATTGACGATCTTCCTTCCCATTATATTTTTTAAGGCAAAGTACCCATTGTCGAGTGATTCAGAAGCATCTTCCTTCCTATAATATAAAACTTTTTACCAGTGGCATCATATCTCCAATACCTACTTCAACCCATCTTCAACCTACTAAGTAACAAAACGTTACTATAGGTGTCTACCTTCTAATGGTATATTGATTTGTTGCAATGTACCTACCTACCTAATAATCATATCTAATTCCCAACTCGTAACCAAACTAACAATCTTTTCTTCTACTCATCCGTATTCTTCTTCACGTTTTTCGCCCTTATCTTTAGTTAAATTTGTTACGCCCCGTGCGTGTTTGTTTTTTGTCAAGCCGTTGTGTAATAAAAATGTCGTGTGGCTTACCGTATTTAAAAACTAACAGCTTTTATTTAATTCGTCATCAAACATGACCTGTACTCGATCAGCGTTTCATAATTCTGATTTTACCTGATTCAACACTTATTATTTCGCTGTTTTTGTCTCGAAATATTCGAACTTTAAAATGTAAATGGATCATCCACGGATCATCCACCTAACTATTGTAAATAAAATTGTTTTTTTTTTTTCAGTTCCTTGTGAGTTGCATTATGTACATATTACATTACATGTAAATTGTATGCATTCATATAGATTCGACAAGAGTTATTAAAATAATATAATAAATAATAACATATCGTAGAGTTATATTTGTGCGTGGGGACTTACTTTGAATGTAATATTTCTACGTAAAACGGTTCCTATGTAATTTTTATTGTAGCTATCTGCTATTTGTAACAAATTAAGTCTATAACTACAAAGCAACGAGTAAATATTCTCAACTTGTGTATCAGCGGAGATTTCAACGAATATTCGTAGTACACAATCTTGTATTCCGTAAGCACACAAGTTTTGGGATATAAATACGATTTTTTTTTTAAAAATGCTTTTTAAAAGATAGACAAATTCTGATTTCTGAAAACTATGCAAATAATTATTTGTGTTTTAATAGTGCAGAAAGTATAAAAAATATAGTGAGTACCTAGTGGGATTACTATATGAATCACGGTTTATTTAAATTGTTCAGAGTTACGTGCCTAATATTATACCTACAGTTATAATTTTATTTGTTATTCAAATTAAACTACCACACCCTTCGCAATTATGGTTCCTAGTAGGTGTAATATTCGTGCTTGATTTATTTATTTAGCCTTCGTGCTTTGCATGTGTGCACGTGAAAAGGGAATACAGTCAAAAACTAAACTTGGTTGTAATTAAGCGATGTGATTTTTTCTCAATGTTTTCAATATTCCAGGATTCTATTTCTTTGATGCATACGTAGAAGTTGTACACAAACATTGCTTCTCTTTGCAAACATCTTGGAAGAAAACGGTTGGAAGATAACTAATAAAAATGTATGAGGTTGTATATTTTGATATAGACACCCTTAAGAACTAAATGAAATCTAAGTTGAAAGATAAAATATGTGTTGCTAGCTATAGTTACAGTATCATTATAGTGGTTTCATGAAAAACTATCTTTATATACTAGGTTCCTTCCATTGATATCAGGGTGACTAACAGTTTTGTAGGTGTATAATTTAACTATCATTACCGACTTATTTTGTAATCGTTTCTTTGGTATAATTAGATAACGGCAAAGATCAGTGATAAAATTACGGTTTTTTTATCCATGTAATACAAATTATACCTACAAAGGTACACCTACAGATATTATTAGATATTTTTGTTACGTAACGCAATGTTGTGGCTGGGTTTCAGTAATTTCTTTCTTTTCAACCCGCTAATGATGTGACATCGAGTCCTTATCTCCGCTACCTAATGTGTTATTCATTCTCACTATTGTGATAATTATGACATGCAAACTTCAATGCGCAAATCTTCAAGAACAGAGCGAGGCCACAGAGTGAGGTACCTGCTACATACATACCTACTTATTTGGTATGTGCTATACTAGTACACATAGGTACACGGAATAATATCAAGCCTTTGTAAAGGGCGCTCTTATGATATTAATACATATGATTTCCTTTGTTTTTAGATTTATACGTAATTTTTGTATTAATACCTAACATACATATTATCCTATACGATAGACCTACCTCCTTTGTTGTGCTTGGTTATAGTAACTTCTTCTTCTGCTCGTGCCGTATCAGGTCTCCCCGACGTTGGCGATCACTCTAGCGAATGCATCTCTATCCTGGGCTGCCCGGAATAGCTCCTCCACACTTCTAATTCCGGTCCATTCCCTTACATTTCGCAGCTAGGACGTCTGCCTCCTACCAGCTCCTCGGCGCCCCTCTATCTTACCCTTCAGTATTAACTGTAATAGAAACTAAGTAGGTTAAATGGGTTTTTAACTATTAAATGAAAGCAGTTCAATGTTAATAAACCTGGGAATCACCTTGAATACTCCTTCGTATATTTTCTCAGTTTAGTTGGTTGATACATATGTAGGTTGTAGAATTTCAAGAAATTCAATGGATTCCCTTCCTGACCTAGCACCGATGTGATCTTTTTGTGTGATGTTCAGTTGACTTTTTTACGGTACAGCGATCAGTGACGGACGGAACTGAATATAACGAGAGAAAGTAAACAAGACTATGTACTAATAATTACGTTGGGAGTCAAAATAAAAATTGCAGTTTCTTCTTCAAACATTATTTTAGTGGTATTCAGTGGTAGTATCTCCATACATATATGTAATGTATAATAAATCATTTGTAAATGGAAATAGATACATATATACATTTTGCTATGACTACCTTCCCCTTTTTTCTGTGTATTTTCAATATTTTCATCACTATGCGATCTTCACTCCAACCCGTTAATGCATGTAGATTTTAAAAGTAGGTATCTATCATTAAGTTTGTAATATTTCAAGCAGATAAGCTACGCATCATTCAGCAGCTAAGTTTGCGACCCATTCTGAATGTTATATTTATATCGTAGAGATAATTTTATGTGTTTTTTATATACACTGCTTTTTCTGGTCGCCCCTTTACTGGAATATGCCGTGATGGTTTAGCAGCAGTAATACTGGTAATATACCAACTCCGTTACTTTTAACATAATATGGTTCCACTAGGTAGATATTTATTATATCCAAATAATTCTTGAATAGGCACATTTTAGTGAAATATTTCCTCTTAATCTATCGAGATACTTATTTCTCAAAGGTCTGCTGTTCTTTGGTCACTCCCATCTCATATTTTATCTTTTCTCCTTTCATCTGTGAAAACTGGAGAAAATCTGTAATAGTTCCTAGAGCTGCTTTGTGAATTTTAATCGTAATCCGTATCTTACTTCCCATATCTTTCTAGGTAAGTGTAATATTACCTACTTAGGTTGATATACATTATATAACACAATGAAGAATAATGCCCCATTTGCACAGAAGCTTTTAGTGGTTCCGTAAAAAAGTTATGTGCCTATTTGTGTCAACGATAACCCGAGTTCGTTTAAATCCGATGTTTGGTCAAATATCTACAATAACTTAAATTTGTTTTTTACTGTAATTTTTAATTGATAGCGGATGAATGTTTTTTTAGCATATTTGTATATACCTTACATGCAAGTACCTATTATTTACCTCTTACCTACACCAAATTTATATTTCAATTCAGCTGAACAGAATTGTAAGAGAAAGGTACGTGGGTACATAATAGTATATTAATTTAGAATATTGAAGATACTTGGGCACGTGTACCTATAATACTTTTTGTTAGCCTTTTTCCTCCATTGCGAGAATTTGATTGCCCCATTCGTATCGGTTATTTGCACACGGAACACATTTTCACCTTATCCAAGTTTCCATTTCGTTCGATGTCTTACATTTTGTATGAGCTCTCCTCTGAAAGTGTTAGTAGCTGTGTGGGAAATGGAATATTGAAGCAAATATTTATAGAAAATTGTTTCTATTATTGTTCTCTAGCATTAAATTACATCCCAGAATTATTTTACAGCTTCTCCCGTATCATTATTGTTATTTAGAGTACGGTGGTCATTTATGCGAAATGTGGTTGAGAAAAGCACAAGAAAAAACGATTTACAAAAAATATGCGTTTTCTAAAAAATGTGTATTTGAATGTGTAATTCTTTAGGTTTAATCTTCATTAGTTTTAAAATTTTAACATATATCTTGCCCGCAAAAGGCTGTGTTTCGACTTTGGTCAATCACACTCACGTTTTAGATTCTTATATTATTAGGTATACGGATACATTATATTTCCCTACTTGAGACTTACGTCACGTATGAACCTGCTCGCGATTCCATAAGTCATGATTGAGATAAGGGCATAAAGGATAAAAGGGGAATGTATGGAATAAATCATAAAGTTACAAATTGTTTTACTCGAATATGAGTGTTTTTGTTAGTTTTAACAAAATATCACCACTGTCACGCGTTTATTATCATTCTCTTCCCCTCTCAAGGCTTTCTTTAACGCTTCAATGAATGTGTATTGTATAGGATTAAGGAAGGAGAATTGTTCTTGAATTCACTAAGTAAGGAGTCTTCCGTTTCAAATTATACATATTTTTGTGTTGCGACTTGCTTGTTAGTTTGAATGTTCCTTTGAAAGATAAAGTTTTCCGTAGACACGTTTTATAGCACCCTTAAGAACGAGATAATCGCAGGGAACTTAATTAATTAATGTATTTTTAGTGCCTTTTTTCTTCGTATTCAGTGTTGCATAAAAATTAGAAATCACAGCGTATGGAAGATGTTTAAGTGAGTTGGCAGTTCATGTGGAAGAGTAAGAAATTGATTTTGTTGGTAGGTGTTTAGTTGAGCTTAAATCAATTACTGTGTGGTTTAAGTACTATGTCTTGAAGGAAGAAGTTTCCTTTCTAATACATATTAGTAAGTTTGCAAAAGTTCTCACAATTCACTAACACCACTGCTAAGTATTCCATATAACAATTACGTACTACAGCGTATTTCAGAATTAGTCGAGATGTTTTTATTCTAGTTTTGTTGTACTTAATTTCTATTCTCCCTTCAGATTTCAACTGAATAATCAAATTTCTTTCAAAAGTCACAGATACTGGAATTATACACGAGTAAAATTACGAGATTATGAGGTATTAAGTAAATACGAGTACCTACCTAAATATTAAAATTTCTTTGACAGAGGACTCGATTAGGTATAACGTATAACAAAAAGCTAACTGCCAAAAATTAGTTTATTTACCATGAATGAAGCATGAAAAATGGTTTTCTTCGTTTATATTTCCATGTTTTCCGTGTTTTTCTCTGGCATATTAGACTTGAAATAACTGAGGCAAGGGGTGTTTCTAAGGATGACATAACAACTCCGAAGACATGTTATAGGATATTGTTCGTAGATACTGTATAGTAAAACACAAGGGGATAAGAATGCTTAATATCACTATCAAGCATCCGTTCCCCGATGTTCCACACATTCCAGCTACACCATAATAATGTTATGTGTACTAATACCTTATACTAAACACGGTATTAACATCAGACTACTGAACCCTAGGTAGATTAATAATTTTCTCTACAACCAGTTCTAAGTGAATTATTTGCACCTACTGCTATCACTATATTGTGCTGTGAGTATCATAACCATAATGATTTGATTATATACATAGTGTTCACTGAATATTTGCATTAAACTAGTATGTACGTAATACATAATTACATTGTTGTTTTAACCAGTCGTTTTGTCTTGTACTTACTGCGATCACTCGTAAAATGATAATTTCGTTCATAACCTGATTAACCAAGTCCAAAATATGCTTATTATCATAATTAATAGGTAACATCTAGTGTTGTTAATGTTCGCATATAATTTTATACCGACCAAGTATAAGATTAGACGACTAGATTTTTTCTCAGTTCTTATATTATATACGTACCTGTACAGTAACAAAGTATACTTCTATTTGACTTTTTAGATGGCTGTCTTTAAAGTGTAACACTTTTTTTAATATAATGTATGCCTAAATACACAAACAGATGATAGAACTATTGTAAATACCTACCTATATTGTTTTTTATTGCAGATTATGGCTGGCGTCTAAAGCGTATTTGTAAATTATTTTACTACCGCTATTAATTTTGAGTGAAGTAGATTATAGTACTACATAATATCAAAATAATTATTTCATCGTGTTTTGTTTGTATATTATTAGCTATTATAATTTAATTACTTATGATTAACATTTGCGTTGTACCTACATATCTCAAAAATGGATTTAATTAATATGCATGTAAGTAAGCATTTACGGAGCACAGTGGTAGTTGAAAGTCATCTAATAAAATATCGAACTATACGGACAGGTGGTTAATACAACAATGTTAGTAAGTGCGATGGATTAACTTAAAACCGCTGGCGCTGTATTGTATTTTGTAAGTTTAGTATTTTATTTGGAAGAATGACGGTCGCTCGATAAACTAAGAGTTGTCGTTCCACTTGTGTGTTACTGAACTCAAACGCCACATTACTTAACCTCAGTGGTAAAATCGTTAAATATTCCTTATCTACACTTTATTTATCTCTCTATGATAATGTGAAGTAATCCTCAAGATAAGATTTTATTGGTCGAACTCAATCGGTGTACTTCATTCAGATATAGTACTGGTGACACCCTAGGATTTCATTCTTTCACCTTTAGGTCATCGATCGGCTAGTTCTAGTAGGTACAGCGGACTAGTCTAGTAGATACATCAAGGACTTTACCCCAAGCAGGTCACAGAGAATCAATTAATTATTATAACAACTTGTAAGTTGTAATACACATTTGTCTGTTATCGAATATTACAAAGATGTTAACCGTCATCAACAACTAAATGTAGCACAAAATTAATTAAGGTAAGTGAAATACGAGTACGTACAAAATTAAAGTTAGTGCTAATTACTAATTAACGTGAAAATGTGTCTACATTTTGTATACGAATTATCGTTCATCAAATTTAATATCAGCAGGTATTTTCCTTTACATGTACCCAACTATGTTGAATTATGATGATTCAGGTTATTCGATTTCTTTTTTTATATTAATATTTCTTTGTATTTATTACGAAACAAGGTTAGTAGTATGTGCTCGTTATACATTTTTATGAACTACAAATCATTCCTCTTCAATATTAGTCCTAGCCGACAGCCGCTTAATTAAACCAATAATGATTAGGTGAATTGTTTACTCACCTATAAGAATATAAAACATTGAAATATTCTAGGCAGTTTGTGTAATGGACTATCAGTATGATGTTATCGTAGACCTACGTACAAACCATCCCTTTGTTAGGTAAAATCAATAACTTTTGATAACGTTTGGGCATCGAGCGCTCTTCAGTTGCGTAGAGACGTCAACTGTTCATTTCTTTAACTCTTTCTTTCCTTTAATGTTTTACATTCTTACCTGTTCTAATGATCTTGTGTGTTCTATGATTTTTAATCAGAAATTGGTACGACATATTGGTGTGTGTAGTGTCCTACACAGAATACAGCGTTAAACATATATACTTAGTTATTTTATTACTTACCTTAGGTATAGGTAAATTATATTAATGTAGTGTTGCACTATCACATCCATTATGATTCATAAAGTATCTCTTTTAATTAAATATTTTATTATTGTAATGATTACGTATAAATATTGTGTTATAACTTCATAGGTTTTTATCGCGTTGAACAATGTTAAGGTCTTAGCATTGAGTCACTTATTCACATTATTTTTGTTTTCATTATACGGTGTATTCACAAGGCGCGTTTTCTAATATTTATTATGTGCATTTTGCTAATGGTTTTACTAGGTGATTCATTTGTAACATATTATGCACTTGCGCTAGAACTGTGTTTTCATTTTTATTGAGCAATTTGATAAGCATAAATACTACTCGATTCAGTAACGTATTTACTTAATGAATTATTAAGGTCGATGCAGCACGTACCTTATAAAGGCATAGTAGGTATATGTGTTTTTTTTATGAGCGTCAGTATGCGCTAAGTAAGTTATATCTCACGCACGCAAGTGCATCTAATATGAGTAATAACGATTGCCATGGATGTAGGCATTGGTTAACAATGCTCTGAATTGTTTGACTATGGTTTGCACGCTTCCATAGCGACCCTGTCGCGTTTGTCGTGTGAGTCATTCGTTCTCCTTTACCCCGTGCTTACACTTTCATGGCGAATGATAATTTGATTTGTTTTTTGAGGTTTGACAGTGGGTACGTTGAATGAGGTCATGTATCGATTATTACTTAAGTTTAATTTTCTGATGGTTTAGATAAGTAATCACCTTTTGAACATTTTTTATCATGTTCCATTAATTTGTTAAGTACATTCTTTCTCTCTTCTTTCGTTCGTTAATATTTCTGTCAATATGATCTATTCTATCGTGTATTGCAGTTAATTCGGCGGCTCGGTAGCTAGCTACATATGTGCAAGTGACATGTTGCATGATTTCATCGTTCATTGTTGGTATCCCATTGTATTGTTGGTATCTATTACTGACAAATCTTCAAAAAAGTTGACAAAATTCTCTAATTTTCTGACATTGCGTTATTTTATTCACAGGTGAAGAAACACGTAATGCTAATAAAGTTTTTTTTTATTATCATTAGGTATTTACTCTTATGTTATTGCTTGTAATTGCATGAGTATCTACATATTTATGTTTTCTCTCGTTTTAGTTTTAGATTATTTATGTCATTCCAACTTGACAACTGTTAGCGTAGTTTGTAACAGTTCGTATAGCTGCAACAGAGTTTAGCTACAATATCAGTGTAAATTTATCGTGTAATTCCTCAAACGGATGATGCAAGCTAACCGAATTGTCGATCACTGAGTCGTTGTAGTAACGCAGGTTTCACTTTCCGTTGATTCGGTCTAATTTGCACACTTTGTTTTGCCTCATTAGGAGCCGGTTCTCTGCATGATAAAAATAATTTAATAATAGTCTTTATCGTTGATCGATTATATCGACCCGGTCGACCTATTGGCGAATCGTGTATACCTATTTCTTGAACGGGCAGACCACTCGACCCACTTTTTGTGTAATCTTTGGTGGATCTGCGTATATCGAAGTACGAGGGCTGTTTTTTTATCAAGTTCCGTTTGTACTTCTAAGTACGAAATTTCAAAGTTTTCAGTCAGTGATTTTCTGAACAATTTCTGGAAATTTGAAGGTTGCAGCAGCACTACGTCCATTTGTTTGAGAAAACGGATTACAAGTCGTAGCTCTCATTTGGCGGGAGCACCGATCAAGGCGGCCATGTTCGATTGCCTGTAACTCGGCTGCGAGTGACGCATTGGAGCCGAAAAAGGCAGATGTTGTCGTCGGAGAGTTCCGCAATCGCGTGATGTGCAGATCTTACTCTTTCATGTTTCATGCTTACTTAAAAACACAAACGGAACTTGATTACGAAACGGCCCTCGTACTTTGTATCATTATTTTGATTTAATCGCTTATATGATGTTTTTGATCTATCCTAGAAGCAAAGGTGTACATTTTTTGTGTCGTTTTCTTCTTACTTTCCATACATACACTCACACACACTCATTTGACAAATTAGTGTCGATTTTTAGCTTAATAATAATGTTGTTGGAGATTTAAAAGATCGACTCAAAAGTTTTTTTTTACTCTAACTTGCGATGATGAAGAGACAATTAGGTCTACTACTATTTTGCATAAAATTTGTTCAAGATTATTTTTAATAAGTCTTGTCGACACATCTTATCCTGAAACTTTTTGTAGATACTTCAGGAGTTATCTCTGTGTTCTAGTTTAGATTCCTCCATACTTTTTGTTTTCTAACATTTTTAATCGCTGTTACTCTCTTTGTATTTTGTCTGCGATTTGATCTCGTTTTTTTATATCACTATGTAGGCAGTAACCATGTGCGGAATGATGCATAAAAGTAGGTTATGTTATGATTACACGATGTAATGGGTTTGTATAGCTATGTATGTAGTGCTAGCCACTTCTTTTACTAAACTTATATGTAATAACATGTTAATTGTACACTGCTAGTCTGTATTAAAAAACTACGACACGAGGAGATACGTTAGTGGTGAATTATGTCAGTACCTCAATACGTATCAATTAATGTATTTAGCGAATGTTTTATTGAAGGGAAATTGCTTCAATTTGCGGGAGTGGTGTAATCTGCAGGTACTGGTATTGAAATCTTAGATAGTGTGGTCCCTACGCGCATATTTTCAATGTCAATATTGATGATAAAGCTTCTACTAGGTATACTTACCTAGTTCCATAGCCATTGTTTTATTAGTATGGTGGTAGTTCGAATAGATATAATAGTTTTGTTGCTGGATATGGAGTTACCTTAATGATAGATGCATGCGTCACGCAATGGTAGAGTTGAGTACCTACAGATAGTACCAACCTCCTCGTAGTTGTCGGTAAGTATGACGTATGAATGTTTGCCAACGTTGATTGCGCTTTTAAACGTTATACCTAGATCTCGCAAGATTGTCTTTGTGCGACACTTTAAATTACTTTTCTGTAAAATGAATCAACGATAACAATATTATAGGTAGAAATGTATCATGTTTCGGAAAGAAAATAAACCAATCGTATAAATACCACGTGTCATTCCACCCTTAAATTTTATTGCATTAATTTAACATGAACACTGAACAGTGAGCAGGACACTTTACTGTTTCTACTTTACTAATTCGTTTTCTGTAAATAAATGATAAATATCTAATGTAGTATGCAATATGCACGCTCGTTGCTACGTTGTAACACATTTTCTGACGGGATGGACAGCTATTGACTTTCTCGGATCATTTAAGTAAATAGCTTATCCGGATTTGGAAACGGGTGGTGTCTTAGCGTTTATGTATTTTAGAAAGCCGTGGAATGGAAAAACAACCTTTTATGGAAGATTGTTGATTATGTGTTAAAGTGGAACTCTTCAGAAATAGCCGTAGGTAAGTTTTTATCATTGGATTTTGATGATTGAGAATTTGTCGAGATTTGGCTCCTGATTTATGCAACCGATCTAACATCATTTTACGGTAGTTTTGTAAGTATGCGAATTGTATTGAAACGACTTCACATTTTCCACTGTCACGGTGAACGTACATATTCGTACTACCTACTTGTAAAACACAATGGTATAATTATTGTGACGAGATTTGTCGAATGTCGAAAGCAGATGACGAAATTGTAATTTAGTCATAAACAGATGAATGGAAATCTTACCATTATGTCACAATGAAAACGTGTTTTCGGGAGTTATCATCCGTTTATTTATGCACCGAATAAATGGTTTTAATTTAGTTAAACCAAGTACATTTTAGCGTTATAAAACCTACCTGGGTATATTATAGGTATATAAGTTGCAAAGATGATTAAGAAATCGTATGAAAATTAAATAACATTTGTTTTTGTTTTGAAAACGTTTTTTTTTTTTTTTTAATAAAACATGTATATTTAAGAACGTTTTCCCAGTGATAAAAAATAAAGTCACAGGATATGGGATAAACACAGCATTCCATTTGTGCAAACATGACATTAAGGATGGGTGGCGGACCTCATTCCATTGGCTCTTGGTTGAAATGATCCAAATTAAGTTGTGTTTTAAGAATGCCTGATGTTAATGTAAAATACTGAGATATAAACAATGTAGCAAATACTTATCTCAACGGATATACAGCAAAGGATGTACTTTCCACCTGGCTTATGACTGATCGTCGGCTGATTAAATGTGATCACTTCACACTTAAGTAACTTAACCAATTCCAGCCCAACCATCTGCCGCGCCTAGGAATCGAACCCAGACCTCCAGCCTAACACATCGGTCACATCAGATAAGCCTGATGGAAAATCTACTATCTGCTGTATTTCCGTTGGGGCAACTACTTTTTATTTCAACTACGACATATTATAACGGTTAATCAAAAGTACTCATGACAGTCCTAATGAGTTATTTTCATATTATTCTGTTGTGTCATTTCATTTACGAATCGTGCCATTCTGCCATAAATATGTTTTTATATTGTTATTACTCCTCTGGTACCTACAAATGTAAATATGGGCAAAGAGAGTGCGTGTTCAACAAAAGATTTTGTAGCTTGTGTGAAACCATATTTTTATAGTACCTACCTTATAAATACAGCGTTATGTTTGCAGGATAATCGGTTTACATTTGCTTAGGTAGGTTTCTGAATTTTCGCGTAGGTTACCATGCTAGACACTTTTTTATATGGATATTAAATGAAAGCTGTGAAAAATGTAACACAATAAGCAATCAAACATGTCGTACATAAATTCCTTTTTTGTTTTTTATTGTTGTTTATCATCCGTAGGCCCATTCGGACACCTGGAATCGTCATTTAAACATATTCAACCAGACTAATACTGTATTTCACCAACGTTTTAGGTGAGAAATAGCGGATGTAGGAGCTACCTATCATTATTTTTCATACTAACTATTTTATTTATTTATTTATTGAGACACTCACAGAGGATTGACAGATATACATAAATAAAAACATCAAACACAAATTTCAGGTCAACCAACCCCCAATTACGAGTGTCCACAGCATGCACGTAGATATATTATGTTACAAGACAACAAATTAGTATTAGTATTAATTTCTTTTTCCCTTTATTTTACAGATTAATAAATTATCCACTTACTTATAATATCGTTAATTGTAATTATACAATTAATTAATAATACAGTCAATTAAGGTTGTAAGATTATAAATCTGAAAAGTCTTTCTCTATTTTATTAAGGCTATAGCCCTACTTTTAACTTAACCTTTATTTAGATCTACACGTATATCGTATCCATTCAGTACTTTACGCTTTATCCGCGCAGTTTTGCTCTTTATAAAATTAACCGAAATTTCTGCAGTGGTTGCTTGTGGGAGATGTTAAGCGTTCGAGTTATACTCATAATATATGTTTCTTTATAATGTTGAGTTTATTCATCACGTCCATTGTTCTGAAGGATTTGCATTAAATTTTAATATTCCACTCTTGTATTTTTCTAATGTGCTAGTAGATAATAATGTACCACGTTATGTAATAATGTTGTTTTGTTGCTGTAAACAACAAACACTCTTGTTGGAGGTTGAATTTTATTCGCATTCTTGGATTACCCTATCTCTTATTCATGAAGTTCAATTCAGTCATAACTAAACATGAATTTGTGTGAAAATTATGTATTTATGTATATTATTTCGACATTATCTCACTTACTCAGATTTAATATAGGTACTTAGATTCAATAATTTTTCTAGTTGCCATTGAGACATATCAAATTTAATATTTCAGTTATATTTTAGATAATTTTCGTTGTTACAGAATTAAGGGTACCTATATATACCTATTATTTTCGTTGTCTCTTCCTTTATATAAACGCCGAGGTAACAGCCGCTTTTCAATCCGATTATGTCGTTTGTATTCTGTGTTCGATCAAAGTGTCAACTGTTATAGGCATATTCTATTCTCTCTCTCTCTCTCTCTCTCTCTCTTCTTCGATGGCGCTACAGCCCATATAGAGCCTTGGCCCCCCGCAACATTCGCCTCCAACTCCTTCTGTCCTCAGCGGCTGACTTCCAATTGGGCACCTGGAGAAACTGTGCGGGATCCCTTCTTAATTCGTCTTCCCACCTTAGTCTGGGTCTTCCCACCTTTCTCGTTCCACCCGGATGTCCAGTCATAATTATTTTAGGGACGCGTATGTCCGGCATTCTCTGTACATCTCATACAGCTCACGAAATTATTTGCAAGATCCTATTAATACTAGAGGGTACCTACCCGTGAAAATCACGGAGGCTTGCTTAAATATGTTTTTGTGTAACCACCTATTACTATTCCACCCTTCAAAATTCCTCGAGTAAACACAGGAAGATCACAAGGCTCCGTCTTTACCCCGTCTCTCCAATATCGTCATGAAAGTCGTAAGATTCATATTGTCGACTTTTTTGGTTGGCACCCACTCCTGAAAGTCACAAAACTCCTCTTACATGTCTACCTACATACATAGGTACTTTACACACATATATAGATGGTGGGTACTTTAAATAGTTCGATTTGCAATCTTTACGTGTATAGGTACGTACAATAATATTATAGTATGTTACAAATCACTCTTTACGGGTGAATTGCCTTAATGAATTAAAATAATAATTAAATTAAATTATAGTATGTATGAGAATTCTATTTTCATTTTCTGTTACGTTGTATAAAATGGTACTTACTTGATTATTTCCACGAAAGAAATATTTCAAAACTATTTTCATTATTAGGTATGGTACCATTCGACATTTGAAATTTTTCATTCATAAAAGTTTATAAAAGCGAGACTTCGACGAAAATTTCAAGTCACCAACAAAGGCGTCGCTACTTTAAATTTACATACATATTCATCTAACTTGCAAAATTTTCCAATGGGCAAGCGTTACATACCTACATGACTTGGATAATACGAGTATTATTATGTAATGGAATTCTGTAGTTACTAGTTAAGTATTGTTCCTTTTAGCTTTCGGTCTAGCAATTTGCTTCGTAATTGGTTTTTAGGGGTTGTCGTTTACATTTTGCTTCCAAAATAACAGCTTTTATTTTTATAATCTGCAGCGTTGTGCAGAAGTACAGTAATTTTAATATTCTTAATTGCTTGTTTGGAATGACATTAGTAGTTTCGGAAACACGTGCTGAACCTATTCCTTAAATACCTAAATATATGTGAGTAAAACAAACTCCGTTTCATTCCTTCTGTATCGTCACAGCTGTAGCATTTCGTTTTAAAGCATCAACGTAATGCGACAGATTTTTTCCAAATACATTAAACTAACCCTTCGTATTTTTTTAAAATAAAAATTATCGGGTGGTTTAAGTTTGGATGATGACGAAGAGAAAACTCTTGAGGATTGAACGAGTTTGAGGGGTGGTGACACCAGTTAGTCTTCACCCGCGATTCCTCGTTTACATTTTTTTATAGATATTTATGTAGGCACTGAGTGACGTAAAATAATCGAAAAACTAGACAATATTATTTATTACTACCTGTTTCTGTCCGAATTTTATGTAGTTCCTATATAATTCATTATTAGTTTTTTCATGTCATCATCATTCCATAATATATTTTGGGAGAGTTTCTTATATTAAATTTTACTCGTCTTCGGGACATTTTCATTATTTTTCAGTGAGAACTTTTTCTTTCACTTGAGCGTTATCAATCTGTATTATGAAGAAAGACCTTACAAAATACGGAAAATGATAAAATATGTAAGCGCGCGCGTATAAGCGAAAGAAAAAAGGGGGTGAATTTCAAGGATAACTCGCAGAATATAAAACTAAAATAATATACTGTACCCTCACGAACTCGTGTCTTATTTCCATACAGTATTATTGACTTGCGGTGAAAGAGCGATATATATACATTTATTCACATTCTAAACATTTAACCTTTCGAACCTAATTCAGGACATATCTATTCATTTTTGGCCTTCAGGAGGTTAGATTACTGGGTAGATCCTTTTCACTTTAGGTATATCATTCTTAGGATAATTTATTTATTTATTTATTGGATCTTAACATTATATATATACATTGTTTATATGTTTGCCTCCCCCACTAGGAATATCCTGTGTCGGGAGAAGCAAACTCACATCACAATAATTATAATAAGAACATTACAAACAACAACAACATTACAACAATTAAATGTTAAAAGTACGTAGTGTTCGAAACTATTCCGAGAAATGAAATCTCGCGATCGCCTTATGTTACCAAGAGGGATTTTAAAGGGGTGATCGGTTGGTTGATTAACAAGTCTATGTATGTAGTATTATTATTATATAGCAGAAGAAATGGTAGTAGTCCGAGAGCCCGCTGCTTAATTTATGACGTATCTGTTTTTTGATCGAAATGTGGTATAAACGATAGCTTACCAATAGGGTATTACATCGCACTAGGGTTGCCTATCAAAATCTTGCCGCAACCCCCCCTGCCCCCCCCGAAAAGGTCCCTCTTCGCGGTTTTTCGCATTTTATAGGAATATGGTAAGAGATAGGAGAAAGTAGTCAATGACAAAAATAATCCTTGCTAAATTCTCTACAAAAAACATTAAGTAATTTTTTTCATAGGACTAGTAGTTTACCCGTAATGGCCGGTCAAAAAACAGGATATTTTTTGAAAAAAAAAAAAAAAAGTTTGATTTTTTTTCTTTCAAATTCTTCCACCCATTATTACAAACATTTTATGGAAAAAAAATTTGGCCTGCGGCGCTTTATCACTGGTTATTTTATGAAAAACTAAATTTTAAGAATTTTCGTCACTGAGTTTTATTGTAATAACTCCGAAATTATTAGATGTATGAACATAAATTATAGCTCGTTTTGTAGCTAAGACTATGGTAATTAATTCGTTCTCTGACTATTTTCCTGTAGCTCTTATCAATTTTCAACCAATTTAGTTTAAATACATTTTTTTTGTATTTTAAATGAATTTCGGTTTTGGAGCGGCCATTGCGGGTAAACTGCTAGTTCTACGAAAAAATTGATTTCACATTTTTTGTAGAGAATTTAGCAAGGATTATTTTTGTCATTGACTACTTTCTTCTATCTCTTACCATACTCCTATAAAATGCGAAAAACCGCGAAGAGGGACCTTTTCGAGGGGGGCAGGGGGGGTTGCGGCAGGATTTTGATAGGCAACCCTAGTGCGATGTAATACCCTATTGGTAAGCTATCATTTATACCACATTTCGATCAAAAAACAGATACGTCATAAATTAAGCAGCGGGCTCTTGGACTATAGGCACATTATGTGCTAATCTTGTGTGAATCAATGGGACATAAATTAATTACTTAAGTAAGTAAGTACATCAAAATAAAAGAATCGTACATGTAGTGAATTATTAAATTAAAATTCACAGGAACCATGTATTTAGGCATACCTACGTACACTTGCCGAATATAGATAGATAGATAGATAGATAGATATTTTATTCAGTCATTTATAGTGCACATAAAAACATAGATGGGTATTACAATTCAAAATATAGCGACATTTATTAATATCTAAATAGTTTGTCTACGTTTAAGAGCATAACCGTGGGTGAACTAGAGCTGGTTGCCCTGTATCTCACCATACGGTATAAGATCTTCACAGAAATATACAATCACCGGGATGAGCAAACTACAATTCGATATCGTTACCTAAATAAAATAAAATAAATGATAAATTCAGTCACCAAAAATAATAATCCAAAAGTTTACAGAATTTGCACTCGCATATATATATATATATATATATATATATATATATATATATACATATATATACACATACACACATATATATACAATATCAATATGGATAGATTATTAACATAGTCAATAGTCAACTCCTTTATTCAGAGTTATTTATGTATTAGGTATTTCTATTCTGATCGTATTAGTAAAAAATATAGTAATGGTAGAGCACTGTATCACTAAGATATTTTTTGTATTTTTGAGATATTATCATGTTCAACGTTCATGTTATTATCCAACTTCTCAATTTTTTGTGCAGATCCTTTCATCCCAAAAACTTCAACTCCCACTGGTGTTTCCCCTCGGGATTCTCTTCTCAATATTATCTAAAAAGTTATTTTAACATGCTGTAAGAAAGTTTTCTATTTTATCATCATGTTATAGAATTGTTATAATATTTCAACTTTTATTCAGGGTTAAATATATTTAACACCGTTTACCTGAAAAAATAATTTATGGAAGCCATTCGTTATTGTTTGTAATACTTTTAAAATTAATTTAGGGTTGATCCTGATCTGCATACATGGAAAAGTATTTGTAAAGTGTGTGAAAATATTGATTAAGTGACGAGTTTTTAAAAAGCACCCTAGATTTGGCGTTGTTTCACGTAGAATACAAAATGTATTAACATTACTACTTATTGATTTCTGATCTATACGGCGTCTCCTTAGAATTCAGTTGAGTGAGATAATAATAAATTGCGTCGGAACGAAAATACGGTTGTCGTAAAAACATCATCACTCTATGTAGTCGTAGGTGTTGTACTTTCCTTCGAATAGAAATGTCAGTATGTAGGTATATAGAAATGTTTAGTAACTATAGATCGAAGTCGTAAATATTTAGCGACAATATCCCAACCCGTTCAGTATATTATATCCAACCTACGTAACTCTGCTCGCTGCTACGCCAGTGAATGTCCTCTGGACCTGGAGAAGGGGAGACCATTACGTCGCAGTGTCGCTTGAATTACAAATGAACTTGTTGAATTCCCTTTACAAAAGATCCATTCCCTACTTATTAACTTTATTGTTTTTTTATACTACTATCGTTATTTTCCCTTCCTTTGCTTACATCATAATAATTGTTCTAAGCGTCTCAAAAATCTGCCAATTTTACATTAAGTATAATTAAATGTTATTCTGGATTAAAACAAGTATCTTGTCCTTAGCAGTTTCAGTCCTGGGGATTGGTTTGCACCACAGTTCTGCATCTTGTTCTCCATTATGATATTTCTTCTGCAGTCCTTTCAGTTGAACATATATAAGATGCAGTCCATGTGCTCACACGCTTGTTCTAGGCATTATTTACTTTAAATTATATTTCATTTTATCGCGTTTCACCAGTAGATGTATTAGTAATCATACGAAGCAGTTAATCTAGTATAGTATACAAGAGTGATCAATAGAGTTTTAATATTCTTCGTCATTTTCAATACAATGTTTTTTCAAGCATCGTAACATAACCTTTCTGGAGGTACCCACAGTTTTCTATCGTAGCTACATGCATTTATATGAAGGCTGATATATGAGTAGATGTAAGTGAATTACTTACTTCCCAATACGAATAAATTTCTATTACAATGGGAACGTACATATCTTATATTGGTATTTGGTGAATTTTGATAATACTATTCTAAGGCAGGGATCACGTTTTCTCAAATTGTTTGCCGATGCTATAAAATTTCTACGCCTATTTAGATCAACATTCTTCTTTTTTTATCAAGACTAAATTAACTTGAAAAACATTTAGAGTTCGTATTTTTTTAGTGACACTCTGCTCAAATGTGTTATTGTTGGTAATAAATAGATAGGCATGCTGTTTTCTTTTACTATTTTACGAATTCATTGAAATATTTAGCTAATGCATAATACAAATATGACTGGACTGCGGTTGCTTGAATTGAAAATTTGCAAATTAGTTTGTCGGTCAACGGTCGAGAATGTCAGAAACGTTCATGTTACCTATCCCACCTAAATTGTAGAATATTTGTACTGTTTATGCTGTGTCTACTTCCATGCCGCACAGCCGACAACAATCAACATAATGGAGATATTTTTAATACGCCATTTTACTACTATGTGTGACTAAATTTTGCAGATATTTTAGTTCGTGTTTGCTTTAAAAGTTTAAATGATGTGTTTTATTAGAAGCATGGGCAATGTTTTTTTACAACACATGAGCACCGAATATTCGTGCTTTAGTCCTTGACATCAGTAAACACATCCACGGCTGACGTATATAGACGTAACCGTACAACTTTCATTTGCCTTTAGCGTATAAATTTTACTCAGTGTAACTAAATTACCTCCAACTGAATTATGGACGTTCGCATTTTTACACGTGTTCAGTTTTCTCGTCGTTTTCTCGTCGCTTCTGTTTTCACTTATATTTATAAAAAAAATATTTGTTTGATTATACGGTGTAAAATCTGTCGAGTTTATCAGAAAGAGCCTTACAACAATTTATTTAAAGTGTGTAAGTGACAGGCGCGAAGCTACCTAAGAACACGATTCCCATCGAGTTACCTTTTGGAAAAAATGATACGTATAATAGTGTCTAATCTGACGTTATTCCATAAGAAATGTTAGCCCCGGCTTCCCTTCTCCAGAAATCCACCCTTCGCCACTGGTAAGTGAGCATTAGAATCTTTTGTGTGGTGGCGATTGATTTACTTCGATTTC
Source organism: Ceraclea dissimilis (assembly GCA_963576895.1). Lineage (NCBI taxonomy): Eukaryota > Metazoa > Arthropoda > Insecta > Trichoptera > Leptoceridae > Ceraclea > Ceraclea dissimilis. The sequence goes on along the minus strand of OY756362.1, from coordinate 6,517,345 downwards.
TTTCCTGCCCTATTGCCCCAGTGCCCCACTCATCTGAGTGTTGGGCCCTTAAAAACAACCACGCCCAGACTCTGCACACCAATGAGGTAAGATGCGGATATGCGGGTGGTGTTACAAGATTGGATGGGGTTAAAAATGTCAACATTAGAGGTAGTTTTAAAGTAACGCCCATCGGCGAAAAGGTGACCGAAAATAGATTACGATAGTACGGAAAGGATGTTGAAAGAGTCTCTTCAATAAAGTGGCGGTGGGCTGAGTGGGTACAAAACGACCCCTGTGCTGGCGTCCTAGGACTAACACAAGAAATCCCGGAAGACCACGGCTCCGATGGAGAGATGACATCGTGAAGCATGCCTGTGCTACATGGATCTAAGTGGCCCAAGATCGTTTGGCATGAAAAGGGATGGAGGACGAGACGTTGACCACTTGGTGTTTACAATAATAAGGGATCTGAAGATGCGGAGCACATAAGGACGATGATCAGAAATCTATAACTCTAAGTCTATTCTGGATCGATTTTGTATTGAACATTTTCTCGAATAATAAAATGAAATATTCTTCATCTTTTCTTTTTGTCCGAGTAAAGTAATATTCATTTTTCCTATTTGTTTTATTTGCGTGATGTCTTTTTTGGTCTTCTGTCTCTTTTTTTTTGTTTTTCTTGTTACTATTTCACTGTACTGTTTTATTATTTCCTCCCTTCTATCTTATCTCGCCGTTGTTTATACTTTCACACACATTTCCTTCTCTCTCAATCTTCCTGGCGAACTCCGAGTCACATTTTTTCCCGGAAACGCGGGGTAATATCCGGAATGTAGCGAAACCTTTTTATTCTTCCTTCTACGAAAACTTGGATAGGGATTGGGAAACTTAATGTACATGGTCAATCTTCTGCGAAGGATCGTTAAGAAAATCTGACTTCATTTTTAGAAATATTTAACGTGTCGAAAGTCCTGAAAGATTTTTAGTATTTTTTTTTTGTTTATTTTGGTTTGCCAGATTTTGTGTATGGAGTGTTTTACGACTATTATAATTATTGTTACTTTACTGCATTATATTAAGTATTTATGTATTTATGAGTATGAATTAATTACATAATTTACTCCTCTTTTGTAGTAATCTCGCAGTGTACATCACCCAGCATATTATTATGTGTAATGAAAACTTTTTAAAATTCTTTTCTCTTTTAACGTCCCGATTGTTGCTGTTGCCGTGAGTTATTGTATATTTTAACGCGCGCTTTGTGGCGCTTTCGTGGAACAATGTTACATCCTTTGATTTATTTCCTTTGAGAATAATAATATACTCGCTTTTACGAGTTTATATTAATACGTTTCATGGTATTAAATTGAATTTTTAACCATATTCACTAACTGTGAAAACTATCATTGCCTATACAGTCGCTTATAGATTTTATGTGCTCAACGTGTTACGTAATTGTTTTTTCTGATATACATATAATATGTATAGTGATATAACGCAAAATGTGTAGTACATATGACGCTCGTAGTAACTTTTTGTGATTCCAATTTAGACATTCTTTCCAGGTATGTCAACTGTGCATCATTTTTCTTCCTCCAGAATGGATTATTGATTTTTTAAATTCTTTTATTTGTTACACATACCTACATGTATTTTGCCAATCTGCTGTCCATTTTCATGTGCCCTCAATAAAAATGTCATTGGTTTTCCATTATCTCTGTAAACATAGTAATCGGTTATGAAATTGGATGATAATGTGTTTGGTATCACATTTTTCCATATATCTCACTTATTTGGTTTTCGGTTGGGTATTTATTTTCTTCTACAAAATAATCTTATTTTTGTTCTTTGCGTTTCAAAACTTGTAATTTTTGTCCTGAATTTTGCAAATGTTGTTTTTTATGTAAATTTTCGTTAAAACGACTTTCGCTTAAATCCACATTTATTTAATTTTATTCATTTTCCTGTAACTCGTTTCCCCATTTTAGAAACTTTATTGCCTTCCACATTCTCCGGATATTTTATGCGAGGTTTTCATTTGAATCCCGAAGTGGTAATAACGATGTATATAGAAAATGAGGATTTATCGTGTAATACCATGCTGGACTGAGACTTATTGTGTAGTTACAATTTTTCACTACTGAGTAGGTGTGACTATTTACGTCATTATTTTCCTTCCACTATGTTTATTTTCCAACTTAATGATTGTATAGGTTTATCTACCTACTTCTCCATTATTTTTTATTATAGAAAACGGTTGCCTTGATTTCGTTTCTTTTCCTGAACTTTTCGCACATGATTGCGGTAGTTTCGCTGATGCTGGAAAATTATAATGAGATAGTGAAAAGCCAGTATAGAGTCGCCTTCATACAGAAAACAATATATGTGATGAAAGCGTGGATTTTGCTTCAACCGTTTAGAATTGAGTATTTCTATGATGATGTGTAGTATTATATGTTTGTCGTCCTGGTAAGTGTAAAATATTTGCTATAAAGCGAGTGGACGTGAGGTAATTGATTTTTAATTAAACGTCGTATCGATATTTAATTACAGGTAATCGAATAACAGTTGATTCATTTATCGTCGATTAAATTTTCTTATTTCTCTGTGGGTGGAGAAGTGTATTGAATTTTCTTTTAAAGAAATAAGTTGGTAGATAAGCGGGTAGATACAAAATATAGACATTTTATCGATACGACGTTATTCTACTTGGAGTAGAGTTTGCTCATTTCCTCCTTCAACGTTCTTTGGTTGAGTGGCACGTTATCCCACCTACCTATTATCATACCTGTATTATGCGATATTAAGGAGACGTTTCTCGAATACATTCACAGTCTTTTGAATCAACTACTTCATTAATATTAGCAGGTAGATGAGTTGAATTCTACACCAGTTTGCAAATTAATTTCCGGATTCTACATTTATGTTGAAAAACTTTTCACGATTGAAATCATAACCATATTCTTGCAGGATGTATTGTTTTATAATTTGTTTTGTTTAATAATATTCCTATTCCAAGGGTGAAGTAGTTTAAAGAGTGATGTTCTAGAACTATGATTTATCATTATATAATTACATTACTATAAGGAGAATATATTCAGAGTTTTTAGATAAATGCTATTCACCATACTTATCTATTTTGGCACTCAGATCATATGTACAGTGTACACTAATAGCCCAGGAAATTTAGCTTTGTAGCGTAGATAATTGTCGGAAAGCTGGAAACTGTTTAAATCCCTTCATTAACATGCAAAAAAGTTTTCTTGAAGTTTGCACCAATTTTCCGCTTGTGCTAAGTACAGGGTGACCCATAAACCGAAAAAATAATGTACTTTTTTCAGTTTTTCAGTAATATCTTCTAAACGATGCTTTCTAGGAAAATGGTGTCTTTTTATAAATTAAAGTACATAATATTCTGCGTCGTTTGAGCATAAATACTCATTTGTACCTAAAAAATTATTATGATATAGACACTGCCAAGTACATATTAATTTTCGGAACAAATTGAAATATTCGTATTTTTCACTTTTGTTGTTGAATAACTCCCCAACTCAGGTATTTACGGTAATATTTCACTAAAAATATTTAATTGTGGGTCAATTGTCTCTAACTTGTGATTAAAAGTTTAGACCTTCAACACATAGTTTATGATGCACAGGTGTTTAAAGAGAGACGAGTAAAATAAAGAAATTTATTAAATGATAAATTTAGATATGTAAAAGGTAAGCTAATTTAAATTTTACTATTCCATTTTATTAAAGTATACTTTTGTTAAGTAAAATCCAAATTTTCAATACTGTTACGCCACTGCCTAATATTTTATATCGAAAAGAGTATTTTTTTTACATTCATTAATTATATTAAAATATCTCCTAAACGGTTAGTGTTAGGAATAAAATATTTATATCGGTATTTATCGTAAATAATTTCTCTATATTATAATTGCAAAATAATTTCTTTGACTTAAATACTAAGTGAGGTAGAATTGATTAAAAATTGTATATAAAAAATAAATTCATACATGTCGTCACTTTTTGTTAAATTACTCCTAAACCAAGCGGTGCAGTATAAATTCATTAAATTAAATTTAAAACTAAATAAATTTTCTATAAAATGAGTATAATAAAATTAATTTGTGATTTATAATAAAAAAGCACTAGATGATCAAAGTTGATTTTGTGTAGAGGCACGTTGCTATGCAGGAACATTTTGTATGGGAAGCGTGGAATTATTTTACAAAATATTGATATTGATCATCTAGTATTTTTTTTATTATAACTCCCAAATTAATTTTATTACACTTATTTTATAGGAAATTCATTTCGCTTTAAATGCAATTTAATGGATTTACGCTACTCTGCTTGTTTTAGATGTAATTTAACAAAATGTGACGGCATGTATGAACATATTTTTTATATACCATTTTTAATCAATTCTTCCTCACTTAGTATTTAAATGAGATAAATTATTTTTCAAGTATTATATAGAGAGATTATTCTAGATAAATTGTGAGATAAATATTTTTTCCTAACACTAACCGTTTAGGCGATATTGTAATAAAACCAATGAATGCAGAAAAAATACTCTTTTCGATATAAAATATTAGGCAGTGGCGTAACAGTATTAAAAATCAGATTTTACTTAAAAAAACTATACTTTAATAAAATGAAATTGTCAAATTTAAATTAGCTTACCTTTAACGTATCTAAATCTATCATTTAATAAATTTCTTTATTTTACTCGTCTCTCTTTAAACACCCGTGCATCCTGAACTGTGTGCCCTAGGTCTAAACTTTTAATCACAAGTTTGAGAAAATTGATTCATAATTAAATATAATCAGTGAAATATTACCATAAATGCCTGAGTTGGGGAGTTATTCAACAACAAAAGTGAAAAATACGAATATTTCAATTTGTTCCGAAAATTAATATGTACTTGGCAGTGTCTATATCACAATAATTTTTTAGGTACAAATGAGTATTTATGCTCAAACGACGCAGAATATTATGTACTTTAATTTATAAACAGACACAATTTTCCTAGAAAGCATCGTTTAGAAGATATTACTGAAAAACTGAAAAAAGTACATTATTTTTTCGGTTTATGGGTCACCCTGTACTTAGCACAAGCGGAAAATTGGTGCAAACTTCAAGAAAACTTTTTTGCATGTTAATGAAGGGATTGAAACAGTTTCCAGCTTTCCGACAATTATCTACGCTATACCCCCTTTTTAAATGTAACTTCACCGGTCTATAAGTACACCTTGGGTACACTATATTAGGTACGAATATACACCAAGTATTTATTAAGCCTGCTTGCTTGTTGAAATATACAGAAAATACCTATCTTTTGTTTATTGTTTAGTCTTCTGCATTGAGTTCTTATTCTTAGAATACGAGCATGCGTATTCTCATGCCAATTTTGCAACTTTTCCATAAATGCAGGTTCCAAAGATCCGCGGAGTTTGATAAACTTGTTGTTTTCATACGCACTGCTGGTCTTTTTTCTTTATTTCCCCATATTTGTGAATGGTGGCGCGTCTACACAGTTATCCGACATGGCAATGCTCCAAGTTGTTACCACTACCTACTCTAGTATAGGACTCGGAACTTTTAGCGTTATTATATTTCCATGGTACTTACCTATTATTCTTGTCATTTTTTTCTTTTACTTACTCGCAGAGTATCATTGTATTGTTATTATTTCATGTTTTCAAATTGTAGGTACCCATTTCAATAGTTCAATACTGCATTGAATACTAGGTACTTAATTTCTTATTTATCGCAAGGGAGGTACTATTAATAATTCTCCGCCCATCGTTTTACAAACGCTGTGTGTTAAGTTTAATCGATTTGATTTTACTGATTTTTATATTTCTTGTCATGTAATTAAATACAAATTAATAATACTAGTCAAGAGTTTGCGTGGTCCGCTATACAAGTTATCAAAATCACTATTTTTTCCGTTCTGTTAACCTATAGCTTTTTCGGTGCTTGTGTTGGCCGGCAATATTATTCTCAATATTTGTACATTAATAAAGAAATTTACCATTACTAGTTACAGATCCCATCGGGTTTTAGATTGAAAATTACCAAAGTTTTTTTTAAGGATCTGGACTTGCATACATATGCATGAATACATCGCCAGCGCCACTATCAGCTTAATTTCCTATATAAACTTTTCAATTATTTATTTGACACAATTATTGGGTCCCGCAGTATTAATAATATAGGTATTATAAATAAAGGATTTAGTAAGGGTTAGTCGTCAAACATTGCGTACATAGGTACTTAATGATTCAAAGTGATAATGGATGGGCACCTGCCTGCTTTATTTAAGAGTTGGTAAAATATTACTTCAATTTGATTAAATTCAATATTATGGTCATGAGGGTTATCAGAGATGTGTCGATTATTATTTTGACCCATATAGGTATATTTTTTAAAGTTTTCAGTTGATTATTGTCGCTCGCGTGAGTTCTTTTTAACTCGAAAATGTTTTGTAATTTTGCTGTTATAATTACCGTAATTGTCTGGTGAAGGTGTTCACGGTTCCATAAATAAACACCAACACACTGTTTTTTAAGTTTTTCTGTTTTTCAATTATTTTCAGTACTCTCAGCGTCAAACATTTTCTATTAATCACCGCAAGTTCTTTTGTAGTGGAAAGCCTCACGGCTATATGATTTGATGTCTCTATATATTCTGTGTTTTCATGTTTTCCACTACCATCTTATTTATTATTGACCCTAGTGGTTTTGTTTCTCTGCATTCAATATTTATATTATTATATCTATTTGTGTTAATACTCATCAGAAACATGTAATCATTTTCTAACATAACACTTGCAGCACATTACTGTTTAGTATCATTACCTAACCAGAAACATCTGACCTAATTCTAACGAGACCATAATGTTATTGCAATATTATTTACCTATCGATATTATTCCCCGTAGATTGTTTAGACAAGCTTCATATCCAATGACATGAACCTATCACGTTTAGAAAATCTTCTCTAGAAAACACAGTCTTGTTAGTATTCCCACTAACTGGATTGCGTTTCACGTGTATTTAACTCCCTCACTTATTGTCTTGGTTCATATATTACAGGCATATAAATGTAAAGGAAGCTTAAGAGAAGTGTCGACTATTATTATTTTACATAAGGTGGAGGGAAAACAAATTCATGGCAAAGATAGATGAAATGTCCTGAGAAATTACTAGTTTTTGTGTTTTGATTTTTAACATGAGACTATGTCAGATGTAGGTACGTGAAACTATTTAAAGTTATGAGATACGTAGATCGATAGATGTACGCGATGCAATGACCTTTAGCACGTACTAAAGTATATACAACATTAAACACTCGCGCTATAACGGCAGTAAGAAGTAGGTTTCACAGTGGTCGTAAAGGGACTCTCGACAGTTACAAAGTTTTCTCATATGTTTCAGTGTATTACGTTTCGATTGTTTTACTTGAGAACTAGGTACTGGTAAGTTGAAAAACTTGTTTAGTTGGAAAATTAAATTACAAAAAGCCTTTAAGGTAGGTAACTAGTTACAAGCAACTAAAACCTACACCCTCTAAGAAAATCTATGAAAATGAAATGAATGAATCTATGAAATAAGTGTGAATTTTTCATAATTTTCGTATTATGACTTCGGTTTTTTGTGATTGGCAACAATAAAGAGGGCGCAAAGTCTTGTTTTTCGAACGCCCATTTCACGACGTTGACGTAACTATACTTTTGACTAAAGCTTTTTTTGTTCATGTTTTCGTAGAGGTAAATATAATGCCGCGTTCACACGCTTGCACACTTGCGAACGGACGGACAAGTGTCGGTTTCTGTTCAAATTAATGGAATTGCGGCAAACGCATGCGAAGCATCCGTACGTTTGTCACTAATCGACGCTTGGGGTTTGTGAATGCCTTCCAAGCGTGTCGACGCTGCATAATGTTTCCATTTCGTGTTCCATTTTTTCTTGGCTAAGCATAAAACATATTCACTGCTTTTTTTCTAAAGTCTCTGTCTAAGTTGACGTAAAAATACATACTATGCGTAATCCTTTTTGTAATGTATGATATTTCGCGGAGGATTTCGCAAACCCTTTTTTGTAAATGTTGAAATAATATTTCCGAAACTCTCTCCTCTAATATTGTATATTCATTCTTTGCGTTTAATTATATACTTTCCAGAATCTTTCCACGGAATTTCGTATTATGAAATACCTATTCTGTATAATTCCTGTCTCAAGACACGATTTTCGTGAATTCGGTAATAGGTATTAGGTCGGTGTTGATTATGATTAGGGAGGTACTGTGCTTACAATGTAAACATTGTATTATGTAGTATACATCTTAAAGGTTGCAAGCATGCATTTTTATAAATAATCTCGTTTAGCTATTTTACCCATATGCTGGATTACGTGACCATGTCGCTATGTATGTACGTAATTTGATGAAAGGTATGAAACACATCGTATACAGAATATTTCTTTCACACATATACTGAACACTTATACACTATTTTGTATCTGCATTTACCATGGTGTAGATTTCATTTGATTCCAGATACAAGTGACTCAGTTAAGATGCGACGTTCGCAGTAAATTTTCCATCAGGGCGTTTCATTTTAGGAGTCAGTTCATGAATTATTAGAGATAGCCTCCCAGCGCCATATCTAGATGGGTTGCTATTGAATTTTTTACGAGCCTACAGTTACCCATCTCTCTCATCGTGAAAAATAAATATTCACTTTAGTTTGGTATAAACAGCTCGGACCTTTATTTTCATTACTTTCAGACTGATTAATAATTGCTTGTCATATATTTGCTTTCCTTTAGTCTCCTTTAAATTTTGTGTAGCATTTTATTAGTTTCCGGAGAACTAATTTTTTAAAAGATTCGGTGTCTCTCGCAAATCATACTCCTTTTAGTTTTTTATTATAGCTTAAAAAAGTTTCCTAGTTCAGTTTCGAGCTATTTATGTATAACTATAGTGAATCGTCAGCAGACTTTGAGTTGTTGTTTCTGGAACAATATCATTGTTTTTCAATACCAATGATAAAGGGACAGATGAAAATGTCAAGTATCAATTGCCTCATACTTGGAAATACTCCCTTGAATTGGATATTACGAAAAATGTCGTGCACGTAGGTACCTACTTCTACTACTACGTTCCCTAAAGGGATATTTTCTTTATCTTTCAACTTGTAGTGGAGACTTAATATGGGTATTGTGTGACCACGTACTATGGTAGTTACAGTTTACCCACTTCTTTTAAAGTTACTTAAGACAACTGGGACATTATCAAGGATTTAGCCACTTAAAGCCAACTCATGGTAGAAAAATGATTGTGTTGGTATGTATAACGTTATTACTAGTGTTTGAGCAAAACGTATTATGCTACTGGCTGTAACCCTTCAAAAATGACGCTATTGTTGGGGTTGGCAGAGAGTACAGATTTTCAGACCCTATAACTACACGTATATTTTTTGTACGTTTATTCTAATGGGAAATTAGTTAATCCATTCTGCTTACAATTATTTGTACTACAATATTTACCAATTCAATTTATAAATATAAAATGTACCTACAGAATTAATATAAAGGAGCTCGATTTCTACCGATTACTTCTCTAAACATTTTGTAAGCTCGCATAAATGTCAACGAATACCAGAATACAAAGAGTTGTGAAAAGCAGTATTAATCAAACACATTTGGACCGTAACTGAAGGCATTGCGATTGTGAAGTGTTTTAAACTCCGTAGGTATATATTCGAACAACGTGCAAAAGTTGCCACGGCCGTGCGTTTCAATAAACATACCTACCCGTTTTCCACAGAATTATGTAAGTAAGTTGATGATTACTATGAGTTTTTTTTATAGCTTACCTGTGTTTGCCAGTTCGGCACATTTGTGATCCTTGTTGTATCCATAGTAAAGTGAATTCGGTTTGTATAGCACAATCGTCCGTTGTTGGGTGGACTGCCAAGTTCATAGAAAAGTTTACTCGGTATACCGACGCATTTTCCAATAATCCTAAAACGTAAGCTGTTTGTATAGTACCTACCTATCTTTCCCACTAGATCTACCTACATTCTATTTATGTAGAATCAGGTAAAGTAAGGCCATCCAGCTGCTGGCTGTTGCAATGCAGAGAAAATTGTAATACATGTAACATTCTTTTCAGTAAATGGATGCCGTAATTGAATATTAAGTATAAGATACCGATTGCGTTTCTAGTGCTCTACGTTTTCATTTTAAAATGTTTATTTTTTTCTCACGTACACACGTTTTGCATTTTACTTTTTATACTTTCAGGTACAAACTTTAACAATATATTACAAAAACAACTAATTTTTTTGCTTTACTAATAACAATATATTTTTCTCTTGAATCGTTTCAGTTTTAAATATTTTAATTAGGTTCATGTCGTTCATGTGCTATTCGTTTTCAAATATGATGAGACTTGTTTCGGTATTGCTTTACATATGTATTATTTTTACCTACATCTCTTTCGGAAAGTTTAAATTTAAAACTCTTTGAAACGTACCTATTTTACTGTTATGTTGTGTTTGTTTTACGTCATTTATCTCTATTGCTTGCTACACGCATGTTAGTTTAATAGCATTTGTGATTCGTTTGTTTTCCCTAGGAGTATTAAGTATCTAGTTTTGAAACAAAATAAACGAAGAAAGATATTAATATTGCGTGCGGAAAAACATATTATGTTATACAATCATAATATCAAACGATATCGATTTGCTATAGAATACTTCACGGCTCTCATAGAACTTTAGGGATTCATTTAGAGTTCATACAGAATAAGTTATCCTAGAAGTTTTAATACTCAATTTGTGTAGAGGTTGGTACCTTCAAACTTATAGGTTTGGAAGAGCTTATAGTATCTGTCTACATAATATGAAGCATGAAATCAATACATAAAACCCTGTATGATGTGATGAGTTTACTTCCAATAGTTACCTATCATAATATAAGTAAGTTTAATCACAGTTTGCTGCTGCTCAACCATGAAGGCCTTCTCGCTTTTCCATCGTAAATTAATGCATAAATAGGTTTAAAATAAAATGGAATATTATCACTACTAATATTATGTGCCTCATTGACCGTATTCCGTATCCAACATCCGTAGTTTAGACATTTTACGTTACGGTTATGTTTTGTAATGCAGGATATCCTAACACGGCTATAGATAGTCTTATCTATCCGTTTAAGAAGTACTTTTTTGGAACCCAAATTTTGTCGTTTAAACGAGTATTTTTTCAGTTTTCGTTCATCTGGATTAAGTGTGATGATGCTTTTAGGGCTAAATGGACTTATTCTGTCTAATTATTAATTATGTATGATCACTCATGCGTATTATGCTAAATCTTTACTTAGATATTTCACTATAAAAGTATTCTAAAGAGAAAATTGTTTCCTTTATCGCGACTTCTATCGATTTCAATATATGATTGACGTCATTTTTGACCCTATGATTAATATTTATCTCATATTCTGGGTCGTGCTATCGTAAATGATTTAATTAACGTAGGTATGTATTTTAAGTATCTGATAAACACTGGAAATAATTATTCAAGGTTTTCGAATTCACCATTAATTATTACTGATATATAGTTTCCCTGCTATTTGAATGAGGTCAAATTAAACATTGTTAGGACGTTGTCTAATTAAGGAACTAATTCATACATTTACGTTTCACTATAAATTTATAGCATTGTAATATGTATTAACATGATGATATTTTCTTTTTACAGAAAACAACCCAAGACCTTCGCGTTTGACCACTGTTTCTTTTCGCTTGACGCTGAGCTGCCCAACTATGCATCCCAAGAAGATGTGTTCAATTGTCTTGGACGAGATATTTTGGATAATGCGTTTCAAGGATATAACGCTTGTATATTTGCATATGGTCAAACAGGTATGTTTTTGCTTTAGTTTTTTTAGTCGAATATTTTGTTAATTTATTTTTATCGTAGTCGTAAGTTTTCATTAAATTACGTTTTACCTGTTCAATTTTCCCTAGTGATTTTCATCCGCTTTGTTAACTTCTCGTGTTTTTTGTATTTAAATCCGGTGTAGGTATTTTTCTTCCATTACGTTGAGTATTACTACCCACTACCCATCATGCCCGGATTATACGCTGTTGATGACGCCCCGGGGAGACGACGTTGTGGGGGGAGTCATTTAGATCATCTTACGGATAATACGCTTACTGTCAGATTGAAAAAATCCGAGGATAGTATTAAGAACTGAAGTTCATTGAAATAATTAATTATTGTTTCTATCAATATAATAGTAATATCACAAACGTAGTAAAGTAATATATCAATAGTTTTATTCATAAAAACATAGTCTTTGGACTCTATGGTTAGTGGCAAGAATTAATGTGGATTTATTATATTTTTGTGTGATACAATCTTGCTCTAAAAACTAGAATCATAACAGGTAACGTAAAAGGCATCATTATTAAAATCACGCTTTTTTTATTGGATGTGTGTCAATAATAAAAGAGTCAGGTAGGTATTCCGCAAAATTGGTCATATAATTATAAGCGAATGAAATCACCCCCCTAGCTATTCCCTAGTTAATAGGTGTGTAAAGTATGGTAATGCTAGCATTTGTAAATAGTAGTTGGATAGTTATGGGTGTATATGATAATGACTTTTAGATTGAAACGTTACGTAAACATACATCATACATACACTTGTTGTAATGGTCTCACAGGGAAATCTCTTACAGCAAACAAAGCTCCATGTATAGCGTGGACTACTACATTTAACGACTGTGTGGTCACTGGTCAGTGATGCGAAACTAATGGTGGACAACATGTATTGTCCCTTAATACCTATCTGTTGTTGTTTAAATATTTGCGTCATCAAGTCTTAGTTTGATTGTTTTGCCGAATATTGAACACTCCCCGATTATTAATGTAAGATGTTTGTTTTGATAATGAATAGAACTGTGGTTTCGTGTGTAATGATGAGTTATAATAGGATCGTTAAAATCATTGTAGTTGCAACGTGTCATGCCACCCACCCTGAGTTTGAAAGTATTGTATCAGATTTTATGTTTTTTTTCGAAACATTTCTCCAGTCAAATAATCAGTAAATTGTTGTAAAAAGAAACCAGTTCGTTAAGAGAATTACATGCATCATACACCGTGCCTTTCGCCTGCCTAAATGAACCTGCGTATTTTTTATTCGGTCTCGCATTATCGAGGCTCTCAGTAAATTAGCATACATTTAGCAACGCGTGAATGAAATTATATCAACCGCTTGTTTACCTTACCTGATTGTACCTAGTAAAAATGATATTTCGAGGGTAAACGAAACCAAATCCTATAACGCTCCTGGGACGCTGTTCAAATATTGTTTGAAAGCCTGGTTCATTTTGTATAAACAACTGAACAGTTGTGTGTAGTATATGTATGTGTGAGTATTGATGGATGAAAATACGACGGTGGGACATAATAAGTTTCTTATTACAGTATTATTTTTCAACAAGTGGAAAGATTTAATAAAGTAGCAACCGAACAGTTGCATTAGTTGTTATAGAAATTAACACACATAAACAAATATCCATGAAAAGTTTATTTAGTGTCGTTAATTTATCATATTGTGATTTGTTTCCCTACATTTCTTACAACAATCGCGAAAGTAGTCTCGGTAGCGTGGCATTTAACTTAATATCTTCCTAGACTGTGTGTCGCCTTCGCTATCTTCATTCGCGACTGTCTACTTCTTCCGTTCTGTTCTACCGGAGTATGCCTTATCTTTTGCATTGTGTCATGTGTGTGTCAGTTGATCTACTGATCACATCATAGTTTATCCGTTTCCGAGCATTCCTTATCCCGACTCCTCTTTCTCGTAATGCACATAGCTTACATTATTCATATAACGTAGAGTATTTTATTATACGTTCTTGAATATTGATTTGAATCAAATCTATAATGTACGTGTTAGACATGTTATATTTATTTTGTTTTTCCACTTAGCTATAATAAGCACGGTGTATAATTAATGTAAATATTGTTTCCAAGGGCTTTGCAAAATTATATGTGTTTATCATTCAACAAACAGTCCTTGCTATACTTTCCGTATGCAGTTGATTATAATAGTTAAATAGTTATTTGCATAAACAATTCCAGAAAGTGACAACGATTTGGTATATCTAAACAGTGAAGCCAAACTAAGCCAGTATACGTTGCCCTTTGCTTGTATTGTGTACTTGGAGTAAATATTTTTAAACTGCGGATTTTTTATTTATGCGGGTTATCACAATCGACGCGGCAGTGTTTTCTAAAATACGTGATTTATTGTTCGCTTCAAATGTCATTTAGTGAAATTGGGAGATGTTTTTATTTTTGTTTTAACATTCGTGAGATATTTTTACGATGATATACGGGGGATTCAGTGGATTTCGGTAGAGAACATCGAGGATAACTTGTGCTGTAATACCTGTGAAATAATGAAAGAAAACAATTATAAAATTAATACGCCCCGGAGAGAGCATATTGTTTCCTTATACACGTGTCTGTTAGATTACCCAAAGGTCATTATTTGTCTTTTCTTTGTCTGGGTCGACCATTTTAATATACTGCACGTAAAGTGCTCGACTATTTTAATTAACGCTTGGAATAATTGAATCAAGTAGTAGGTATATCTATAATCTATATTTTCTCTACACGTGGTTTGTTTTAAATTGAACTTTCCATTGTTCATTCCCTCGGCTTACCCCAGCAAACATAAAAGGTTGTAATTTGGAGTTAATTACCTTTATTATGTCACTGATACTTTGGTAACCTCACCTAAATCGGAAATAAAAACCTTGATTTGATGTTCATTTTAACCTAAATGGGGAACGGAAGCACGTGCCTATGACGTCGAATGGAGGTAATCTAAGAAACTCTAACCAGACATTTTTCGACCAATTTGGTTGACTTCACCAGTGTGAGGTAAATTTCACACGAACTTTACCAATTTATCGACCTGTTTAGGAAATTATGACCTAATGAGCGCATGCGCGCATAATAGAACAAATAACCTTCATTATTTTATTATTTTATCACACGCATCCATTTAGGTTATAATACTTTGACAATGGCGTTTATAATATTCGTCAAACTGCATAAGCACTTTTTTATCACTGATTTTACGTGCGTATATAACAAAAATGACGTGCGGTGCAAATCTAATCGTATATTATGATGATTGGAGATCGAAAAATACTAACGGGCCCTAAAAATATTGAGAAATAAGGAAATACAATAATAATCGTATTATTTTTATACGTCTTAAAAATTCTTCAAATTGAATTTTAAGCATGCAAAATTGTTAGAAACATTGATTTATAATGTTTGCTCACCTTAGTTTTGATAATTGAGCATTAATAAGGGCATAAATAGTAATCATAACATGTCAATTATTCCGCCAAGCTAAAACGACAAATGGCGTCCACTCTTAGAAAGAGATACGACTTCTATTCGTCAAATAAGTCATGAAAACCAGTAATTCTCGGCTATCAAGAATCTTTTTCCTACTTTAGTGATAGAATCTACAAAGTTACCGACCATGATGTCTAATGTAGGTCATCCAAGGTTACCACTGTCAGATAATCGAGCGTCACGTGATATCTAGTGATGTGTTAAGCCGCGTTTTATAATAACCTATTGTGTTTTCTGTTTCAAGTCTGTATTGTACGATTTTTATTTACTGTTTTTTGTCCATATTGTGTGTTAACATACTTAAATATTAATTGTGAATCCTTTGTCTGTTGTTACCGTGTATTGTATTGATATTTTTTAACTTTTTTTGTATTGTAACTTTTCAAAGGCCTTGTGGCCGTCAAAACAATAAATAAATAAATAAATAAATAAAACCATAGAAAAAAATTCTCAAAAAACATAAAATCGAGTAGAACAATTCAGTGACGCACCTAGGGTAGCCGGTGCCCGAAGCAAACTATTTAATTTCCCCCAACCCCCTTTTAATAATACACACCACGATTATACAAATCAAAATAATTATTAACGAAAATTATTTAAATTTTCGCTAGGGCGATTGAATATTTAGGTTAAGGGCGAGCTGATGATTAAAATAAAGTCATCGGCTCGCCCTAGTGAATAAAATTCTGAAATAATTATATTTTCTCACTTAATTTAGATCATCAGCTCGCCCTAGTAAATGTTCACAAAAAAATATTAAATTTATATTAATTTCGATTATTAGCTCGCCCTAGTGAACATTTACTTGAAATATTTTAATTAAAACACTTAATTTTAATCATCAGCTCGCCCTAGTAGACATTAACCTAAATATTTATATTTACCTACTTGATTTTGTGTCTTTAACTCGCCCTAGCGAAATAAATAATTTTCAAATATTTTAGTTAAATTTTCACTAGCGCAAGTTGATAATTGAAATTAATTGAAATTTCACATTTTTTGTAAACATTCACTAGGGCTAGCTGATGATCTAAATTAAATGAGTAAATTTAAATATTTCAATATATTTTCACTAGGGCGAACTGATGATTAAAATTAAGTGTTTTAATTTAAATATTTCAGGTAAATGTTCACTAGGGCGAGCTGATGACATAAAATCAAGTAGGTTAATTTAAATATTCAGATTAATGTTCACTAAGGCGAGCTAATATTCGAAATTAATAAAAAAAAATATTTGTTAACATTTACTAGGGCGAGCTGATGATCTAAATCAAGTGAGAAAATATAATTATTTCCGTAAATTATTCACTAGGGCGAGCCGATGATCGAAATTAGGTGAGTAAAATACATATTACATATTTAAGGGCACCACCACTATATACAAATATAAATAAGTAGGTGTGTTGTGAATCATGCGCACCTGCGCACCTGTCGCTGGTTACCGCTCATCGTGGTAAATATCGTGATCGTACGGTATGAATCCACATACTATTAAGATTTGCCCATCTCTATTGTCCGCACACACCAACATTATACGGTAGGTATGTATCATATTTCATCATGGCGTCACAATTATAAAAAGAAACTCCATATTCGTCAAAATATCCTGTGCTACCAAAATACTTCCAAAATATAACTAGAATTGGAACACTTATGTGAAACTATAACCTCTAGGTTAAATTTAGAAGCAAATCCTACCATAAAGACATTATAATATTATTGTCCGTAACCTATTGGTGTTCAAAATGACCAATAAGTCATACCTAACCTACAAAACACAACAGATACCGAGAACGCGATCAGCTGATCAATGGCCGCCATTTTGTGGGACTTGTTGGTCGAAATTTTGTCTCAAATGAAGTAAAACAAACTTCATAAGGGTCATAAATTAGACTAGTAAGTTTTTTTTCCAATTGGTTGATTATATGGTTATAATTTCGACGCAGAAACGATTATTACAACCAATTAGTAGGAATAGCTCAGTGGTTAATTAGAGAGGTAAATACCACGTCTTTTTAGAACTTTTATTCTACCTAGTGGCTATTTGTTCTTTATGGTTGGGAAATAAGTAAAAACGATGTTCTTTTTTCTTTGTATTCACCATTAGAGTCAAAACTTCTGAAAAGTTTAAAATGTCAGAAAATATTACGAAATTTTACACCAAAATAAGTTAATCTGCCATTAGACCAGAATTATTGACTTCGCAATGTTTGCTGGGACGTTATATTGTGGTTTGAGTCCACAAACATTTCATATCTTTTTAATATATCATAACCAAATAAATTTTCATACCTGTGGAGTGTGGATGATATAATTGAAAATTCATCTCACTCCCTTTTATTTTTTTAAACAACATTGTATGGTTTTGTTGAATGCGCAACCATTTTGCGCATGCGCATTGTATCATGCTTAAAAATACATTAATTAGGTACCATATAGTGAAAGAATCACTCATTTAACGTATGTGAATGATTCCAAAGTTATTCAATTTCAAAATAGGCGTATTTTTTTTTCAATGACCTGTAGTGTTCAGCTTCTCCCATTTCCCGATCATATTTCGATAGATGCGATGTTGCTACGTAAATATTAGATACTTTGATAAATTATTACGCAGCATCCGTTACGAAAATGTTCTGAAAAATAAAATTGTACGCGAAATATTTCCATCCTTTCATTTCGATATGATAAAATCTGAACCCTTATATTAACACATGTATATTGTATAGGGTTGAATAAATAATACATAGTACACACTGCTCAGATTCCACGTAGGTGTGGAAGTATCTCATCACATTTATTATATACCCAAAGGATCTCACGTATACGCACACTATATGTGATTTCATTAGCTATATGATTCTCATTTCCATCAATGTTGAATCTGTATACATATCCGTTCGTGTCGCAATCGATATATTTTATTTGCATAGTTCATTTACAGTTCCGCAGCTCCTTCAGGCCCAAGTGGCTCGTGAGACCTTAGACCACATCACTCCCAATGAAAAATGTGGTCGCTTCTCCAGTACTCTGTATGTAAGCAAATGGTAATTACATAAGTACTTACATTAATTTTACTATTACCAATTAAGATGTTTAATGTAGAGAGGTCCACAAACTGTTACATAAATTTAATGTTCATACAGAGTAATGGCCAAGAAAATTTTTAAAATAAACTTTTCTACCTCTTCTAGCGTTCTTATTAATTCGCTCAAAAAATAAATGTGTATATTTCACGGGCTCCTGCTCATTAAATTGATTAGTCATTCTTTTAAGGGCATCAGCTATGGCTTGAATTCCCCATTAGTGTTTACGTGTATACATTTTTCAAGCTACCCCATATCAGAATGGTGTGAATATATCATACGTTAGGAGGGATAGTAGGCACCCCGTCTCATACCAACAACCTCTTCTATTCCTACAACTACTACTTACTACCAATTCTGAATGACTCACACCGCGGGCGGCCACGAAGAAAACGGGGACAGCACCGCCTTGAATAATTAATGCTTGTATAGCGGTCTACTGATTGAAATGTTGTTTCGACTCTTGCCTGCCTACACAAATAACAACGAACATATTTCACCTAGTACCCACATGAGCTTTGTAGTAGTAGGTATATGTATATTATTATCATATTTGTATTGATTTTATTAGTCGTGGAGTCAATAGAACTCGTCACCTGGGGGATTTTAAGTTGTAAAAGTCACTACATTTTGAAGTATTGGACCTCTTTGCAGAGAGCGAATTTAAAGTTCAGTTTTAAAAAGTGCCTCGAAGACTGGTGTTTATTTTTTCCATCAATAGTTATGTAAATATGTGTTGTATCAAAACACGGATCGTACAATATTTTATAGATAGGTACCTATACACAACGTGTACAATAATTCCCAATTGATCTATACATTGTTGTTATCATTCAATTTCCAATATGTATTTACAAACGACGGTTTTCAATTTTCCCATTACGTTGTTGAATCCTTCTTATGTTTGTTTAGGAAATATTACAATATACATACATTAGGTACATTATACTAAGTTATGTACTTATGTAGAAAAGTGGGTATATGTAGGAAAATAATGTGTGTTTGATATGTTTTTTCTTAATCAAACAAATATTTGTGAATAGGTAGGTACTATAGGTACTACCTTTAATATGTAAGTACTTTACAAAATAGATATTTACTTTCATTACTTTCTCCGGACTTTTGTCCTTTTATATTACATCGATATTTTCTGACTTTGTATTTTTTATTACATTCTTATTCCTTTGATCAGTCTTCATTGAATTGAAATCTTATTTTGGGTCAGATCTTTTCAGTACGGCGCTCTACTTTATTAATTAGCTAATGAATTCCTTGTATTTGTACAGGATCATTTTTGTCAATGTTGATGTGATTGGTACCGTCTTCCATACTTTGTTTCCCTTTGAATCACGTAACCGAGAACTTTAGTGTGTAAAAGTATTTTTAGTTGTATTGTTACGTATTTATCGACTTGCCTACGTAATGATTATGATTGTCTCCTATTGATCCGCTCCAGAAATAGGAATAGTTTTATTATTAGCACTGAACGTAACCCGTTATGTATGTCTGGAGTATTCGGTGAGACATATTTTGGTTCACTTGCGTATTTATTAAATCCACACTTCCCAAAATTTTGAAACCTATCGGTCAAAAAATAAATTGAAATACATTTTGCTGGAATTATCGCTATCGTTCTATGTAGGACGGTGCTTGTCCTAGATTCAAAGTGAAATGTTTATTTTGTAGCGTAAAAGAAATGGACTACCTTGATTAGCGGCAAACTTATCAACTCGACATCAGACAGCGTAAACTTTTCGAATTAAAGTGTCTATCTAGTTTAGATGTAGTTAGTAGTACCTAACACCTGGGTATGTATAGGGAAACCTATTAATAATAAATGAGGTAGTGATATAGAATAACTGCTGTGCGGTACAACCTACGTAGGTATTAGATATTATCTCGGAATTCAAGTCTCATTTTCTCTTTCATTGCCTCTATCTCCATGTATCGTCCTCTATAAACGCTTCTTATCTGCATAAATAATACATTGATCCATAATATAGTTTTTACAACGTCGTCTACCGAAGCGTAAAATCTTTATTGACTTTCGCCTGACAATATTGTAGTTTTTATATTATATAGATAATCGTTTTAAATTAGTGCTTCGCCGCATCTTTATTTCATGTTGGTTTATTCATCCATCTCTCATTACTCAGGACTTTCTTCCTTAATAATGAGAAAGCTTAGGCTCGACTTTCATAGTCTATCTATAATACCTACTCAGTGTTCATCGATTTAGGTAATTATTCTTGCTGAATTTATTGCCACCATTTAAAACTTGGACATTAATAATTTTATCTGCGATTTGTTCCGGGTCACACGATCAATTTTTAAAAATTTGGATAAATTCATATCAAAGTAGGATACCCATTATTTTTAATCATTATTCTACACAAATTCCTTGTTGTATACGTTTATTATTTAGTATCTGAACTTAATATGTGTACTGGTTCCGGGTTAGATATTCACTATTTTCCGTGAAATATTATCACAATAATATGTCGTAGTCAGGGTATAGTACATAGGTATACGTAGTATTCGAACATTGCATCTACGGCAAGGAGTAGAATTTATTTCACTTTGATTATCACAAGTTTATGAATGTACCTACTCGTAACTGTAAAATATAAAAAAAATTACACTAACGATTTCGATATAGGCGAGAAAGCCTTCATACACTGGGGTATATAGATACACGCTCTTTTATTGTATCTTATTTATATCCGTTTGATTCGATCCCAGTGATTAATGACGTTGTGATGTAGGATTTCATATTTCTACATCACCGTTTATTTATTTTCGTGTTGGTATTATTTATCTAATGTCACGTTATATTATATTATAATGTTATTGTGTGGGATGTGAATCAGGTATTAAGAATGAATTCAACGAGTGAACATTTGGAGAAGGTGCACAACTAGTTTTTATTTATTTAGGTTACCTTATAAATCTTTGATACATTGACTCTAGTTCAGCGTAGTTTTTTGTAGTAACATGTTATATTTAATTTATTAGCATTAAAACATATTGTGCTTCTCATGAGTTTTTATTTTCCCGCACGATTACTTCATGTTGGTACCTACTTAATTTTATTAACACATTCGCCATGAACCGAGTCCTCAGTATTTTTAGCGACCACTAATACTGCGGTTTATAAAAAAAAAAACAAGGCGAGAAAAGGAAATAACTGTGACGTTCAAGTAAACTATGTCGAGCTCCTCGTGCATACTTTGGTCATTCGGTCCTCAGATCATTAGATTCATGTGCTGAAAATTCTCTTCGATTCACAGAATTTATTTTTGTATACGTACCTTATTATTCATTTGAACAATATTTGTTAATTTTTTATAACCATGATTTAAAAATAGTTTAAAATTGAGTGTTTTACCAAATGTAACTTTTATTATAATATACATATATACCGAACCTATTTACGCGAATGAGTTTTTCCTCACCGTTGTTGAGTCTAATCATTCGAGATGATACTCTAGACTCTAGAGGAAATTAGGAAATAACGCGGAGTTGAAACGTAATGCCTCCCTAAATCGCTTCCGATTCCATAAGACTGCAAGAGATTTAATTTTGAATTCCCTCTGACCCTGATGATTTGCGAGTGATACCTTCGCTTTTAATATTTAACGAAGGAAGTGAGTGAAGGATTTTTTTTCCAATTAAGCTTCTGGCATTACTGGAGGCGTATTTTATTTCATAACAACTCTAGGGTATTTTCGTTAGGACAGTCCGACACAGTTATGACTATTTTAATGGCCCATTATAAGTAATAATAAAGGTGAGAAAATATTGCCCTTTATCGTATTTTTATATTTAGAAAATTATGTAAGGGGAACTCAACTGTTTATGAGGAATTAACAAGTTCTACGTTTAATAATAATCGTTGAATTAGAAATTCCTCTTTCACCGTCTACAGCTTTTAAAAAAATATAAAAAGCTTAGCTTAAAAAAAATCTAGGACCTGCGAGATAACGGATGGTTATGAGGCGAAGGCCTCTTCCTCTTCCATACATGGATTTCTTTGTACATATCTGCTTTAAAGCTCGGAATCCAACTATGACTCAACTAAGATTCAAAATCGCACGATAAAACTTTAGAGTTTTTTTTTTACTTTCGGGTTAATTTTCTTTCATTCTAAAAATCTGTGCGGTCATTCCCTAGATTTACCCAAGTACCCAAGTGCGATAGTATATGAACGATGAAAGGAAACAAGGAAAATTTACCTGGGTGAAAGAAGTGGTGCAAGGAAACGCGGCCGTTCAGGAACCACATGGCTGGACCATGTTTACCAAATCCTCAAGGGCGGACGTGTTTTGAGTAAAAGTAATCGTAGAATGTGCATGAGGAATTGCATGAATGTGACGGAAGCCCAAAGTGTGTGTAAGTATAGGAAAGTCTGGCCATCCGCTCTCTCTGCCTACCCCGCAAGGGAGGTGGCGTGAGGGTATAATATAGTATATAGCATGTGTAAGTTATGAATGAATAATGTTTACTTCGTGACTGTGTGTACTCGTATAATGGTCCATGGAAACTCTTTGTTCTTATTTTTATTTGTGGTAATGGAGTGATTGATGATGAATAAAATATTACGTAAGGGTGAGTTAACCACCAAAGGGCCGCAATGTGTCACAGTTTACTTTTAATTGCAATTTATAATACAAAACATAACGTTTAAATAAAATATGTGGCGGGTTTCTTTCTAATGGTTATCTATAAAGCCTGAATTCTTTGTTCTAACCATTAGCCACATACGTGCATAATATATCATCCGCTCCCTATGTGGAGCATGTGGTCGTCACCCAGTTTTTCCAGGCTTTTCTGTCCTGGGCCAACTCCGCTGCCTGTTCCCATGTCATTCTAGCCTGGCGCAGATCTGATGTGCCCACTGCCCAGCCTCTGGTTGCTCATTGCAGGCCTGCCCAGACGTCTGTTCTCTTCAGGGCGATATTGGAGATAGCTGTTGTTGATGCTATCAGCGGGTATACGTAGAATGTGCCCGAGCATTAGCCACACACATATTTTTGGTATTGAATGCTATCTATTTGAGTCTAACATTGTACCTATGATAATGATTCTTTTTACATTGACTGCAGTTTTACCTTACATGACAATATTATTGATAATTATTTTTACTTGTGGGTTTCGTTTTCGTTTCTATCATTTAATATTAGGTAAATTGCTACCTGGCGGAAGGCCGCAAAAAGGTGGATTGATGACATAGCCTCCGTAGCGGGTAAACAGTGGATCAAAAGAGAGAATGAATGAGAAAAATGGAAAATTTTGGAAGAGGTCCAGCAGTGGATAGAGCGGGGCTAAGGAAAAAGAAGAAAATGCTACTATCGATTCTTTCTGTCTTTAAAAATTAATAATTAATGATTGAATTCCGTTATAGATTTCAGTAATCACATTTCCGTTAATACCAAAACTTTTCATTTATCATCATTATTCTTTTCCCCCATGACTTTCGCGCGATTCATGAGAAACTAATTTGATAATGATTACACCCTCGCATTTGGAGTGCTGAATATTGTAACAGCGTTTCTTTATAACGCTACCCCTCTGCGAAATATACAAGAGGTGTAATTGGGCAAAAAATAAACTCTTTGGGAGTGAGTGAGGCCTAACTTCGTAATGATAACAATATTATTATTATGAAAAGAAATGGCGCGATCAGTGAAGTAGTGTTCAGGTTTTGCCCATGAACCTACCTTTATTTCATTTGTACAAGATAACAAAACCATCTTGACTCTAGTACATTATATAAGCCGCATAGTATTATTCATATTATGCCGGATTATCTCCGTGGCTTATTTTGTATAATATATTTTATATACTTTACTGAAAGCGTTATCCCAATCTCTACGCATAATAATGAAAACTGCTCTGTGTGTCTCGAGGCACGCGCATTATTATTATACTCTCATGCTCAGTTAGTTAGATCGTATTATATGCTATATTGTTCTAATACTGCTATTGTTTCTACATAAATACCCCCTCTCTAGACAGGCCATGGCCTAGTGGGGTGTCACATTGCATTGAACTTATGTTGTAAAAAATGACAAGGAAAAGAAAAAAACGAATAATCGTAGTTAGTTTAAAGTGTTTTTGTTGGCATTTCATAATAATTTTGTACTGTAGAATTCCAAATAATACTATCCACAATGTCGAAAAGTTAACTCAACAACGTTTTTATTATTTTCAGCCGGATGGCATCAGTTTGTATTTTCATTTGAAAACAAATATGTACCTACATCGATACGTTTCAATCACTATATTGCTTTCATTTTTATTTTGTCACTGACCGTATCGTACGTTCTCTTCACACATGCATGAAGCCATTTTGCTACGACAAAAGAGGTCTCACTTCTGTGTGCAGTTCAGTTATGAGTACTTACCTACTTACTCATAAGGTACCGCTACGATAGACTTGTAAGTATAGTAACTACCAAGTATTTTTGTAAGAGTATGCCTGCTAAACTCTTTGCGACGTAATTATTTCCATCTACCTACTCCCGGTCTCATTATGGTGATGAGAATCTCGTGGTTTTAGTATTCACAATGCAATGGGGTCATAAAACCGTTTTTGCGTAGCTATTTGTTGTAGTTTTAGACTATTATTCTTCTCGGTCATGAGGAACAACGACAGCAGCATCAAAATCTTCTCTGTTGTGATATTAAAATGCATTTTCAGTAGAATATAATTTTATTAGGAAACTCAATTTTATAGCAGAACACAATACAGTGATTTTTTAACTTTTTTTTTGAAATTCGTCGTCTTTGAACTTACCACATTACGTTTTATTCGTCTTCTTAGTAATGTCACTCATGTTGTTGCATTATCTTGGGATGGAACGCAAGAACTCGGATGAGGTGATCAAGTATTTTTGAATGCATTGGTTTATTACTATTTTCATTTCATCCTGTGCTAGTCCTTCTCAATTCTCGTACACTAAATAATATTTTAAGAAGTTCGAAATTTTCGAGTTTTCTTGATTAGGTAATTATGAATTTAAAAAATCTTTTGGTGAAGGTTATTATTTAGCGTCGAGCTCCTTTTACTTTTACAGTGTTTTGGAAATTCCAGTTCATGTAAATATATATTCTCAGAATGTTTTTAATAAAATTTGTATAGGTATCATCCTTATTAGATTTTTATCCTTGTGAGTAAACAGCTTTTCGTCGGATATTTGAAGAATTTGGAAATCGATATCATAATATCAGTTTACTGTCTACAGAAGATCCTTTACAATTTTTCGCGTTGATATTAACATTTTTCTTTGGAGCAGCTTTAAGCTCTCTTTTCACTTGTCTCCTTTTCTTTTCATAGATAGCGTTCACCATTGGCATACAATCTTAGATATCTTTCGAATTTACATCTCGCATACATTTCGCTATGTTTAGCTAGAGTGCTTAGACAGGTGCAGGTATAAATTGCAATGTTAAAATGCGTATTTACCTACACATTGATTCGTTGCTGTTCACGTAGTTTCACTGATCTCTATCCACTAAATCTGTAAAATTTCATTGAGTAGTTTGGAGAGATTTAGTAGTATTAGAATTTTATCCTTATGGGCGTGTAATGTTACAAATACTTAGATTCCGTATATTTTCCACGAGTGTGTAAAATCATAATATCGAGCGTATCACCACTGTCTTTTCCTAAAGTAATATAGGTTTTTACCTACCCCTATAGAATAGAGATACGTCCTTTTTGTTAAATTTTCCTTCATGTTATGAAAGTGGGGTAATTCTTTATTTGCACTACTTATCTCTATACGAGTCATATCTCTGATTGTTTCCATTGTTAGTTCAGAAGTTCTTATTCCGCAATCTATACGAATGAAACGACAGGATAATCTATTCTTTTTTATTTGTCATTATGAATCATTTACTTACTTTTTATTATGATACGATCGAGAAATATGGTAATCCTTGATTAAACATCGTTCATACAGCATAAGCTATAATTTGATGATACGTTATATCTCGCGATTATCCAATTTCCTTCTACGATACTTATGATGTCATGCCCCTAAATTCGACGTCACATTTTGTTGGTTTATAAAATCTCTATTTCTGTATTATCGATTTCCAATACACGCTTATTTGTTCCAGATTTACTTTCTTGTGTTTCTTATTATGTTTCCACATTTTTGGTATTTTCTGAACCTTATAGTTGCAGGCTATGGTCCGCTGGTTCAATCATCGCAGGTATAAATCTGTAGTCCATTTTTAAATATTCATTCGTTTGCTGTACTTGTATTATATGACTGATGTAATTATTCAATTCAATGTTCTTTTAATTTACCAGCGTTTTTTATAAAATATTATTTATTGAAGCTTTTATCTCTTTATATTTCTCATCCACCTTGGACATGAAGTTATTTTTTCTTTATAAATTATCACTTATTTAATAGCGTTTAAATTTATTTGATGCTTTGTTTTATTGTAAGCACGGTAAATAGTTTTTGTTTATGTAAATCAAAAGATCATCGCGTGTTCATTTAACTTATCGTGCTTGACTAGGTACGTGTTTGTGTATTGTGTTGTGTCGAGTTAATTTAGTACGGAATTCTGTTTCGCAGGAGGTTTTTCAGTCCCTGTTGACCATACATAATATTCAACCTCTAAATAATAATTGCCTTTGTATGGGAATGCCTCATTATAATCACATCCAGCTACGTAGTGTGTAATTGAATTTAATTCGAGTTCTGTGTCCCCACACAATTTACTCTGTGTTACTCGGGGGTGAAGCTACAATGAAATGTTATGAAATAAAATGCGAATTGTTTTGTAGGTTGCCACCTACATCATGGTTACACCTATATTATTTAGACCAACGTATTATTCGTTACGGTATATCTCATATTATTTTTTTGTGTCACATTTTTGAGGGCCAATGTTGTCATTTTAAAAACCATTTGAACATTTTTATTTGTTTTAAAAACGTAATAAATAGTGCCTGCTTGGTGAGAAGAAAGGATGACGCCTTTGTTTCGTGTCACTACTTGGTGAAATACGTGTAGGTACTTCGACAAAATATTCTTACGTATTAGATATTGTAGGTATATATGACAAGAAGTTAGAGTAGGACCAATTTCTAGGACAATTTTTATTATAACACTGTTATTAGGTTCGTACGTTTCATATAAATTGCTGGCAACACATGAACCCTTTTTATTTGCAGGTTCGTTTTTCTATGGCTTTATTATAATATTCAGGCCAATGTTATTAGGTTATTCGACTTTTACAAAATTAAGGCATTTATATTTGTTAACAGTTTGGATCTTGCTATTAAGTACATATCAGTAATATCAAGGTTTTTTTTTTTTTTGAGGCAAAGCACCCGTTGTCGAGTGATACATGAGTAATATCAAGGTTACTATATTTAATTTGTTATGCAAATTATACCCATACATCATTAGTCCGTAGCCGGTATTTATTTTGCCATGGAAAGAAAAGTTTATACATCATAAGTATTTATTGTTTCGTAAATTTATCGATTTTGAAATCTGCTGGAGCTGTTAATTTGACGACGAATTATTCTAGTTTATGTTAAATACTTAAGTGATTATTATTTGAATATATTAAAATACCTACATAATGTATTAGCCCGAAAGTATTATGTTTTCTCGTGCGTAAAACTTTTAATTCCATATAAACGTCCAACCCTCCAAACAGAAAATGTGTAAGTTCAGTATTGTGTTTTAGTATAATAAAATATGCGAATTTTATTGTAGATACCACTTAAGTATATTAGTATTGTGTAAGATATATTTACATGTTTTTTCGCAATGCGGAAAATGATTCTCTGATGAAACTCCGTTCTCCCTTGTGTTCCACTTACTTTTATATGAACTCCTTATGAAGCACACTTCTATTGTAAATGGATGGATTGTAAATATATTTTGTCATCCGTTTATTTCAAACAGTAGTCGTTGTGTTCCCGAGTCCGATATTATTCGTGCTGGTAGATAGTTTATTCGCAAGGGTTGGGAATTGTATTTGGTAGAGAAAGTATGGAAAAGTAGTAGGTAAGGTTTATTGATATTATCGTATCAAGATGACTTGAGTGGGTCGCCGCTGTGTAGTGATTTCATAGGTTTACAATAATTTCAAATACCTACTTATTTTTGATTCTTCGTTTTCACCTTCCTCGAGTCCTATGTTTTTCCTGCAGGTAGGTTCGGATAATTTGTAATTTGGAACATACGTTATACGTGTCTGCGGATTGGTAAATTTTCATTAAAAATTATTGATTCATGAATTATTTTAACGAATTTTCCGATTGGCTTTACACGTACATATTTAACACCCACCCATATAATCTCTGTCAGAAATTAATTATTTATCGTCGTCGTGTGCGATTGCGTCTAAAAATACTTTTCAATTTTATTCAGACACAAGGGAATTTTTTCCTTCGTTCACATTTTTTTGTTTTGCGAGTTTTACCTTTTCAGTGAAAAGCTATTTGTCGTTTTTAAGTAGGTAGGTGCCTACTTGTGTCGGGTTTTCAGTCAGACTGGTGCGTTTACTAACACTTTGTAATGGGACCAGTTGTCATATTTATGGTGTGACATTGTCTAGTGAAGGTTATGTGAATAATCAATGTAAAACCCTCAAAGCTTCGTAATAGTTCTGATATTTGGAAACGCTTTCGCTCATATCAAATTTGATCCTATAAAGTGGAAGGCGTCACGGCTCGTAACTATGTACTTTATACCTTCCAGTTTATTGTTTCGAAACAAGGATTTTATACTGTGGGTACGTGCATACCTGTCGCGAAAGTTTGATGTATTCTTGTAATTATGTGTAATTAGTAATTATACAAGCTCTTCTCTGGAGAAAGGGAGAGACACGTTACATGTATTTTAATACCATCATAACTACATAGGTAAAGTATTATTGTTTCAAATATTTGCATTTGTATAAAGTTTGATGCAAGTCACAGTTAGTAATTGGTGTGTATTGTAAATATTATTTTACAATATCTGTACTAGTATAATGAAGTTTGCGATTATTTGTATAAACAATAATTTATTATGACTAGCGTCTTTTTTAGATACAGTACACGGCGGTATGCGGTGTCTGGATCTTTTCGATCACTCATATGTACATACATTTTTATTAAATGTAAGATTCGAGCAGAAATGTATTTTTCTTTATGAGAAAATCAAGTTAATAACGCAATTTGAAAGCTCTTGTAGTATTACGTACATACTACCCAGTACCCACCCATCCATCGTCATTAAAACTGGTCGCAAATTAAAAATACTGTTACATAAATTACGTAACTTTGTCATTACCAACTCTAATCTAAATATTTGGTAGGAAATATATATTTCTTAAATAATATTTCTACAGCGGACCAATTTTGTAAAATGCGTCAACAGTTTAACATTTTGAAGTGTTGAAAGTTGAAAGTGACGAGATTTAATTTGAAGTCTTTTATCAGCCTCGTACTGTGTCTGATGTGTCACATTTTATACTTTGTAACATAATAAATTTCATCATTGAATTATTATTTAAACCCCCTCGACATCTCCTCTTTTTATCTCGTAGGACAAAACAACATCTTACTGAACGTTTTTAGGTCACATATTTCTGTCTACCTACGACAATTTATAAATCTTTCAGATGCGTATATGTTTTCTAAAGCTTTTTCTATGATAAACAATTTCTCTGGACCAGCTGATGTGAACGTTTTCGAGCAGGCATGACTTTTTTTTGTAAGAGTTTTTATCGAACGTACCAGTGTGGTGGTTGAGTTTGCACAAATCCCTACAAATAACTGTTTTGTGTATATGGTAGACAATAGTACAGTATATTCTGGCGTCCTTTTAGTCCATGTAAACAATGTTTTTTGTTTTTGTTTCAGGGTCGGGCAAGTCTTACACCATGATGGGGGCTCAGGACAACAAAGGCGTCATTCCACGTTTATGTGACGCCCTCTTCGCCCAAATAGCAGCACGCCAAACACCGGACCTAACGTACAAAGTGGAAGTATCCTATATGGAAATTTACAATGAGCGAGTTCACGACCTGCTAGATCCCAGGACCACCAACAAACAATCGCTGAAAGTTCGAGAGCATGTGGTGCTGGGACCCTATGTTGATGGCCTCTCGAGGTTGGCTGTGACGTCCTTCAGGGTATGTTTGACATTTTTTCAAATAGTTTTCAGTTCACTTATAGAGGTCTGATTTCCTATATTACCTACATTTCAAAAGAATAGTTACTACTCATGAGTTAGTAAAGATATAGGTAATATTCGGTACTGGAATATATGTAAATACCAACTACACAGTGCAGTAGGAAATGCTCGGTGAAAAGCTTTGGACCGCGTTGTAGAAATGCGACAATTCCATCACGTATATCCCCACGAGGCTGTATCATTTGTCCTCACTCTACAGTATTTCCATACATTGCTTTGGAAATCTCCATATTGGAGACAAAGTTATTATTTTATTGACGTTTATGACATACATAATATTTTATCATTTTGTCCTGCGGCAGACGTATTACGTATACAATTTATGTCATGGTGTTCAATTTCAGTTTCTAAAATTTTATTGTAGGTTTCATGGCATATGGTCGTGCATAACTTTTATTAATCAGAACAGATTTTTTATAAGTATCATTATTATTTCCGATTATATTTATTTATATATTTTATTTATTATTATAAGTATATAACTTCTGCTGTTCTATCCATTCTACTCCCAGACTCTGGGTTAAGAACGGAATCATAATGGCATCAAAAATAGTTACGGCTTATTGGAAAATCCTTTAGAGATCACAAATAACGAACTTGTAAATTCAAAACCTTATTTGATTTATTTCAGTTAGTAATGAAAGCTGTAAATCAGCGAAGCGGCTCGAGGTTTTATTGTCTTTATTCTATTAGTAATAATTTATTATAATATATTCGTTCACCTACGCGACACTTAATCTCGGGTTCGGGGAAAATCTCACAGCATTGTACTTCTAATTCCATGAAGATTTTACTTTGATTTGTTATCATTTGAAACATGCGGTTGTTTTACAATAGTAGATTCTTGGGATAGAATTTAAATTTGGGTTGGTGTAATAATTTTCCATTACGCAACTTAAATTATGTTTCTTGAAAAGCAATATTTTAATTTTAGGTTCATTTTATGCTTAAATTTGGTACATATTTCGTAGTTTTTAATTAAATTTGCTATAACGCTTCCTTTACATTGCTTTTTGATTTACTTTTGTAGTACATGTATCACGTGTTCGTAGGTTATATTTAAAGAGGAGTCAATGCAATAATATATAAAAGGGCCATGAATTGTCAAATAATTCATATACACTGAAGCCCTGTAGAACTTTGAACCAATCCGAAAGATTGAACTGTTCGGTAGTTCCTATTTAACTTATCTAGAAAGTGTGGAATCATTATGATAACTTAGTGTCATCATGAGATACAACATTCTCATTCATAGTGCGAGCAGGCATCGTGTAGTAATATGTCGACCCATATTAATTACTTATACTTTGTATGTCGTAAATCATTTTACACAGTGAGTACCTTATGAAGTAGACGAAGGGACGCCAACAGTTACGTCCCCCCAATAATTAATTTCCTTCTCCTTCTTCTTTACTACTTATCTTGTCTTCCACTTTAACTTTGTTGTTCTATATTGAGTTTGATGGTGATAATATGTCGCTTATCAAAGCGCTGTCTTCCTACTTCAACGTCGGAGTGTCTATAGGCTATTTACATCGTTAATGCTAATAGTCTGTAATATTAGGGTGTTTTGAAGGCTGTAATTAACTTTATAGATTCCTTCGTTTTCCTATAGCTATATTTCACTTTGTTTATAGATAGATAGACGTGTTTCCTTTCCGTTCGCTTATCTGATTATTTGCCATGATTTTCCTTTTTTATTTGCGTTTTTTGTACTTGACGACTTATAAGGCTATTGCGATCCTATTCATCATTGTTTTCAGCCTGTGTCGTTCTCTTTCTTTAGGCTTCAAAATAATCTTAAACAGTACTTTTTCTTTTCGTATTTAATGTCTGATGTAATTAAATCCACTGATCGTTAACCCATCCAAAATCTGAATTATAAATTTGTTGACTTTTCATTCGATGTGGAATTAATTAACTCTTAGTAAACTCTTTCCATTAAAACTTTAGTCATTGTCATTACTTAAAACAGATTTTATTAAATCAACAAATTTACTATTTCCGGAGTATTTTTCGGCTTCTTAGTTTAAGATTCATATATATATATTTTTATTAACTTTCTTCGCAGTACACACCCTACCTGCTATTAGATATACTTACAGTGAACTTTTCTCGTATTGCATATTATTGTAAATATGTCCAAGAAATTTACGATATCATTTAATATAGGTTGACCTTAGGACTGTCATCCTCGTAAGGGTTATTTAATGTAGTTGTATGTGCCCCAATTTCCAGTAAGCCCTGTAACCACTACTAGGTACTTACGCAACTTCTACTGCCCACCCTATATCGTCAGCTATATATTGGATAGGACAGTTTAGAGGGAGGTTATAATAATAAATTTTACTGTTTTGTTTGATGATGTATTTCTATTTGTTTAAGAAGTGGACGAAGCTTCACAAAGTAGTTTATGGAATAATAGTACCTACCTATTGTTTGAACTTTGCATATAAAAGGGAAGTTTGCGAAAACACTGGTTTTATGATATTTGATTAATATGAACTGAGTTAGTTCATTCGTAACCGTAGAAAATTTCCTTTAATAAAGTTCTGGTATTTGAGATTGTGTGCACTTGAACCACTTAGTTGTTGAATGATCGTTTCAGAAATAATTTATAAAGGAAATACTTTTTTAGGTAGTACGTCTTCCGTGATATAACTAAATAATATCTAAACGCGGGAGCTGAAAAAACATCGACTTGTTATCTTTCAAGGAACACTTGACATTGAACGTGTATGCGATAATTCGATTATGCCATTCGCCTCAACCTTGCCCATAAAGACCGTTGCTTTTATGATCCGCTGATAACTCTTGCAGTTAAGTGCCTACATGGTAAATATTATACTCGTAGGTTGTTACGTTACGTTACGAGTGAGTTAACTCTAACCGTGTAATAAACTTAGTACAATATCAAGTGTGTATGTAAGTTGCTTCACAAGCATCCATTATTACAATATTAGTTTCCTTAATGTATGCAGCTAGCAAGAAGCTCGCGTTTAATCATTCAAGTGCCCCCTTAAAGGCGCAAGATAATATGTACATTGCAACTTAACATGGGAGCGTTTTTATGTTTCATATTTTCACAGTACACAATGTGCCTATTCTGAAGCAGTCTATATGGACATAATTGTTTTATCATTTTTTGCAAATAGTTTTAATGGAATGTGTGATTGATATTGGAATACTAAACTAATGTAGGCACTCGTAATGTGTAGGTATTCGATAAGAGAAGAATGATATTGCAAGGTTCCATGACACAAATAAAAATGTCAATAGCAAATTAATAACCTACTGGCAGTTATTTATAATAATGTAGGTATTGACGGAAATGCGAACGTATTTTATTCTATGTGTAAAGTAACGTCTAGGTCATTTAATATTCTTGTATGTAGGTTAACCTTTAAGTATGGAAGTCACATTTTTTTTACACTACCTTGGACACGGAGTCACACAGGCTCCTATATTCGCAAGCAACTTTTCTTCAGAAAATTATTCTGAATTGCATTAAAATTGTATCTATGTCAAAATATGAGTTTCTAACAATAAAAAAATGTGTATATTTAATAAACATTTATAAAAAAATATAAGAAAATATAAAAAAATTAACAACTATGGCACTTTTTAGGCTATTTTGTCATAGGTTATGTTTTTAACAATTTAATGTATCTAAAACTATTTTTAGAGAAAAATTAACATTTGTATCTTAAATTCTAATATATGAGAAACAAAAAAACACATAATAGTCATATCTAGTAACAAACAAAAAAATTTTGACAACACGTTAAATACGTTAATTTTATTGGCAGTCACTGCATAGCGGATGAGAACATTGCAGGCACACGGGCTTGCTGCATCCAATACAAACATGGAAAGTCATTCTATGTTCTTTAGCAGGACAAATTCTACATGCTCTTCTGGTTCCTTGAGTTAAGATGCCGAACTAAAGTTACCGATATTATGGACCGCATTGCAAAATTAAAATGGCAGTGGGCTGGGCATATGGCTCGACAGGAGGATGATGGGCACCCAGAATCCTATAATGGAGGCCCTGGAGCAAAAGTAGAAGCGACGGAAGACCTCCCAAAAGGTGGTCTGATGACCTAGTCCAGCAAGCCGGAAGAACCTGGATGCGGAGGGGGAGAAACAAAGATGAGTGGAAGGAAATGGAAGAGGCCTACGTCCAGCAGTGGAGGGAAGAAGGCTGAGGAAGAAGAAGAAGAAGAGTTACTGGTTGTGCCTGAACAACAATTGCGACCATGTCATTGCCCAAAACTCGAGTAATCATCGACCTGAGCTCTCGCGGCAAATTTGTGTCGATTACACGTCTTTGCATATGATTCAGCACCAGCGAACGAGCTAACATCTTGAGGAAATCTCTATTCGAACAACTTTCCTTAGCATGTTCTGCCATTTTGCATAAAAATCTAAAACAAAAATAAAAACTGACAATAAATATTTTGTATGACAGCAATGGACATGGAGTCACACAGACTCCGGTCAATTTTTCGATCTATATTACTTACCTACTATGCATCGCACGATACGTCCTCCTTGCTTGGCGGTCATCTCACCACTAAAACTGAAGCTACTGAGCCGCTGGGTCCCAAGGATAAGGGGGAAGTGTACGAAACGAAGAAACCCAAACCATCTCGGAGCCTGTGAGACTCCACGTCCATACTTAAAGGTTAATTTGAAAATATTTCACTAAGATGAGCTCATCGCTACGCTGAGACTTATTCTAACCAGCCTGAATGTTATATTTTCATTGTTCACCTTAACAAGTATGTTCAAAATTTATGTGCTGAATGCTTCACAAAGTGGTCCGGTTTCTGTCGCGTCGGTGGATGTAGAAAAAACACGACTTTAATGTTGGAAAAGATGACTTCGTAATTCGTATACGTTGCGCAGTGCAGTATTTAACGTTTCAAGAGCCTTTGACATAATTTCATAATTGAACGACAGCTTTGCCTTTCAGTCTTCACAACTACTATAATCTACTCGAAAGTCTTTTAATTCAATATATTTTTTATCCCTCTCCACGCTCTCTAACCTTTTTATCTTTCCCAGATTCTCGAATATACCTCCCTGAATAAAATCACCTGTTTTTTCCTTTATCTTTTCCCTTACCAAATAGGTTTCTATACTCGTACCTTCTAAGATTGGTGGCGTGATAACATTGTTTTATATTTTCAGTAAGATCTCAGACTCGTGGGTTTGCGCTAAACTAAAACAGCAGAGTTTATCATGTGTTGTTTTTGTTATGTCACTCCCTCTGATTTTATTATTATCCAACTTATCTTCTCGCATCAAAGTTTTTCACGACTACGTCGGGAAAACACGTACTTACCAAAACGCTAGTTGTATATATATTTTATATACAGCAGAGTAGAGGATGTTTTGAATAGATTTTGCCTTACTTTTGCATAATTGATTTTACGATTTTGTCTTATTTTTCTATGCTTATTTCTTAGGTGAATAGTTTTTGTCCTGCAATCTTTAATCTATTCCCAAAAATCTGAGCCTGATGAATTACTCTTAATTCTTTTCTGGGATTCTCCAGTTTTTTTGCTTATTACCATTTACTTTCTATCGAGCTGTCTTTAAGACGTAATGCTGTACTATATGACAGATCGTTTGATTATACCTACACCGCGTGTGATCCTCACTAGAGATATGTCATTTGATGGTAATTATTTTGTCATGAACGTAATAAATGTGATACTGCAATTATAACAATATGATTAATATGCCAGTTTTGCGGCCAGTTTGTGGTGTTGGTTTCTCTAATTTATTATTTTCATCGCTAATTGAGCTTCCCCACTCGCCATTGTTATCGTTAATTAAAAGTGATGTTTTCTAGTTTTTCACACACAGAGAAATGTAGTTGCGCAAATTTCGTCCTCTTAAATTTTAACGGTTGGTGAATTCTCAAATTCACGTTCTGGAATGTCTGAATTGTTTTTTCTTGCTATTTCCATTCAATTTCGAACGGTTTATGTGGCAATGTAGTGAGACCCATATATTATAGTACAACCACCAGTGGTCCACACCAAACCCGAGATTTCACCTGTGCCGTATGTATTATTAATGTCTTGAAATTGAAATGGAAATGGAAAAGCTCAGTAGCTGCATGAATTATTTATAAACCCCTGAGACTTCGTCATTTGAAACTGTGACGTGCTTTGTTTTAAACTCACACTTTGCCAATTATAACGTTGGGAAATTCTTCATTATTTTACAGTCGACTGCCGCTTTAAATGTTGACCTTTGCTATTTATATAAGAAGAATCTGTTATAAAAGCTTTTCGGTTTGAGAGACCCTTTTAAAGTAATGACTTTTAACGGAGATCTGTCTGTGTTCTATTGTTTACTTTGCTTTGTTGTTTGCGGTATCCTCTTCCACGCATTGTTTTATAATTATAATATACCTTAACTATGCGTCTCCTCTTATCAAAATTTATTTTGAGTAATAAAATGTCCCTTACAACTAAGCGTATTCTTATTTGCTATAAAAACTACTATGGGTTGCGGCTCTTTCCTGATTACTCAGATATTTACTCCTAATCTACTCTTGTTAAATAAACCTTGAAAAGGTTTCCTAACATTAAATAAGGAATATACTGATTAATAATAATAGGTGTAAATAATATATGAATGTCACATGTGATCTCTAATATAATTAGTTAATTAATTATTAGGAATTCTGTGTGCGATAGTGATATTATAATGTGGACATAACATTAGATAAGTGTATTGATTTTCCAGTATTTTACACAATACATAAAATACAGCGATAAGTATAGCAACAATTCAATACATGAAAAGTAGGTGGGTAAACTTTTGACCCAATTTCAGTACTGAATTAACTTTAAAATATTATTAGACCTCCTTTAGATCACAATGTCGGCTAGTCCCATACATTATACATAGTTCAGTATAAAGATGTTCAACTCACCCTCATTAATTATTTTCCATTCCTTTTCCATTGCGGGATATTCATAATATTGACTATGAATGAACCTTATTGATTTTTCAATTTATCTTTTAGTGAGTTTTATTACCACTATTATATGCGTGAGGACTTGAAGAATTTCGCAAGATATTTTTTTCTAAGCATATCAGGGCGTGTATTATTAAATTGGCAGTTGTATTCAACTGTATTCAATTGACTGAATAAATTCCCATCTGACATAGACAGATATATGCCCCATACTGTTGTGTATCATAAATTTCAATATACCCCTAATATCTTCCATGTTACTCGTAGTGCGTATCCTTTATTATATTTATATATAGTCTGTTCAACATGGAGATGGTTTTGTTGGAAACTTTTTAAAACGATTTCCATGTCTGTATGATGATGATGGTTTAAATTCCTCGCGATATGTTGTTTTCATTCTCCAAAAGGCAAACTTTTATTATTTTCTTTAACAATTTTCTTTTATTATTATACAGTTTTCTCCAATACATTTTATGCTTTTGCTCAATTTATTTATCTTACAGTGAAACTTAGTTTACAACAATAATGATATTTACTTTGTATTGAATATACTTACCTAATTGATATCTTTCAGATACTCGCTTAATGATTTCTGTAGTTAAGGTTTTTGAGATTAAAGCAATGTATATACTTACCTATATTATTTTCTTTTAGGATATTGACAATTTGATGGCTGAAGGAAATAAGTCGAGAACAGTAGCTGCTACCAACATGAACAGTGAATCGTCTCGATCACATGCAGTCTTCAGCGTGGTGTTGACACAAACTCTCACAGATCCCATGACTACTGTCAGTGGGGAAAAAGTATCTCGGATGTCACTAGTAGATCTGGCGGGATCAGAGAGGGCAGTCAAAACTGGAGCTGTGGGTGACCGGCTGAAGGAGGGATCCAATATTAATAAGTATGTTTCATTTCATTGATGAGTATTTTGTCTCATCTAAAGAAATTGCATTCTACTTGTTTATTTTTTTTTCAGATCATTAACAACTCTTGGTCTTGTGATATCAAAGTTGGCAGATCAGTCATCAGGAGGCAACAAAAATAAGGATAGATTTGTACCTTATAGGGACTCTGTGCTTACTTGGCTGCTGAAGGATAATTTGGGAGGAAACAGCAAAACGGTCATGGTAAGTCTTCAACAATGCTGATTTTGAATATTTATGCATGCGTTTTTCATTTTCTTTGAAGTAATACATTTTGTTTCATTATTTTTTGTTTCAGGTCGCCACAGTGTCTCCAGCTGCAGATAACTATGAGGAGACATTATCCACACTCAGGTATGCAGACAGAGCCAAGAGAATAGTCAATCACGCTGTTGTTAATGAAGATCCGAATGCAAGAATAATCAGGGAACTTCGACAGGAAGTTGAAGCACTGAAGGAGATGCTGAAACATGCTACTGTGGTTAGTATACATTACTTAACATGCTCAATTTGTACAATCATGTTGTGGGTTCTGGATCTGAGCTGTTTTATTTTCTTTTTAGGGTTCATCATTTGGCGATGTTAAAAGGGTTGACATACATGAAAAACTAACTCAGAGTGAAAATCTTATGAAAGAGATGTCACAAACTTGGGAAGAGAAACTTATGAAAACTGGTAAGAAATACAAAATATCTTTTCAGGATGATTCATGTACCTAAGATTTTAAATGTGACTTGTTCCTTATTAAAACTTATTTGTCTTTTCCAGAGAGGATACAAAGTGAAAGACAGCAAGCTCTTGAAAAGATGGGTATTAGTGTCCAAGCAAGTGGTATCAAAGTAGAGAAGAATAAATACTACCTTGTAAATCTAAATGCTGATCCCTCTCTGAACGAACTGCTTGTTTACTATCTGAAAGTATGGATATTATTACATAATCTTATGAACATTGTGGTATGAAGTCTCGCCATCCATTTTATACATTTGTGTGTTGTTTGTTTTGCAGGAAAGAACTATAATTGGTGGCAATTCTGAGGCAGATATCCAACTGTCAGGTCTCGGAATCCAACCGGAACATTGTGCTGTGCTGATGGAGGAAGGGGGACTCTTCATAGAGCCATTTCCAGGAGCTCGTTGTTTCGTAAATGGATCTCAAGTTACCGAAAAGCTTCCACTAGAACACGGAGACAGAATCTTGTGGGGAAATCATCATTTCTTCAGAGTGAATTGTCCCAAGCCAATATGTATGTGTTTCTTTATTTTGTCTGTAAGTTGGTAGTAAAATGGCAAATATTTGTGCTATTGTGTAATCACATAACCAATATGATTTTAGCCGCCACTTCCGAGCCACAGACCCCTGCCCAACCCATTGATTACAACTTTGCCAGAGATGAGATAATGCTGAATGAATTGAGTAACGATCCCATACAAACTGCCATATCCAGACTAGAGAGACAGCATGAGGAAGATAAGCAAGGTATTAAACAAACACTTCATATTTATTAATTTATCGTTTGGCAACGTCCAAGTATTGTCACAACATATTATAACTTCATATTAAATTGTATAGATACTCGCTAGAAATTACTCTAAATTTAAGTAATCAATGTTTAAATTAGGGCTTTGATTGTTTAATTTTAACACTTGTAATAGAAAACCAAACCAAAACACCATCAGGGAAATATGCTTATTTCAATGGACCAGAGAACAGCAGCACTGGTGGAGTGGCTATCATCGTGCCACCGAAACTCAACGAACACGTCATTGGATATAAGGCAGCGGGAGAGAGAATCATCCACCTTAGACTCCAGACACACCCTTGCATACTCAATATTATTCAAGTGTATGCACCCACCGCGACTGCGGATGAAGATACGGTGGAGGACTTCTATGGACATCTTGAAACTGTCTTGAATAACATATCAAGGAAGGAAATAATACTGGTTCTTGGAGACTTCAACGCTAAAGTCGGCAATACCAAACACGATGAACACCTGCGTAGTATAGTGGGGAAGTTTGGAATTGGCAACAGAAACGATCGAGGGGAGAGGCTGATCCAATTTTGTATGGAACAACAACTAACAGTAACTAACACCCTGTTCCAACATCACCCACGCCGACTGTACACGTGGAAGTCTCCGGGAGATCGCTACAGAAATCAAATAGATTATATA
This sequence comes from Ceraclea dissimilis, assembly GCA_963576895.1. Lineage (NCBI taxonomy): Eukaryota > Metazoa > Arthropoda > Insecta > Trichoptera > Leptoceridae > Ceraclea > Ceraclea dissimilis. The sequence goes on along the minus strand of OY756362.1, from coordinate 6,476,485 downwards.
TTGACAAGCACACGCTGGAAATCATCGGTACAAAACGCCAGAACATACCCCGGAGCGGACTGTGGGACAGATCATCAACTTCTGGTGGCCACCTTTAGACTTCGTCTTAAAACTACACGAACACATAAGCCACAATCCCACAACCTGCAAGGAGAAGCGTTGGAACAATTCAAGATCAAGATACAGAACACCCTCAACAATAATAATAATAATTGGCTTGGCTTTTGCCCGTCCTTGCTTTCTTATACTACCGGCTTTTTAAAAAAGCTGAGATGGGTAGGGTATAATAAATAAATTTTATTTACCGTAAATATCTATGTACAATATAATTAAAATATAATCAATATGATATTTTGCACAATATGATCTAGTCCCCAGACAGCAACTATCGTGCTGGTATAAGGGGACACACAAATATATACGAGTACATATAAGTAGCACTAACACTTTACTTTATTTTCACTATAACATTTTACTTCTCATGTGATGTCTCTTTTTGTAAAAACATAATGCTTAATACGTTTCTTGAACGCATGTATACTTTGTACACTTTTCACCTCATCCGGAATATCATTGAACAACTTGATGGATACCCAAAGCAATCCAAATGACGATGCTGAAACTTCTTGGCGTAACCTCAAGAGTGTCATCAACAACACAGCAACGGCATGCGCAAGAAATTCTCAGAGAGTAAAACGCAAACCATGGATGAGCGACAATACCTGGCTCATTATCAATGAAAGGAAAGCTCTCCCACAGCGAGGCATTCAAAACGCAGAGGACAAAAAACTTTACTCGGACTTATCTAAGAAGATCAAGAAATGCTGCCGACGAGACAAGAACAGTCATATTAACAACATATGTAGTGACATAGAAAGGCATGATAAACACAACCAGACAAAGGATCTCTTTAATAAGATAAAATTGCTAACCCGTGAATTTAAACCAAAGACCTGCTGTGTGGAAGATGAAAACGGAAGGGTTCTAGATGACTTCGACCAAATACTGAACAGATGGAGGAACTACTGTGCAGAACTTTATAAAGATACCACAACCACTGCCACTGTGAGTGGGGACGGGATGAGCTTTGACCTGGAACCCGACATACTTCTTTGTGAAGTAGAAGAGGCAATCCGAAAGCTAAAGAATGACAAATCACCTGGAGATGACACCATAACTGCAGAACTCCTGAAACAAACAGGAGCACAAGGCACAAAATTAATGTGGGAGATTTGTCAAAAAATATGGCGTAGCTGCAAATGGCCCGCGGATTGGGCAAGGTCTACATTCATCCCTATTCACAAGAAAGGCTCAACCAGAAAGTGCGAAAACTTCAGAACAATTGCCTTGATCTCTCATTCAAGCAAAGTGCTGCTACACATCATCAAAACTAGACTTAAACACTACCTCGATAGTCAAATACCAGCAGAACAGGCAGGCTTTGTGAAGGGTAAGGGCACCAGGGAACAAATACTAAACACCAGATTACTAATTGAGAAATCCAGAGAATTTCAGGTCCCTATGCTGATCTGTTTCCTGGACTACAGCAAAGCCTTTGATTGCGTTAACTGGAACTCATTGTGGGAAGTTTTGGCGAACATGGGTGTGCCACATCACTTGGTGGCTTTAATAAAAGGCCTGTATGTATCGAGCACAGCAAATGTCAAAATAGATGACAAAACGTCTCAAGAATTCGATGTTGGTAAAGGAGTCAGGCAGGGATGCATACTGTCACCAGACCTGTTCAATATTTATGGAGAGTTTATAATGCGAAGGGCACTAGACAACTGGCAAGGAGGAGTATCTATCGGAGGCAGGAAGATATCGAACCTGAGGTACGCGGACGACACAAACTTGTTCGCTGCCAGTGAAACAGAAATGGCCGAACTGCTCCAGAAAGTGGAAATAGAAAGTCGAAAACTGGGTTTGGAGATAAACAGAAGCAAAACAAAGCTAATGATCGTAGACCGAAATAACCAACTCCAGATAACAGGTGCACTCACTGACCTGGAGGTTGTCGAGAGTTTCACATACCTCGGATCCATGCTAAATAACGCAGGAGGATGCGAGGCGGAGATCAGAAGACGGATTGGGATGTCGAAGAACGCTATGACACGCCTTGATAAAATATGGAAGGACCGAAGTATATCCAGAGGGCTAAAAATTAAATTGGTGCGGTCGCTTGTGTTCTCTATTTTCCTCTATGGGGTGGAATCTTGGACCTTGCGAGCGAGGGACAAAGCTAGAGTTGACGCTTTCGAGATGTGGTGTTGGAGGCGCATGCTGCGGATCCCATGGACTGCAAGAAGGACAAATGCCTCTATCCTACAAGAACTTGGAATCACATCGAGATTGTCATCTCTATGCTTGGAAAGAATTCTCCAATTTTTTGGACACATCGCTCGCAGAGGGGGAGATAGTCTCGAGAAGCTAATAATCACGGGAAACACGCCGGGACGGAGACCCAGAGGGCGATCACCTTTGCGATGGACGGACCAAGTTACGCAGACTGTTGCCCCCTCCATCTACAGGGCAGTGCATCTTGCCGAGGACAGAGCTGCGTGGCGGGGATTGGTCAAGCAACGGGTGTTTGGGTTTGGAGATCGCGACCCTCAGCAGTGAGGAAATCGACAGGAGAGAGAGAATAGAAATACAATCCAATAATAAGAAAACGGACTGTAATCGCAGTCACGCTGACACAGCAAAATAGATCTAAGTCGTGAAATGCATTATGTCTGTTTTATGGAGCCATCATAGCTGCAGTCATAGCCTTTATTCTTTTGACTGCAGTATTGTGTTTATTGTATGAAAGCGGAGAAAGTATTGACATTGCGGATATAACATTACACAATTAATCCCCCTGAGTAAAGCATAATGCATTATGTATTATCATTGTCGGGGCTTCTTCATTAATCCATTTATATGACCAGTGTATGTTGTATGCGTTGTTAAGTGCAGTATAAAGAGAAAGCCTTATGGCAGTGACATAATCATAGTCATTTGGTCATCATTAACTTACTGTTATAGGCAGAACAAAATGCAATATGCAATAATTATCTTCATGCATTCTAATTAGTGTGATTCACTTTTAATTAATGCCTTCTCATGATTTATTGTGTTTTAATTAATCATTTCTTTAATGATATCATTACATTGTTAGGTTATTGATCTTGATTGGAGAAATGCTTTTAATCGGTAGTAGTGTAGCTAGCAATAATAATAATTGGTTGGCTGTTTCCTTCAATTAACAATTTGTATGATTTTATCTGGTTTCAGTTGCTTTAGAAAAACAGAGGCAAGAATACGAAAGACAGTTTCAACAGTTGAGGAACATTCTATCACCATCTACTCCATATCCACCTTACGCACCGTATGATCCTCTAAAACTAGGTAAGCATTTTAACCAATTATTCATCGCAACATTTCACACTTTTTATTTGCTTCTTTCAAACTCATGAGATGTTTATACCACTGCCAATTTTATATTGTAACTTTATCCAGGTAAAATCACACCTTGCACGCCAACAACACAAATGCGAGTCGAGAAGTGGGCCGCAGAGAGGGATGAGACTTTCAAGAGATCTCTAGGGCAATTGAAGGCAGATATTCTCAAAGCTAATGCTCTCGTGCAAGAGGCCAATTTTTTGGCGGAAGAGATGGCGAGGAATACAAAGTTTAGTGTCACGCTTCAAATACCTCCAGCAAACTTGAGTCCCAACAGGAAGGTAAATCACAACATTATTATTCATACCTACCACATTCATTCTATGTTTCCCTACATGATTTTACTATTTCTTCCTGAAAAGTTGGAATCTGTTTCTACTATTTAAAGGCTGTATTTTATTGTGTGATTTTAGCGTGGAGCCTTTGTTTCGGAGCCAGCGATAATGGTGAAGAGGATGGGACACGGAGGTCAGGTGTGGTCTATGGAAAAGTTGGAGAATAAACTAGTGGATATGAGAGACATGTATGAAGAATTTAGGATTCAACGTGATGCAGAACCTGGAGATGAAATACAATCAATCGAAGTGGTAAGAATAGTTTTCAAAAGCGTGCCGTACAATTCTGTGACATCGGGGAAAATATAAAATGCTAATATCGTTTTGGATGTTTCAGGATGATTTACCAGCTAATAAGATTCAAGACCCATTCTACGAATCGCAGGAGAATCACAACTTGATTGGTGTAGCTAACGTGTTCTTGGAAGCGTTGTTTCATGATGTCAAGTTGGATTATCACACGCCAATTATTAGTCAACAGGGAGAGGTCGCTGGAAGGTTACAGGTGAGAATAGAAGCATCATTACAAACACACCACCTAAAATATGAATTATGATACATATTTATCCTCTTGTTTGGCTTCAGGTGGAGATGTCTCGCATAGCAGGTACGTTCCCTCAAGATAGAATATGTGAAGCAGCTTCAGATAGTTCGAGAGATTCTCGGTACGATGATGATCCACCCGATTCCTCAGCTCAGCAGGTACTTTATTCATTCTATTTTAGTTTCTATATCCAAAAGAACGTCCATAACATAAGAATAAAATCTAATTTGTATCCATTTTTTTGTAGGTGACATGTCGTGTGGTGATAAAGCAAGCCTCTGGTCTCCCCCCTTCCCTGTCTCACTTTGTGTTCTGTCAGTATTCCTTCTGGGGTCATCCAGATCCTATTGTGGTACCTCCTGTTGTAAATACGGATATTCCTCCCATTCCTACATCTCCAAGACATGCTCAACATCTTGCATTTAAGTTTGATCACCAGCGAGACTTTTCCATCCCCATCACCGAGGAATTCTTGGAGCATTGTGCCGGTAAAATAAAAAATATATTAAAATTGAATGTTTCTGCTTGTAATATTGTTATTGCTTATTGTAATTTTGAATTGTTTGTAATATCTACAGAAGGGGCACTCTCTGTGGAAGTTTGGGGACATCGCAGTGCTGGTTTCAGTCGACTCCGTCCTGGGTGGGAAGTAGAACAGAGGCAGTTAGCCAAAGCTCGTGGTCTTGCAGATAGATGGGCCGAACTCACTAGGAAAATTCAAGTGTGGGTGCAGATTCAGGAATTAAACGATCAGGGAGAATATGCACCCGTTGAGGTAGGATTTGGAGCAATTTTTACTACCATTATAGGTTTTGATTTATACAAAGTTTTTGATGATATCTTTTTTTGTAGGTTATACAAAAACCTGACATGGCCACTGGTGGTGTTTATCAATTACGACAAGGACAACAGAGGAGGCTTTTAGTTCGTGTTAGACCCGTCCACAATTCTGGTACTCTGCCCATTATCTGCCAGCATATTGTCAGTGTTGAAGTTGGCAGTGTATGCATCAGGTAATATAATATTTCTTAAATTCTTTGGATGAAATATTGAACATATTTCCAGTAGTAATTGTAAGCTTAACCCATCTGATTTTTTTAGGAACCGTCTCCAAAAGCCATTGGACTCTTATCAAGAAGAAGACCTGACAATTTTGAGGGAGAAGTGGAGCGACGCATTGGCTAGACGTAGGCAGTATCTGGATTCTCAGATCCAGAGGATCATCAACAAGGCTGATAAGACAGAACGAGACCTTGAAAGGGAGCAATCATTGGTGGATCAATGGGTGTCTTTAACGGAAGAAAGGAATGCTGTAAGTTTATGGGAAATGCACGAGTTCTTTTCTAGCTTTAATAAATTTGAAATTATGTATGTAGTACTTAATATTTATTCCTGTCTCAGGTGATGGTACCTAATCCTGGAAGTCCTATACCCGGGGCTCCAGCTGCTTGGGAGCCTCCTCCAGGAATGGAGCAGCACATTCCAGTTCTCTTCTTGGATCTTAATGGTATTTGCATTTTTTTTTTATATTCTCGCTTAACAAATATTCTTTCACAGAGACTTTACTAATTTCTATTATGATGGTATGTTTATAGCTGACGATATGTCTACACACCCAAGTGGTGAAGATGTCACAGTGGCTGGACTCAACTCAATCCTACCCAAGGAGCATGGCAATAGGTTCTATGACTTACAGATTGTTCAACATCTTGAGAAGGACATATGTGCCATAGCCAGCTGGGATTCTTCAATACATGACAGCCAATATCTGAATAGGGTCACTGAAGGTACAACATTATTTGTGTTTATTTTGAGCATTGCTTAGATTAGTTTGTTTGGATATTTGTCAATAAATTAATATGATGTGTTTGTTTTAGCCAATGAGCGTGTCTACCTGATACTAAAGACAACAGTGAGATTATCGCACCCCGCACCTATGGAGCTTGTTTTGAGAAAACGTCTTGGCATCAACATCTACAAGCGACAGAGTTTGACAGACCGCATCAGGAAACGAATTGTCAGGTAAAAAATTTACTCCTTTTCATAAATTTCGACTCATTTCTTGTCCTTCTTTTGCTCACTTACTACTTTTGGGTATTTGATATTTGGGACATTTTCATTCACTCTGATAAATCTCTTTCAAATTCTCATTCGTACTACTCCCTTATTACTGTATTGTTTCTCATAATGTCTATATTTCAGATTTCCAATGTCATTTCAGCATGTGCAAAATATTTTTGAGTAAGATTAACACTGAATACATAATAATACTACTAATATTGAGACAAGATAGTTACATGCTTTTTGTTGGAACAATTTAATGGGTGTACTGTACATACATATTATAATGGTGAAAAGAATTAGCTTTGTGGTGAATAGAATAATATTATGTCTACCAACCAATTCATATGTTGGAATGGATTTGGGATACTCACATGACTTTTTGCAATACACATTATATTGTACAATGAAATTTTTGTTGCTTGTATTAATTTTTTTCTGATAAGTCTGAGTTTTAGTACGAATGGTGGATGAATATCCCATACAAATACTAACTTTTTTAATATACATACTATATAGTTGTTGTTAGTAAGAAAAAGGATTGCACTTTATTCATCTATTGCAACATTTGATATGATCAGTCTAGTAGGTATTAAATTTGCTTTTTCTACTGAGAAGACCTCATAAAAGTTTTGTTAATAATGTTGTAAATATATTATCTGAAGCAAATAACAAAGAGTGTGGCAAAGATGTGTTCATAGTAATGCAGCTGTTGGTTTATGTCGTGGAAGCTCGCTTATAATGTTATTAATGTTGCATCGCTATCTTGTCATCGATTTTACTTCAAATAACCTTAATGAACATATTGCGTATATTCAATTTATTTTTAACTTTGTCATTTATGTACATTTCAGATCAGACACGTTGACACAAACAGGTGTGACATACGAAGTGGTGTCCAATATACCTAAAGCTTCAGAAGAGTTGGAAGACAGAGAGAGTTTGGCTCAGATAGCAGCTAGTGGCGAAGAATCCAGTGGTGTCGATGGAGAAACTTACATAGGTAGAAATCATTAAGATTTTTGATAAATGATATTGTTTATGGATAACACGGAGTATTGATTGGTACTAACTTATTCACTCCTGTTTACTTCTTGTTTTGCTAACGATTAGTTTTTTATTTTCAGAAAAATACACCCGAGGTGTCAGCGCTGTAGAAAGCATTCTGACATTGGACAGACTCCGTCAGAGTGTGGCAGTGAAGGAGTTGCAGCAGGCGCAGGGACAGACCATCACCATGAGAAAGACAGCGTCAGTGCCCAATTTTTCACAGGTAACGAACACACGAAACAATATTACTAGCACTAGTCATTTGGTCAATTCAGATATTGCAAAACTGAGGACACTTTTTATCTCGCTTGATTTATATTCTTTTTGTCGGAATATTACAATGATTTACTACTTGTTCGACTAGTCAAGCCATATCTTTTCTCCAGCTTTCTAGTAACATATTTTAGATTCTCTTTAAATTCTTCCCACCATTCGCGTGAAAAATAATGAATAATTTAGATGCCTTGTGTCACAATTTTCATAGGTACAGTATTTGATGTAGAAGTCCCTAATTTGTTCTTTATCCCATCGTCAGTGAAAATAGCCATTAGAATTACAGAATATTGCCACAATTTTTAGTCTTTCTTTCATAATGTTTAAGTGTATCGGCAATATAATATATCTAAGTATATTAAATTTTTTAGTAAAGTATGTATGTACCTCCCTGTTTCTTTTAATCATTTTATATTATTTGTCGGTGTTAGATTTTGCACTTATTAAACAGTTTCAAGTAATCTACTAGTTGTATAAAATATTTTCACACATTCAGTGTATGGCTTTTTTACTGGATTTATTCTGTATTTATAGTTTTCACCTTTATATATTTGTGTAACATGGGTAGTTGTTTAAAAAGGGGTACATAATGAGAAGGGATATACTAGTAATATATCATTTTGCAAATGGTGTGAGTTTCTAATAAGTTTTCTTACACAGTGTATTGTGCCGTGATCTCTGGTAGATGTGTGAATATTACACTATAATGGAATCAATTATAACTGTCGAACGCAGTAATAAAAATGTGACCGAGAAGGGACGACTACCTGCTTTATTCGCACTTACGACAGAGCATAAGGTGCGAATAAAGCAGGTAGTCGTCCCGTCTTGGTCTTATTTTATGACTGTGTTCGACAGTTATAATTAATTTTACTTTAGTTGTTGTCTTAAGCACCGTTTAGTGATAAGTTATTCTTACTAATATTAAAGGCAATCTAATGAATAGAATACTTAACACAGTAGAATGTCTAATTTCACAATGTGTATGTAATTAATTAATGTAATGATTATATTGGATCGCAGGCTTTGGACACTGCCAATAAGACTAGCGGCGTGAGTACTTTACAACTACCAATTACAGTATATTGTATACTACTACTCTACTACTCTTCTATGTACAGATATTATCGTTTTGTGTTTTATTTGTTGTATAGTGACTCATCAATAATTTGTGTTATAATTTTTATCATCTTAGAGCATGTTTGTATTGTACTGACTAATAATATTTTGATTTTATTAAAGTGTTAATCAATTAATCTTTATGTTTTGCTTCTGTTTATTTGGTGTACTTTCAATTTCTGTAAAACATATTATTACTATTTGATACTGCAATCAAATTCGTGGTTAGGTTGTATGAATTGTCGTTACGTATTTTATTTTTAATAAATTGTTGTGGATATTGTAGTAGGTACTGATGAATAATTTACCTGTGAAAACATGTATGTACGTTATTAATAACATTGTTTATTTTTTTAATTAATTTATCAGTAAAGATTGTGTGTATGTAGCTATTGAATGCATGATTACAAAATTAATCAGGGTTTTTTTTAACATTATATATGCTCGATGTATGTATTGATAGAAGATTTGAACTCCAAAACACCTAATGGTCTCTTTTAATTTCAAAAAGTATGTAGATACATAGTAACACTATTAAAAAAATCTGAACACCAATGAAGTCCACAGGGTGCAAGATATCTAATTCTCCATTTTTTCGTGATCGGGTGTTTAATTCAATAGAATCCACTACACTGAAATTAAAATAATATTCAATTTAATTACTTCTTGTTTTATGTGGAATATTAGGTTTATATTAGGAATTTATTCAGCAAATTAAGGAAACCTTTTCATTGTATCTTTTGTCACTGCCTCAGAGTTTGCTTAGAGATGTAAATAAACCAGCTTAACAGCAGAGAAGCTACACTCATTATTTCGCTTGAATTTATCAAAGTTTAGTCACCATAACGCAACCAATTGTATAACGCAATATCAAAATTTTAACTAAACACCCTTGGGTTTAAATATTTTTGATGAGTTTTGTTGCTCTTAATAATGGCTGTATTAAAGGAGTTCAGCTTTTAAATATTTTTTGAACTGGCAATGTTCATTGATGACACATTTTCTTTTACATAATTTGGTTTCAATGTTTGCCATTATTTTCAGATTATGCGTTTGGATGCTTCGCTGGAATCTCTAATTGGCTTGGGTCGCTCTGAGAGCGTCAGTGATCTCAACAATGAACACATGTCTGCAGCCAGCACTAGGTCGGGTGGTTTGAGGGGGAGACACTCCTTTGGCGGTGAGGGTGATGTGGCGGCTCCATCCAAACCATTTGGTCTTGGTGAGATATTTTTCCTCATTTACTATAATGATAATACTTGAAATACTATTTGTATATTTTCAGGAGATATTGTGTTTTTATTTGTTGGTTTATTGGAAAATTTTATGCGTGGTTTTTATGTTTTTTTGGTATTTTATATGTGGAGCTTGATTTATTAAAATATGGTAATGTTATTGCTGACAGTATGGGGATGATAAGTTGTCCTTCCTAGCTACACTAAGGGTTGCTTATTTATATTACATTATACTACTAGTATAGGCTAATCATTACAATGCTCCTCTCATTGGGCTATCATGCTTGCAGTCTTAACATTATTACGATGCCATTGCCATTCTTTACAGATTTCTACTTAATTTTTTTATTGTCAGTGCTTCAAGCTTCAATGTAGACAATGTTTTTATTTTAACTTTCTCATGTCCACTTTATAATTAAAATGTATTTCGCATTTTGATCCACGTTTTTTCCTTTTCTTATTACATTTTTCTCTTGTTATATTTTATTCCACTTTGGAGCAACCGCATTTTCTTTCAATGACTGCACTTATTAAACACAATTGAAATCCGATTTTCTTTGGAAGTTCTATTTATTTTCACATTTCACAGTAAAATTAATGCAGTCCTTATTAATAACAAATAGTGATTATCACCCCGAGGTAGATTCCCCGCTTTGACTAATTTTTCTTTTTGATATTTTATTTGTGCATCCTTCAGGCTCCATTCTCTCAGGTAAAAAAATGATGGAGAATAATCGACCAGAAATTAATAATATCTAATATACCTAGTTGATCATTGGATGATGATATTAATCCATAGTAACTTTAATTTGTATAAATTTCTAATGTATTGTATTACTCTTTATCTTGGTTGCAACATGTTTGTTTGTTTGTACGTGTATCATAATATCAAAATAAGCACCAGACATAACGATATAATGTGTAGATGCATTGTCCCTTCATTTTTATAAAACCACACACAGAATGACAACAGTAATTCCTGAACATTCAAACAACATATTACACCGATGTATATCCACATACATTGTGACTCTGAATTAGAGAACTGTTTGTACATTACACACAACAAATAAAATTCTTTTAAAATAACATCTTAATTGCTTTATTATATGAATATGGTACGCTGGATAAACTTTGCCAATGGGATGCATCGCTGTTACAGATTAATCTTCTCAGATCTGGGCTTTTTATAGTAGAGTTGTTAGGTGGATTTATTTGTTTTTGCAATCTCTTCTATATTATTATGCATGACTCATTATTAATGATTTGTTGCCAATATATTGCCCAAAAGTATCAAAAGGTTATTGTGTAAAAATTTTAATTAGCTTCCTAAAATTCTGAGCTGGATGCCGCAATTCATTTCATCTATACTTTTCTTGATCAGTTTTGTATTATTTTTCTTATGTAAAAAGGGAACAATAAAAAATGTTGATGTAACAGTGTAACATACTTTACTAATCTTTCATGTTTCAAACCTTGTTATGTATTATCTCACATGAAATCAATTACACATGTTGAAATGGATTTTCAGTTATTAATGGGCATTTAAATGAACTACATACATGTTATTGTTTTTGTATGTTCAACTGTAAACAAATTCAACAAATCAATCGAATGTTGTTTAAAATGAAATTATGATCTTTAATTAAGGATTACGATGAGAATAGGTCATGCATGCCTGTAGCAAAATTTCCTTAGACTATTAATGAATAATTATATTGGCAACACAAAAAATAACGAACATACAGACATTACAATATGTGTCGTATATGTTGTAGAAATTATTTATTCTTATATTAACTTTACATATTATATTATGTACTACTATTGGATGTTATATTGTGAACGTGATTATTGGTATTGTTATAATCATATGTATTATTATATTAGGAAATATTAATACTACTTATCTTATGCATGGCCTGTGAAAATGTTAGGTGAGACTAACTCCTCCAGTCTCATCTTCCTTTAGATGATATACTAAATGTTATAATCCTCGTGGTGGTGCCTTTTCATTATTACACCACAGAGGATATTTAATTTAAAAAATATAATGCTTGCCAACACTATTGTCTGGATCAAAATAAATGCGCTTTTTGATATCGCTTTACAAATAAAATGCTTTCCCGTTGTTACAGAACATAGAATGTTTATAACGCATTTGTGTTTTTACAGCTTAAAATGCTTAATAAAGTCGTAGATGAAATATAAGTTACATTAAAGCGCATTTATTTTTGCTGGCTATATTCTATGAAACATTAAATATTAATATTTTGAATTAACTAACCTTAAACGAGCAAAGCAAGGTATAACATGAAATCATTTTCAGTTTGTTACTTTCACTAATATTCTAATGCCCATTCCCACCAACTTTCACCTAGGAAGCAGACCCCTAAGGAATTTTCATACAAAACCACAGATAATTTGAGTGATTATTGTAACTGTCATAACCTTTAAGATATAAATCCATACAAAATACAGCATGCAGCTACTTAAGTGAGGGAGATTCTGGGCGGAGATATTTGGGCACCTAACTAAGTAGAGCTGCATGCTGTATTTTGTATGGATTTATATCTTAAAGGTTATGACAGTTATAATAATCACTCAAATTATCTGTGGTTTTGTATGAAAATTCCTTAGGGGTCTGCTTCCTAGGTGGTAGTTGGTGGGATCGGGCATAAGTATGTTTCATAGAAAATTGCCACAGTAGAGTATAGAGATTGCAGATTGAGTAATGCTCCGTACTAATATGTCCTCTTGATATTTAATCCCACATGCAGCCAGGCCAACCTTCTTAAATCTCAACTTGAATCTCAACTCGTTGAGAATGCAACAACCTAACAAGTGTATGTTATTATTCATTTGATAAGATTTATATTAGGTCTTAAATTAAGCTTACTAGAATATCAGAAACAGATTACTAGAATATTAAGTACAATATAAAAATATATTTGCCTTCAAGTTGGATAGGAAATTAATTAGTCATTTCTGTTAACAGCTTCACCAGCCAGTGGTAAGTTGGGCCTGAGGATGACGACATTGCATGAAGAACCAGGAGTTGTATCGGGTAATGAAGGAGGACGTAAAAGTCGACTGGAAGATCATGAAGATTCACATTCTGATCCTGAGAATGATCATGTAGTCAGTCAGGTACTTAGTAATAATTGACATTCATTCTGTATTTGTTTGTTGTTATTTGAGGACATTACTCATTATTCATGTGTATTACAGCCCGTGACGAGAACTCGTGCTACAACAAGAGGATTCCTACCAGCTTCACGTACATTAGACTCCCTCCATGAGATTGTTGCAGAGAGGGGGCCCACTAAGAACTCACCATCCATCTCTTCCAGTGGCTATGGTATGTTGCTTTATTTTTTTAATAATTGTGTTTTATTTAGTTAGCACCTTTAGTATCATAAGTTTTTTGTAACAAGTCATATACAAAGTATTTTGTGTTTCAGGTTCTCAAGCAGTTTCCAGCACAAACTTAACCAGTGATGACACTTTATCAATCAGGAGTATGAGTGTGGATGAAACACCAGACTACGATTCAAGGTCCAAACTTTACAACACGTACACCAATACGGATATGAAGAATGATGTGAACAACTTGAAAAGTCACCTCAGTGAATCAAAAACTGATATCGATGATCCATTCCATTCTGTTATCAAGATGCCTGCCAAAACTCCAGTATTAACTCCAGGGTCGAGGAATAGAATTAACCCTTTCCTTAATGAGTGTGTGGATGATGGAATATTTACTAACACAAACTATACGTCCAACAAATCAAATAATAATCCAGAGAAGTCATCTCCAAGGGATAAGTCTACTACTAATGATAAGAATCCCGCTAATAATAACAATGAGTCGTGGGTGGAACCTCTGGGATCTTTGCCAGTCCAAAGCCAAATAATTACCAATTCTAGTCAAAATAAACTTAATCCAGTAGCGAGTAATGAAAAGCAATTGGCAGGCAGCACAAAGGAAGTAGTTGGACAGCAGATGACTAATGGTCAATTCTATCCGTATGATGATGAATCTGTAACATCTGATCAGTCTAATCCTGAAGGCACCAGTGAGTCTAGGAATAATGACGGCTCTTCTGTTGGGTCAGGAGGTTACGATTCTCCCTATGAAGGGACATCTATTGTCAAGACTCAACTGCCTCCAGGAAAGGTAAAATACCAAATATGAAGTCAAAATTTATTACACCGTAGGTGCAATGATCACTATAATATTATTGGTTTGGTTTGTTTCTTTTTAGGTGATGCGTCGACGAAAACCAACCGGTGCTGCTAAAAGTGCCACTAATAACAACAGAGCATCTTGTCCAGTGATTCGTCCAAGGAGTACAGACTCCAAAACATTGAAGCTAGAAAATCAAATGGCGCACTTGAGTGTCAACAATGATGGGGAGTATTCATCCACAGAGAGACTTGTTGATGGTAAGAGTCAGCTTAGTTTGACTGTAGTTCGTTTATTGATAAATCCTAGTTACGAAAATTCATTGCGACTCTTTTATTTTATTATTTTTTGTGCAGATGAAAATTCTGATATAAACAGCAGTCGGCGAGACAGTTGGGAGGCCCCTCCTGAATGGGTGGTGATTGGTGAGAGTGTTCACATACGTCTTACCAGCAGTACAGGTGTCGTGGCCTATGTGGGACCAGTGCACTTTGCCTCCGGTGTCTGGGTCGGAGTAGCACTTGACACTCCTACAGGTAACATAAGAATTAACATTTCTTGTAATGTTATCTGTTTATAATTTTCATTTGTGAATAAAATGGTGTATTATTAATTCTTAATATCCCGATTTTTATAGGCAAGAATGATGGTACAGTTCAAGGTGAACGTTACTTTACATGTAAACCACGTCATGGGCTGTTTGTGAAACCTGATAAATTGGCACAAGACAGACGAGGCAGGGCGTTAAGGCAGCAGAAACCGGCAGGTCCTGAGGTACAGGGCATGAAGAGAGCTACAAGCCGAGGTCAGTAATAAATACTCATCAATAGAAGAATATTTGATATTTTTCTAGTGTTTTTTTAATGTATAAACTGGGTGTTATATTTCAGGTGAAGGTTTGTCAACTTTGCACAGATCTCGGAGTCGAGGCGACAGCATCAACGCTCTCGGATCTCGAACCCTTACAAGGAATAAATAAATATCCCATTAGGTATAAATCTTATGTATTATTATATTAATGATTACTTGGTAATGTTATATCATAGATACTACACTGGACCCATTCTATAATACCTGTTCATTATTGTATTGTGTCCTGGTAAAGTTATCTCACAGCTTTTTACACCAACTTGTTAAATAAATATCAAATAATATATGTATGTAAGTATATTAATTCATTGATCTATTTTAATATTTTGCAAACGCTACCTACATACTGTGTATGTAACGGTCTATACATTGTATGTATTATGAATATTAAATGTATTCATTTCAGGTTAAACATACCTCCCTGTATACTGCTAATGCCAAATTATTAATTTGCATAATAATTTATGTAATAGATATAATAAATACGTACATATGTATCTTATTATAAAATAAAATAAGAAGCAATATTTTGTCCTTTAATTATAAAAAAAAATATAAATACTAAAATGAAATTGAATTTTGTTGCAAACATATTCTGTCCATTTCTATGCTCAATATACATTCCATTTAATAAATCTTATTTCATTCTAAATTTTTTATATTATAAAAAAAACGTCCTTTAATTTTCTATTTTATTCGATATTTTTAGTACTGCATATATTATTACTATATATCTCAGATGTTATTTTATTTTAAATAACATTCAGCTCGAGATATTTTTGTCTTGTTATAATTTATATTAATTATATAGTGAATTATTAATTAAATCCTATTTTTATTTTAAGGAAAGTGTAAATACGAATATCTGGTCATCTCTTATAATATAAACTTATATGTTAATGGATGATTCGATTTGCAAATAAATTGTAATCAATAAATCATACTAAAAAAATATTTTAATGTATTAAATTTTATTTGTATAAAAATGATAATATTTTAGTGGAATTTGTTGCCTATGTCTGTGATTTAAATTGCATAAATGTATTTTTTTTTTATTTGTGTAAACTTCGTAAATACTTATTCGTAATGATTATATTTATTAAATAATTTTGTATCATAAAATGTAATTTTACTAAATAATTTACATATTGTTTTTTTTTATATAATTTTTGTTGAATTTGGAATTGTAATAATTATTATCTATTGTTCAAGATTTTTTATTCCTTCTATTATTTCATTCCCTTGCTTTAAGTTCTTAGTTTATTTTTCAATTAAAAATTCATGGTGCTGTATTTTAGTTTCACTTGTGTTTTGATAATACAGTTTTGTTTTAGCAGCCATATTAAATAATAAATTGTATGTAAGTGATGTCATACAATTATATCATAAAATGTTGCATAGAACTTGAACTCGTAATAAAGAGTAACTATTCATAGTACTGTAATACTTATGCCCTCCCCAATCAAGATACTATATTATACTTTTTAAATATTGTTGATTATTCGCTCCCTGAACCAATCAGAGGAGTGTAACTATTACGTATTGCTACTACATATAACATACTGTTGTATTTACAATTTTTATACAAGAAAAAATATTATATTCCAATGATTTATTATGACTTGACTGAATTAATTATGAAAAAATATATATATGAATCTTTACATAAGTGACAACCATCTGCAAGATGGAATTAGTATAAAAAATTTACCTAATTAACACGAATTTGATGATATACCTGCGTAATAAAATAATATTGTCCTTTCCTTAGGTTAATGAGATTTCAAGTTGATGATTATTTCAAATGTCCATTTTATCCTTCGTCCTTGCAATCATTTATAACATACTTTATTATTATTAAGATTACTTCGTATTACGGGGAGTATTAAATTTTTATTTTTGGCAATCAAATACATTGCACCGTGATAAATGAGAATTAGTGTAGGTATGCAAATAATGCATCGGGTATGTATGATTGATGAGATATTAAATCATGGTGTCAGCGTATTTGACTGTTAGAAAATAAAATATAACAGTATAAATATTTTATATTGTGTTGTTTGTACTTACTTATCACAACATTTATGATATTCCCAAATGCGTCTAAATATTTTTCCATCCAAAACTTAACAATAATTTTTCATTCAAATGTGAACTAATAATTTTTATAGAATTTAATTTTTATCTTATTAGTATATGAATAGTATTTACCTAGTAGTGAAAAGTAACGATAAAGGAAACCATAATAATAAATTCACTCACAGTTTGTATGTTAGATGAGTACTACCAACTACATAGTACATGTAACACATATTAACTAGTATTACTAATTCATTATGAACTTTTAAGGACACACATTTGTAGTATAGTGTTGAATTATTACGATATTGTCCATTGATTTAACGTAATGTTTACTACATATATTATTAGGTAGGTACGTAACATAATATAATGGCCAATGTGGTCTTATACCACTTCCACATGTTAGGACACCCATTTGTTTGTAAGATCAGTGTGAAGTACTAAAACATTAGAGCAATGCTTGTATTATATATGGGCTCTATTCTCCATTAAGCGCAAAACATTAGTGACATTCAATAACTGCTTGTGAGGAATATATCGAGAAATCTCTTTACAAAATAGACACTAAGTGATCAGAAATTACCATCAAATCTAAAGGTTTATCTAACTTAAGATTTGTGGTACACATATTGATCACACACTTTATCCTATATTCCTCATAGGCTTCTGTGTAGTTCACAAACAGCAATCAGTAATAGGGATATATTATTGTAAATGCATCACCGTTGCTTCATAATCTAGGTGTTAGATTATGTACTCATCTATTTCAAATGTATTGGTAAAATAATATATGTAATAAAAAACACAATATAAGTTGTTACGTAATATCTAACGATAGGATACATCTCATGTATCTCTCATTTCTCTCTCTTTTGTATTGTAGCTTATTATTATGTATTATTATTGATTGTGGATCATTATCTTAGTCAATTGAATTATTCTTATAAACTTAATATTATTATGATAGAATTCTCAAATAAATTAATTCATAGATGATGGTGTGCTTTGCTAGTCTGTGTCCTTTGTGTATAAATATTTCCTTTTTTACTAATTACGTTCTTAGTTTCAATATAAAACATTGTGTATAAGCAATTCCCAGCCTCAAATGTTACGCAGATTTCACAAAATTATATTCACAAAATTATTAAATAACTTTGCGCATCAAACGTTCTGTTTGATGTTTTATATCATAGGTGGTTGTGGCGATGATTTATCGTATTGCTTTTTTTTTATTGCTATTGTAACTAAAGTCGCTGTCACAAACGAGTGTTGTGAGTATTTTAATTTTAAAAAATTAATCTTTTACAATTTTGTTATTAATATTATTTGAACACTGCGAGTATACACAGTTTCATTATTACAATTTTGTTTTGACGTGATATGGTATGGGGTTAAGCACAAACTGGAAAATAATGTATTTGATCCAGTGAATGGTTGTTAGTTTTGTTATTAGAGATTTTCTTGCCGTTTTAAATCTGTGATGTTTATAGTGATTCCTTTATTGAGTTTTTACTCGGGTCAACCGTTAAGCAAATTTAACATTACAAAAATTATGTACATTAATAGCTAACTCAATACTACATGATAGAAACATTTTGATTGAAGTGTAGAATACGTTGTAAAAGTAAATTAATCTCACCAATAGTTAAATATGTGTCTACAATATTACTACTAATATGTATGTATAGATTACTAGAAGGCCTACATAGTTAGCAAGCCATTTCTCTAGCCTATTTATCTGTGTAATATTTCATTATTATGTAAATGTGTCTTTAGTATGAAGCAATCTAAATGTCTACATACATCCATACTTACTACTACTTATATGTTATTAGGTGAGGCGTGTTTTTCAAACCTTTTATAATTTGATAGACCTAATTTTCTAGTGAACGACTATGTATAAAACACTGAAATTATTTAATTGGAATATGATTAGTATCATCATTGTCCCCGCAGCTACTAATTAATTATTATCCTATATTGTGTATTTATTTTCGTGTGTAAATATTTGATAATCCTAAGAATAGAACCTTTTTTATAAATGTTTAAGTATAACCTGTACTACTATTAGTTAATTTTCCAACGGATCGGACATTTTTTCACTTGAAACTTTCTTCAGTGTCTAAAAATTTTCTTTTAGAAACTTAACGAGTTCCTTCAAGATCCATTATTTGGTGGCATTTGGTGATCCACTGAATAAATCTTCAAGTGATAAATCTGTTAAAATAAATCCGAGCACTATTTATTAATTTCATTCCTTCAGCATTCCTTTACTATATTGTATGTCATTAGAGTTTATTTCTGATTGCTTCTCTTTTTGCAGTTGTGTGATAGTGTACTGCATTTTCATGCATATTTCTATTACACATACATTCCATTCTATTCCTTATACTAGTTTCACTTCATTCAAATGTTAAAAGAAGCTAATTGAAATCCCAGGTTTTCTCTTTATTTTGTTTACATTTGAGAACTCTTTTTTTACAATGTTTCTGTATTTGGTGTATAGGACTGAAGTGAATATTCACTGGTGATAGCAAAGTCAATACTACAATATTTTCGTTGTGAATTTATTACGAATTATTATTGGCACAATATTGTTTTTAATCAAAATCAACTTTTTTATTTTTGACTTTGGAAGGATGAGATAATTTCATTGTTAACTGAGATTTATGTATTTTTTATTGTTTTTTTTTCCTTATACATATTTATTTAGAATTCTTATTCTACATTCCTCTTTCTGTAATTTTACAGATCAGCAATATTAGCTTAATAGTGTTATTATTATAAAGTTATATTTAAGTAGAAGAAAAGTTTATAAAGTTTGCCTGTGATTAAAAAAAGTAGTATTTTCATGAATTTTATTTCCTTTTTCATTGACTGGCTACATTCTAATTCAGTAATGTTGTTTTTTATAATCTTCAATTAAACAAGTAATATTTATACTTTTACGTAAATAGAATTGAAATGCGGACCGACCTTTTGTATCTTTTATTTAGCTGACACATTTTGAACAGAAATATGTATAGATTATTTTATTTCTGATAACTTCATGGCTGGCCATGATTGATATTTCATTATCTGACATAATAAAATACATACTATTATTTTCTTTATGTTTATGTGTTGTTCATGAATAATAATTACTATTTCGTTGTTTTTGTATATACAAACTAGTACATTATTACTTTTTGTTATTGTTTTATTTGCATTTTAAATAAATGTATGTACAATATAATAATTATTATTATAATTCAGCAAAAATAAATTTCAATGTATAGCAATCAACTTCATTTCATTTATTCCTATTATGATTACCAAAAGGCAAGTGTACTAAAATCAATTTGATACTACTTTGTTAGGGATAACAACTTCTGCAGCCAAGTCTCATAACAGATTTGTCACTTACTCAATGGATGCAATGTTACAAAGCTTTGTGATCTCCCCAGGTTCCCTGAAAGAATGATGAGGGGAGAAGTTTTGGTATTTTCAAAGTATTAATTTTTCTGCAGGTCTAATTTCAAGCAAGAAAATTATTTTCGAAGTGGTATTTAACTGTTAGGTACTACAAGAATTATTT
The DNA here is from genome assembly GCA_963576895.1 of Ceraclea dissimilis. Classification (NCBI taxonomy): domain Eukaryota; kingdom Metazoa; phylum Arthropoda; class Insecta; order Trichoptera; family Leptoceridae; genus Ceraclea; species Ceraclea dissimilis. The sequence goes on along the minus strand of OY756362.1, from coordinate 6,455,706 downwards.
CAGATGTACCCATTTATGTTTTAAGACTTATCTACTACTAAATCATTGGAGGATGGAGGGACAGTGTTAGTGTTCCAAGCCAAGTAGGGGAAAGCAATAAACAACAGTGGGTTAATATAGAATGAAGAAGAATAAATTATGACTATGTGGTTATACTTCATTAAATCTACCTAAGTATAAAATAGCGGCATAGGTGTTCGATTTTATTATCTAGTGCCTACCTGCTATGTCAGATCATGACATCGCACTGCTTCCATTCTGCAATCTGATTCCAATAAGTAAACTATAAAAAAGTTATAAATCAATGTCTCCCCATATAGCTATAACTCCTACTCTTTACTGTCTCGTATTCTGGGATAAGTGGAATTGAATCGATTCGTGTGGGTTTGGAAATGGCCGTTGCTTCGCAAATGCATTCAAATTATTGTCCTTTGAAAATAAAGTAATTTACGATGCGACAAAATGTTTTGACATGACAGAAACACCGGTATGGTTTATCTATCTCAGTGTACAAGATTGTCTACCCTTGTATTGCCTTTTCTGAATATTCGCGCGACATTTGGAATATAATACTAAGGCAGCAGTAATTTTCGTTACTTATATTATTACTATTTCTCCTGCTGTTTTCTGAATTGCGACTTAAAAAGATTATAATCTGTCTCACTTGCATTACACTAGTGACTAGTCGCAAGTCCTGCACTTCATATGACGTCACTGTATTTATAAATCAAATACTTTGCATAATATTGCATTCTGCCTACGCGAATTCGCGACGATGTTTTCTACGCAATTTAATATTACAACTTACGTAATAAATATCATCATGATACTTCATTTCAGTGGCCATAAAATTAATAGGTAAAATGAATAGAACAAGTTAAGTATGTTATATTATTGAAAAATAATAGGTATCTTTGTTTATTTGGATGCAATTGATATTAAATTAGATAGTTAATTGTATGAGGCCTATATTAGAATAATGTGCGAAAATGTCCAATTTTACGTTCTGCTTCTAAAGCACGTTGCTTTGGTGCTTCTTGCAACTATAGATTCATCAGCTCTAGATGTTCTATCTTCATAATCGTATATACCTACTCAAAAATTGTCCTGCTCCACAAAGTGCAAGATCGATTCCAACAGGAAAAGAAGATCTGCCTCTATAGAATACGCTTATAAAATTTCATAAGTTAGTCGGTACATGTGAGCACACCTACTTACTTATATTATTAAGTATCTAGCGATATGCTTATAACTTAGTATCAATAATTAATATCCAGTACCTAATGAGGCAGGAATAATATATTGGTAATTAATTTCCAGTAATGTATTGTTGTATCTTTAGTATTATTTTAAATGAGTGGACAGTGAATCTATTATGATACACTGTCCACTCCAGTGTTCTGCATATTATTATGAGAGGGATGGCGCCGGGACGCCCCCGCAAGAGACGTGCAACTCACGACAACCCTGGAGGTTCGCGTTACATAAACAGATGGTGTTCTTGTCTTAGATATAAGATATACACATAATATGTATAATCTATTGATACATACGTGGTGTTGTTTTAAAAGGACAGTGCCAACAACACTAGGTATTTCATCGACAACATCCATCCAATTGATTTTATTAGTTGCATTGCATGGTAAACCCACGTATAGGAACTTAATGTACTATGTTAAACAAACATCAATTTAACTTAATGTGATTGAGCGAGAATCACTGATAACAAAATAATACTAAAAGGAAATAAAATTATCTATACTATGTAGAATAGAACTTGCGATATCTTAACGTGGATTTGTCTGTGTGGCTCTGCTGTAGGCGTCTCATATAAAGATATCGTAAATCATGTATTTTATATTTTTGTTGATAATGTTGCTTAAGGTTAAAATGTCTTATCAATATTTTGAATCGCCGATCCTATCTTTTGATACACACTGACAGGTGCAAGTGCAACTGATGTTATGGAAAATCTGCCTACCCGAACTACCGTATTATTTATTGTAAGAAAATATACTGTTTTTACTCAGAGGGACGGCAAAGCGAAGTTTGGAGTAGATATTAGAAAAAAAAGATGAGTTTCGTTATAAGTATTAGCGACAGTGGCCTAGATCTATTGCATACATGTAGAGGGCCATAAAAAGCCGTGACCCAGGGTTTTGAAAACAGAGAGCAAACAATCAGTTAGTGTTAGGTTAGTTAGTCTTTTGAGATTCCAGTATATGTATACTAAACTTGGCAAAGCTGTGAAACGACCCCACAATTATATAGCTACCTACTGAATCTGGTGGTGACATAAGAAGGAAAAAAGTTAATGACATAATTGTAATGTAAATATGCAAGTGTCATAAAATAACATATATTATTACAATGAAATGAATTACGGTATTCTGTAACCGCATGGTAGTTCAATAAACTCATAATTTATTATCATTAACAATGTGAAATATAATATGTCATTCATAAGATCATTATTTGCAAAGTAATATTAGGTGTATCTGTATTGTTTGTATTGTTCCTTTTTACATAACTGTATGAAGAAAAACCGTTCATTTTTATACTTATATCGATGGTCAAATCCCACTGTTTTTTATTTTGCGTAGGTGATGTTAAGATTCACCATAAATATTTTTGTCTTATTATCATATTGTATGTGTTTCGAAATACCTATATAATTAGAAAATCAAAAACATATCTATCAGCTAATGTATTTCAATGATTTTCTCAGCATAATTTTAGTGAGACGCATAAACTTTCTAATTTTTGTAGAATATATTTATAAAACAGAGGGTAGGTTTTCAAACTATAATATTATGAAATGCGTTCGAGGCTACGATAGGAGAGGTATATGAGGTATGGATAATAAGAATGAATAGGTGAGGGGAGAAGTAGACAGACTAGTTTGTGTCTAATTTCCAATTACTGGACATAGTGGGATGTAAAGCCAATGATTATGGCTTTTCTTTAACATCTAAACGAAAAGGTATCTGGTATTAGCGGTATTTCGTAGGTAAAAGTTAATAATGATTCATTAATCTATTCCCATACAAGTTCAATGCCTAAATTCTTTAATTTTTAGTATCCTGCTCACCTTTGAAAAGTGTTGATTACACACCCGTTTTCAACCACAAAATTGCTTGGTAAGCACATAAAAATTTAAACACTTATCTTCCGAAATGTGGCAATATTTTCCTTGACAATATCAACTTAATATTATGCAGTCATTTTAAACAAACATAAATAGATTTGTTTTGTGGTTTTCGTTCTTCCAGCAATATTATCCTGTCCAATATTACTATAAATAAATATCTCCTGCGTTTTCCCCTTAGAGTTCATTAAACTTAGAAAAATACCTATGTCTTTTTTATATTATTGTATGCAAACGAACAAAAACCATAAAATAATCCTAATAAAATGCGTTCTTACCAGTTATAGTAAGTAGTAATAATAACTTTACATTTTATTAAGTTTACACGTAATCAGAGTTTCTTAGAAAATGATAATATAAAATGTTTCAATTTAAGTATCTAATCTTAATTATATAGATGCCCCTTTAGCGTGTACTTATTAATTATAATATCCGTATAAGACATTTTAACGACAAGATAACAAATTTCATGATAAATTTACATTCTGTAAAATGTTTCAGTAGTACCTACCCACATTATTTAATTCGAATGGGAAGTTGTAAATCTTGTAATTTATCAAAGTACGAGATGGACAATATAAAATCTAAGAAAACAAATAAACGAATTAAAAATGCATCCGGTAAATATTTCTGTCGCAGGTCGCAGGAATTTACTGTAAATAATATCCTATGTAGATCATAAACAGGGCCGCGATAGGTATTATAATTAAGGCTAGTGAATATTGTACGCGTAGGTACTATATTGTTCAAAGATTTTTTTAAAGATATGTGAATCAGCCGATAAGGAAATAATAGGTATTATTTTGTGCCTTAGAAATCAGACATTTAAAACACTCCTGATGTAAATTCCTTAGGTAAATGTGTTATGCAATATGATCTATGAAATGTTTTCACCTCATCTTTTTGTAGATAATTCAGTAGGAGTGGGTATAATTAGGTAGTTATGGTATCCTAAAGTTGATATAATAATTTCTCATCGTAATAAAATAAATTTCAATTAGTAAGTTAGTCTATTAATTGAATAGAGAAGATCGTGTCGGTTCTGTATTCAAAGTTTATTATGTCTATGTCTATCTACGTTACAATTCCATCCTACACTACGTCGCCTACACGACAATAACGAAACCTCAACGTCAAAGGACGTTTACTGACCCTTGGTGACCGTGATATTGCTCCGATGGAAAACCCCATTAGCTCTTTAATAATGACAATACCTACTATTGTTATAATAATTATTCAACGATACCGAAATGACTCAACACTTCAATTAAACGAGTCACTCCGTTTGTCCTCAGGCTAAAAAAAGTAAATTGATATCTGTATATAAAATATCTATCTAGATTAAAAAATCTATAATCAAAGGATTGGTTCATTGATCCAGAAATATCTGACATTACAAATGCGATTAATTTACCTAACAACCATAAAATACCTACGTGTTTTTCTTTATTATTTATAAACAGACAAGACCAATGACTTGTTTGATTGCAAATTATCTAAAGGCCTCTGGGATCAGACTAATAAAATTGATTACTTTATAATAATAGGGTTTTGTAGTAAACAAAGGATTAGCTTTTAATAATCATCATTTATAATGCGGGTAGCAAATATGTTTTATTTAGCATATACAATTTATTGATATGGGCGAGTCTGTGTGAACCTGAAACAAATATCCCAAATTATACATTATTTCTTTGTCTTGTGATTTGGTTATTTTGTTATATTTTTTCATCAACTACCCAATACAGGTCTCAGCTAATTATATACCACGTGATCTTACTTTAGTACTGATTATTCCTTACCACGTTTGTAGCAAACTTTTTAAAATATTGGTTATTCTTGAGGCTTTTCTTTAGAAAAAAACCGGAACAAATACACAGAGCCTAAAAATGTTACTTGTTTTTTCTAATGAATCAAAAATATTCCACGAATTAATTTTGATTCGTTCGGACAAGTAAAAATGAAAGAAAGATGACGTAAATAGGTATTCAATTTCACATGGATTTATGTCAAGAACACAATTTAGTAAAACAAACTTGTATTATTTTCACACTAAGCTCATTACGTAGTCAAAAATAATTTCAGCTATTAGTATGTGTGTAACTATTTACTACTTGTTAAACATGAGATGCTTCCAAATGCGTGATGAATTGAGATTGGGCAAGAGAAAAATATCCATTGATGATTCATGAGTAACAATACGTTGTCTAAACTTGACCACCGGTAAAACCCATTTACCTAATATGTATTATAGACATATGAACTTCACCTAGATTATTTGCGGTTAACATGATTATGATTATAGAGATTAGGCGACTCCTGCCAAAATTTATTGGTTTACTAGACGATTATATTGTCATTTTTTAAAAAGAAATGGATCCCAACATTAAAAAACTCTTTTTAAATGACTCATTTGGAATTATTTTTCATTAGGAGCCATATTGTTATGCGTCTATTTTTACGGTGTCCAAATTCGAGTTGATATTGAAACGCAGGTTTCCAAGAACTCGCACAGATGGTGCTAGTGTAGACTGAAACTGACTTATGAACACTGGTAAGTAAATGATAAAACCTAGGTTTCTAAAAAAATACATAGATGGTGCTAGTGTAGACGGAAATTGACATATGAACATTGGTGGGGATATGATAACACCCAGGTCTCGAAAATGTCGCATAGATGGTGATAGTATAGGCGGCAAGTGACATATGAACATTGGTGACGATATGATAACATCCAGATTACGAAAACATTGCACAGATGGTGATAGTATAGACGGAAACTGACGTATGGACATTGGTGGCGAAATGAACTCGCGAAAAAACGAGGTTTCGAAAGAGGTATAGATGGTATGATGGTTTAAGCGGAAACTTACATAAATATATATTATTAATGTGAACTTTTTATAAAAAGTGTCTTGAGACGAATATTACAAACAATCATGATAGTATCATCAGTATCATAGTATCAAATCGAGAATCAAACATATTGTTATTTTTAAAACATATTGGATTGTTCATTTTAATCCAGATATATTTAACTCTACGTACATAGACTGCGAGGGTTAAAGACCTCATTGTATAGTAAATGGAAAATACCTACAAAAAGATTATAATTAATTGATATTTTATTCATATTGCTACTTCTATTATACCTCATGAGGTGACTATCCAGTACCCAGTGCCCTAACTAGATAATAGGTTTGGGATTAAGAATACCCGGGAATATTTGAGAAAATATTTATATTGGGTAATTCCCCATATTAGTTGAGAGCGTATCGATTGACTCATCTTATTAAATATTCCATTCTTTTTCCTACACCATTAGAAAAAATGCGTATAACTTAGTTTAAATAAGAAAAGCTATTTAGGCTTTGATTTCCTACATTCTTATCTAATCGTGGTGAATGAGCGGACTTCGAATTTTCGTCTTCAAATTTTATTATGGATTCATTATTAGGTGATTCAGTTTTACGAATTTTAGAGATAGATTCTCTACAAAATATTTTCGTAAAATGACTATGATCAATTTTATGTATCTCTTTAACTCAAGACAACGTTCTTCTCAACCTTTTCGTCTAAGCTCAAGAAGTCTAGAATGATTCTAAAATCGAACGAAAATAATATAGAAGGCCGCCCTTGAACAATTTCTTATTGAATCGAGATGACTAGGTATAATCTTGAATCCAACAAAAGCTATTCAATATAAAAAAATAGGCGCTGAATTTTAATTTTCCTTTTTATTACTGTAACCAGTGTCGAAGTGGAGGTTTTCCTTATTTCCATGTACGACGTACGTGTATGTAAATATATATTAAAACCTCGATGCACCCCATAAACTCCATTACAGGGGTGGTACTTTATACGCTTTCTCACCCAAAACACCCAGATCAAATGTTGATGAAAAATGAGCCTTACAGCGATATACATAAGGGCATCTTTAGTTTGCATTTTATCAGCGTGTTTCGGGTGAGAAACCTTTAGAAAGTTCCACCCATCTTGATTCATTTCCTTCTATTGTCATGGTTTGCACATAAATAGATACTAGACTAGACTAATATAGTTAGATACTAGACTAGACTAATATAACTAGACTAGATAGATAGATACTAGACTAATACACCCCTGCCTATGAGATAATCTGACGTGTATTAGATCAATAAAAATATTATTTTTGAATGCTATAAAAGTCATTAAAACTAATTCGTGCAATAATTCAATAAAACATGACATTTTACTTTATATAGGTTGTTAACTTAATCAGATGTATTTTTATTGTTACCAAAAAGGTTGAAGGAAATGATCTCATCATGAAATTACAAAGTAGGAAGTATCTTTTATTGTTTAACTAAAGCAACATAATAAAATAATATAACGTACTTAATACATAGTAGCACCAAAAATATACTCATTTGATATTGAAGCTGGTTACCAATTACTATAAATCATAGGTGTATATTAGCGAAAATTTGTGTAGAATTAGATCATACCGATTACAAATTACCCAGGTTAATAGAATATAATAGGTTTTATCTACTGATGAAGTAATCGTATGGACAGTAAATTTATGCATTGAATAGGTATGGTAGTAGATAACATATTTTACACATTGAATAAAAGTTACCTGTAATTTTTGATACTATTTTGACGTTGACATAGCGTAAGCCAGGGATGCACTTTTGGTCATCAATATAGAAAACCATAAAAAAAATCTTGCACGGGGTGAGTCATGACGTTGCCAGTTGGCAATAAAGTTTCAAAATTAAGGGCTTGGCACCAGGAATGACGTCACAGTCATTTCACACGGCATTAAGGTTCAAAATCGCGTGAACAATCGCATGAAAAAATGGTAAAAATAGCGTTTTTTCCATTTTTTGGGGTTAATTTTGCGTCTATAAAAAAACTTTTACGGTTATTCCTTAGATTTTTATGCATATTATCAGTACATAAAAAATTTTTACTCCGCGACTTTAGGGAAACGAGTTTCCGTCTTTCGGAAAAAAGATCAGAGGTGTATTTTTTTTTTTGAGAAATCTATACAAGTTAAAAAAACTTTTACGGTTATACCCTAAATAAATGTTCAATGCATCTACCCTATTTCGTTCCAAAACATTATTAGTAACGGTTGTCGAGATACAAGGTCTCCCGTTTTTACAAATTTTTGAAATGTCGGTATGCATACTCTAAATTTGCAAAACATTGGGAATGTCACATGTATTAAAAAATTAGTAATTATAATTTAAGCAGGTACCTATTAGAATGTTGATCATTGGAAGAATTTTGAACCTTCAATTGAAGTAATGTTTACCAATCCCATTTATTTTCCATTGTATGCAAATTCTCTAAGTGCGAGTAAGCACCATAATACAATATTCTATATGCCGACTACTCAGCCAGTTCATCATCTTGCGTGCCTTGCATACTCCAGATTGAAGGTCAGTAAATACAGAAGTACCCATAAGACCTTCGTTCAATACGTCTTTATCACATCGTCTGTCTCGTACGTCATGCCTGCCTATTACTCAAATTATACTCGTATATATTGACTTGCTCTTGCTCGATGAATGATGAGGTTGTATTCAATAACATAAAATTTTAAAATCAATGTGATAGTCTTATAAGTAAATTCATAGGTAGATTAAACTTCAAAGTATATATCTGAGAATTAGACATGTCAATTTTGTATAAATAATCACAAAAGTTGGAAATACTTGCTAGGTGATAGTCGGCAACGCAACTCATCAGCCCTTGAGAACCCAGAAAGGTAACAAGGCTTCGCCATTCAGGGCGGTTTTATGCAATACATGTTTCCTTTCTTCATGATGGTATTCTGATGCTATTATTAGTAACAACCATACTTAAAAAATATGAATTTAGTGATTGTAGGAAGATTACCGTTATGGAAGTACATTTCATAGAATAGAATAGAATAGAGGAAAAAAAAGTACATTTCAACAAATTTTGTAAAATAAAAACAATGTACTTTACTTCCACTATTTTATCTGAATAGACACTCCAAAGATCTTTCGAAGCTTAGAACTCATTCATAAAAAGCCACTGAAGATGAAGCTTTAAGCTTCGAAAGATCTTTGGAATGTGTTTTTATTTTACAATATTTATAAAAATTTAAATGTTATTTCGAAATGTATGTATAATTTTATAAAAGTTAACAGAGGCCCATTTGACTTCAATATCTTGCATGCTTCTTATTTATTGTTCCTAGATTTAGATTGATTGTTTGAATATAATAAAATTATGCAATGGTGTTCTAAATATCACAGATTAATAATCTTCTTCTTCTTCGCCCTAGCCTTTGTCCCATTTACTTGGGGTCGGCTCTCCTAGTCCTCATCCTCCAAGTCTTTCGGTCCAAATCTTCCGCCCGAAGCCCTGCCCCCTTTAGATCCCTGGCGATTGTGGACATCCATGTGGTCTGGGGTCTGCCCGGTCTTCTGGGCCCTACCTCAATGTCCATTGTCCTTCTTATCATATTATCCTGTGGCAGTCTCATGATGTGTCCGTACCAACGCAGTCTATTTTCGGTCACTTTTTCTCCGATTGGAGCTACTTTGAAACTGCCACGGACATGGACATTTCTCACCTTGTCCAGCCTCGTAACACCACCCGCCCACCTGAGCATTTTCATCTCGTTGGTGTGTAGAGTCTGGACGTGGTTGTTCTTTAGGGCCCAGCACTCAGATGAGTAGGTCATGGTTGGTCTGACCACCGTTTTGTATACTTGACCCTTTATCTTGATTGGCATTTTCTTGTCGCACAATACGCCAGAGACAGATCTCCACTTCATCCAATAAACTCTTTAAAATAATTTCACAAGACGGGACAAAATATCAGTCAAAATTATGGCCATTGTTGTTCAAACAAAAAGGTAGTAAATTATACGCCCACACTGAGCTATTTAAAACTCAGTACTTAAGACACTTTTTCAAAAGGTTTCGTGTCTTATGTTTACATTTAAATCATCAACCTTTCTAAAAGTTTCATGTTATTTATTTACTTTTAGTTTTTGATTGATTTATTCGCGTACGTGAAACACTGAATTTGCATATCAAGTTATAGGTATAATATAGAATATTGTGTACTATAAACTGCCTAGAAATTTTTCATTTACCCACGAATTTTGTTATATTGAAAAAAAAAAATATTGTCGTGGATACTGAGAGTAGACTCATTGATAATGGATTTGAGAGGGAAAAAAAACACATTATTAGCATAAAATAAGGTTCTCATAAAAGCCTACTTTATTATTTAAGTATTTCAACCAGAATGTCTATAACTAAATTAACTAAATCGAATATGCCTACTGTTCACATAATTTCAGTAATATAATAACTATTGCAATGCAGGAAAAGAGTGGTAGATTTCCTTCTTTATGGTTTAACAGCATAGTATGATTCTCTTACTGACACCGACCATTTACCTGCCTACCTTTGTAGGTTCACATATTGTGAAAACAAAATTTATAGCACAATGCTCAGGAATTCTAGAGAACGGCTTATTGTAAACCATGCCTAGAATACTTATATTATGTTTTAAGAGACGATTACAATTTCGAAACAATAAAAAAATACTATAGTATAAGATTATAATATCTAATTGTTATTATGTTCCCAATGTACCTTTGTGATTTTGTCGCCGTGTGAATATGATGACATTATGTTTTATTACGCATTTGATGTGTGGATACATGTGTTTAGTTTTTGATCCAATTCATATCGACATGTTTATAGAACCAGCCTACAGAAGACTAAAAATCTTGTAAATCTTGTGTTCGACCAAGCAATAAAATATGAGACAAATTAGATATTGTAAAACCTATATAATATTCTTATATTTACCTATACTTATTGATAATTTGTCTTAAGTAAACCGAAATCCGGTTGGGATTTGATAATAAATTTTCAAATTATAATAGATACAAAATGCTTATAATAAATACATTTTCAAGAGTGGTCGAATGGAAAATATACACGGATACTTCAGTTTGATAATATGGATTACTTATTAGGTTTACGATACAACGATTGCATAAAATCAGGAGGCGTTTTGTGAAAGTAATTCTGTGGATATTTTTTTCATAGACGGCCTGCTAATACTGTTCATTTGTATCTATATTATTTTTCTCCAAGTGTGGGTGGCTGGACTCCCCTGCCTGCGACTGTGGGGCGGAGAGGCAGACTGTGGACCACATTGTGACTGAGTGCGACCTACGAGCATACGAAGGGACCTTCGATGACTTCCTATATTTCTGAATGAGCCAGCGACTGAATATATTTAAAGAACGTTCAATTTAATTTCTGACGACCAAGCTTGCTTGCGAAATTTATCATTGCCCAATGCCCAACCTTCAAACTTTTTCCTTTGAGGGATGTGATATACTTCTTTTGACCATACGATAAATATATTATAAATATATAAAAATATATTATAAATATATAAAAATAATAATATAAAAATAAATATAATAAAAATAAATGATTGATTAGAAGATGACTAAGCTGTTAATTCATATTTGTAGATAGATTCCGCAACATTGATGATAATAGAAGCATAATTACTATTAAATATAAATGATTCAAATCAGCGTAGGATTGCATTTCCTCTACTGCTGTGTGCAGATGTAACAAACACCATAGTAATATATAATGATATAATATATTGTAGTCAATGGCAGAGCATCGGTTCAATAGAACTATGATTGGGTAACACTATGAATAACATTGAATTACGTTTCATCCTGACCATACAAGGAGTATGAATATTCACAGTGAAGGGATTTTCAATTAATGTTATCTCTAGCAAGTTTACTCAAACGATTCTATTTTAATTAAAATTATCAACTTGAAATAGTTTGAGGACGACAACTGTATATAGTACTGAACTTCTTTGAATTTTATGCCAATGTATGAAATTATGCGAGATAATTATTATTAATATTCGTAGAAATACACATTAATACAACTTAAAGAATTCCTCATTATCACTAATAAACCCAAGGTTCAAGATTACGTACCAACGAGTATTTCACATATTAATTATTATTGCACTTGCTTGTGGATTTTATAAGCATTTTTAATTACAAAAATAAGTCGTTTAGAGTTTTATTTATAGATAAGCACGTAGTTAAATGCTAAGTTTATTTTTAAGATAATTAAGCTAGCGTTAAAAGGTTTTCATTGCCGATGAAAATGCAATACAAAATTGTGCATAAAAAATTGAACCTTGTTTTTAATGGAAAATAAATGTATTTTTTTAGAATTAAAATTACAATCCACTCTACGGATTTTTCCAACAATGTACATGTACCTACTGACGAAGTTCTTAACGATGGAGAAATGTCGAAAAACTCTAAGAAATGTTAGCATAATATTACCTATACATTTTGCAGTATGACGAATTTCAGCGATTGAAGCATTAAGGCAATTCGATGTTTTATTTTTTTACCTTCGCTTCAAATGTAAATGTTTTGTCTTTATAGTGTTTAAGAGTTCGAAGAACGCATTGTCCACTTTCCCTTGCGATTTGCAGGGCACCAAACCAATGCAAATTGATATTTTCATTTAATTAATAGATTAAGATTTAGAACCTCATCCTCGTCTAGGCGTTTCCCACATGACTGTTATGCAATGTTTAATGTTTATTATACTGTACTTGACTCCAGAACCCACATGAGAAATCATCAATACACACAGAGGTGTAAATCTTAATGCATAATCTTATTACGTTAATGTTAATGAATCATGTTTGTTTACTAAACATATGAATATTAATAAAACGTATGATACAATAAGTAATTAATTTTGTCAGATTTGTTCTATATGTCTACCTTAACCTGACGATTCCAAGTGTCTTATGTAAGGCCTGCAGATGAGGATTATTTTATTATTGTTTACTTACTATAAGTTATTCTCCACAATTTTCAATATTACAGTATACATTTTTATCTAACTAATCATCACGGCTTTCCCCAGAACAAGGAATGCGTGCGAGAACGTCATTGCTGAACTGATGTTGTTTTATCTCCCTATATATTTTAGATATTGCTTTACTTTAAAATCATATTGATATTACAAAACTTAATACCTACTGTATGTAATTACTATTAATCTGCGAATCCATATAGGTACATGTATGTACACCAAAAGCGAACTACACGCTGTTTTTCATTCACCGCTGTTTTAAAAGTTAAGATGAACTGAAACAATTCACATCAGTTATCTCCAGACATCGTACCTACATACTAATGTATACTATGTACCAGTGGCGAAGAGTGGATTTCTGCAAAAGGGAAGCCGGGGCTAACATTTCTTATTAGATTACGTCAGATTAGACACTATTATACCCATCATTGTTTCCAAAAGGTAACTCGATGGGAAACGTGTTCTTAGGTAGCTTCGCGCCTGCTATGTACACTCCTTTTCTAGCCTACCTGTGTTAATTAGAGCGTAAAGTCAACAGGCAACACTGACATTTATAAGAGTAACCTGTCTCCTGTTATAGGTAGGTTTGAATGCATCGAGAAGTGAAGACGTCCTTGAAACATTTCCCCTAGGGTTATTAGCTATCCACAGCTGGTTTCTCATCAGCCATCATTACTCTTCTGGTTACCTACTGACCACTTCCTGGTTTTAATGTGTGATAACCTTCAAAGAACATGTTGATACTTTAATAATATTACCTGCATTCGTAGCGAAAGTACGTCTGATGACGAAGATACTGATATTGCGTCTGCCTATATAATAAAGATACCTATATTTTTTTTGTAAAGTATTTAGTTTGTAGAAACACATTCAAAAGTGGAAAAAAACTGGACAAATTCATTGCTTAGCTTGAGCTTACTATGAAGTGTGGAGGAAAGTATTTGGGTTTGTGTGTACAAGCCCTGATATATTTATATAAAAATATGAAAGAAAATAGGCACACAAAATTTTGTGCACGCTCTAGAAAGTTGACTTATTTTTATATATGTTTTGTGACTGGAATTCCAACCTCTTCCTCCCTCTGGAAGACGTCATGGTTTTCTATTCAAAATAAATACAATAGTAAAATTTATTACGCTGTATCCAACAGATCTTAACATTTTACACGAATGAAGGAAAATTAAATTATTTTAAAATGACAAATCAATCAATCCTACTGTCGTCTTTGAAGCAATATTGCAGTAAATGAATGTGTACGTAAAATAGATTTATCTTTGATAAAAGCTAACAAAATATGTTACAAGATAGCGCTCCTCAAATTGAGATAATTATTGTGGTTACAGGACGAGTTTTAACTCGTACTAACAATGACAGAAATGATTAAAAGGAATTTAAATAATTTTTGCCGCATTGAAAATAGTTGTCATAATTTGCAATAATAACCATAATCATATCTAAATACAGCTATTATAGATATGTTAATATTACACATTGACATTAATTAATGTTGACAAGGTTCATATCATAGGTGTGCGTCTTTGATAATAATATTCGTACATTTAGCTACATTATGTGTCCGCCAGATGAGCAAAGGGAAAGTTGTCTGACGAGACAACAGAGTGATACAGCAGCAGGTTCAGGTGACCCTCAAATTACAGATTATCGAAGAATATTCATCGCTCGATATTGCCAAGTATTTTGTACTTATTATTTATTCTGTGTAGACATTCTGCATATTATTACCATACCATTATAGATACGTGTGTCTGTAAAGTATGACGTTATTCATATTATAGTAGGTACACGAGGGGTATTTAGAAAGTATCGTTTTTTAATGCGTATTATTTACTTTGTATTACACTAACATCATAAATACCGGGATTCGAGTCCATGACTAGGTGTCCTCCGACAACTGAAGAAATAGATAGGTAAGATAGAAATTTTGGGTTAACCGGAAGAAATCGCTCGCCGAAAAATAAGTTCGCCCTAGTGAACAATGTTTTGTTATCTGTACTATATCCATTTAAAGAATAAAGGAATAAATAATTACTTACATTTGTTTATTTACATATGGAATTAGGTATTCATTATTTAAAAAGAAGGCAAGGGAAGAATTATTATAAATTATTGATTATTTTATATCTGCGCCGTGACATTAATTGTTTAATTACTTACACACGATCTACAGAATGTGACTTGATTATCAGATAGGTATTGTATTGTTTAGTACAAACATATAACGTTCACATTACCTGATATTCTATAGCTTCATCAACATGTCTAATATGATGAGGTTTGCCTTACTATGGTGCTCCTTATACTGTGCTAGTGTATTCCATACAACACAAGGTAAATTCCACAACACAATATTTTCATATACGGAGGGTAAGTGTGGCCATGGCCATGGATAGAGACTCGTGGAGGAGGATCGGCAACTGCGGGAATGAGAGTCACGACCCTCAGTCATGAGGATATACGACACCAGCAGGGTAAGTGTACTATATGTGATGTGAATTTTCAGGACAACTTTTACGCAAACTGTCCCCGACTAGTCACTATGAAGAGATGAACTGCACTCCGCTGCCGAGTTCTAACAATGTCCAGGCCTACAGATGCCCCTTCGAAAGCTTGAGACTGCCCTTGGACAAGTGCTTGTATAAGTAAGTGTTTGATGATTAGAAAATGTATTAAATACGAATGTATCTAATCCCTTTGTTTATTATATAATGTTATAATCAATCATTACATTATATTTTCCGTTACAGAGGAAAGAAAATTAATATAAACGAACCAATTCCAGATAATGAATGCAATGTTGGGTGTTTCTGTTCGAAAAATAATGACGATCAGAGGTAAGTCATATATAATTCAGGAGCCTTCTACTATAGTGATCATTTCTATAGTATTGGATCAAACGAGCAGGGAGACAAACAGTTCCTTTAAGACTATCTACCTAGTTCAAAATTTGATTAGAATAACGGCTTTTCTACAAATCCATTTCAATGTCTGATTTTTTTCTGGCATTGGGCCTAATTTTCGATTAAATCTTATTGATTTTAGTGCCTCGTTTGTGTGCGCCATTGTGGATTGTTGGGATTTCTTTACGGAAAGAAATGATAGTTGTGTTTATCAGTACAAGCTGGGAGCTTGTTGTAGCAGTGATCAAGTGTGTGGTGAGTGGCATTACAATATAGTAAGTTAGTGATTAATGAATTATTGCCAAATTAATTCATTGTTTGTATTTCCAGACGCTGCGAGTATTCTCAAGTTACCAAGATGTTGTGTGGAAGGTAAATCATATTTCGAAGGGGAGAAATTCTTCCCAGAAAACTCCTGCAAGACATGCGTCTGTAGTAAGGGATTCACAGGGAAATTGGATGCTCCGTACTGTAAACCTGTCGAATGTGGAATCGAGAGATATAACATGAATAACATCATGGCAAGATGTGCTCCCGTTTACCTGAAAGGGAGGGATTGCTGCCCCATTGGCTGGGAGTGTTGTGAGTGTCACACACATAGCGAGAATATATTATGAATGTTACGTGGAATCCTAATATAATTGTTCGTACTGTATTCTTTCAGATAACAGTGACTCTAAGATTCAGAGGGTAGGTAGACCATCTACATATAGTTGCACATTTGGAACGAAGAAACTGAATGTAGGAGACAAAGTTGTGGTGAGTAACAAGTGTAACAAGTGTTCGTGCGATTATCCTCCCCTAGTGACTTGTGTAGCAGACAACAATTGTATTCCATGAAGACAATATTGGGTAATAGGGATACACTTGTGCATTGTCTCTGAAATATTATTAATATACATTGTAAGCCATTCATAATTAGATTGTAGATTATTTAGATTCATTCTATCAGATATCTATTAAAAATTACCTTCACACCAAAAATTGTTATTCCAATATTTTTTCCCTAAGCCACCTTCATTTCGCACTTGAAACCCAGGCAAATCAAATGCAGGGCACGGATAAATAAAATGGTTATTGAAAGGCTGCAGAAAGAAAAATAATGGCCTGATAGATTGGTAGCAAATAGGCAGGCGGTAAAAAAGTGAAGTGAGAGAGATGTTTGGAAGAGGCACCAGTGGAGAGACAATTGAGGTTGTGTAATGTCGTCACACGCCACACGCTTGCGAGCGTCCACAAGTTTTTTGTGTGTATGAGTAAAAAGGCGTGTGGATGGAACGTTTGTCCTGGGTCGTATACGTAACCGACCGCTGACGCCTTTTTACTCATAAACACAAAAAACATCTGGACGCTCGCAAGCGTGTAGCGACAGTATTAGACGAAGATATACACCCATATTTTTTTCAATACTTTGCCGAATCCTTATTGTTTAATAAAAAGTAATATTGGTAGTCGGTTACACAATGGTGTTATTAATTACGTAATATTATATTTTATTAATTATTACCATCGGTGACCTACATAATATTGTTCCATTAAATGTTACGTATTCATTAAAAGCTGTAGATATTTATTACATATTATTCTTGTAGGTAGATCTGCAAGACAGGAAACATAAATTGCAAACAATTAGTTAGATTTTTGCTATATATCAATTAACAAGTTATGTGTGAACATGATTATTATTAACATGCTGTCCATTGGGTGGTGATGATAATATCAATAGGTGATTCGCATCAATACACAGCTAATTTAATAATACACGTGTAGGTACTATTGGCATCCACGTATCAATATCATTTATTAATTGTTACGCATTTTCTAATACAAGTTTTCACATAATTATATAATCATTGCTAATTAACTATGATGGTGTTACATAGGTGAATATAAGAAGTTCACAAATAAATATATAACCACGTTCTGCCCTCATATTAGTTACAAATCACAAGAAATACTGAATAAAATTCGTTGTTACAAGAAACTAAATTAAATTTTGGTAATAAAAAATCATTTATAATACAAGTTACTTCACTGTGGGATTTTTGCTGGATTTTTATTTTTTTATTTGTTTCTTGTCTGTGCACAAACTTTATAATCGATTTTTCAACTTTTTCCCGACTACTTGGAGAGGTTAAAGTCGATGACAATACAATTCTGTACCAACTCTTTTCGATTCTAAAAATAATAAAATTAAACCTCCCAAGAATAAGAAAACTGGTGTATATAATTCTAGATATAAAACTTAGTAATGCTGCCATCATCTGAATAGGTGTACTGTAAAAGTTGAGTATAAAAATTGAAATAATCGATGGAAACAGGTGATTAATCTTTATATCACCTCATAGGTGCTTATTAATCAATATCGGTTTTATTTCCTACGAATTAAGCAGTGATTGCAATAATGGCTACCCGCATTCCATGACATAAAATATTTTATTATAATATACGACTATTTAGTATGGTAAATTAATTTAATCGTCATAAGTTGGATATTTTCTTCCTCTAAATTTTATTAATAATTTTAAGAATTCCGTCAATTCAGTTCATCAATTTCCTGTCTGTGTTTCTACTTTTCCAATCAAAAGATTCGGTTGAATCAACATTGATGTATTTATTTGTGAAAATATATAATCGTACGTAGATTATTTCTTATATACTTTCACCGATATTTGCATACTACAATATACCTAATATTATAACTAACTGTGATATAAAGTATTGATCACCTGACTACCAACGGGTGCATTGCCATTAATAAAGAAAAAAGAAGAATGGGCTAAGTGGAATGGATAGGTTTTCATTCGAATACCCTATAAGATATATTTAATACCTGTCAGAAATTAGTCAAAATTCATCGCACGTTGCCAACCCAATTGTAAGAATATATCGCGTGTTTTTCTGTTATTCTTTGGAATTTTCTTGCAACATTTCGTTAAATGAATTCCATAATGTCTAATAGTTCTGATATCCTATAAATTGTATGGGATTCTTTCTCATCAAACTGCCAAACCTTGGACACATTTTTTTTTTCATTTAAAAGCTACGAAGTCGGCAATCTAGCATTTTAGTATTGTAAGACTTAGAAATACATGGGTAGGATATTGCAGGATTCGTGTAAAGTACCACAATTTTTTAAATGCCGAGATGTAGGTATCAACCTTTTACGAATCATATTGTTATATAAAAATCCGGATCTTGCGAACAATAAAGATATTATTTCATCTAGGTATAGCGTTATAAGGAAATTATCTTCATATCCACTCTCCAAGGTTACTATGATATTGTGTCTGTTAATGACGGGGGATCTTGGAATTTTCTCAGTAAAAAGTATTTGCGAGATGAGTAAACGCTTCCGGTAAGGACATACCTAAGAAAAGGAACGGCGCAGCAAAACGTAATAAAGAAAATGAATATAGTAAGTATCTAACGTATCCATCGTAACGTAAGGTAATTTATTTGACGTAGATATACATACCTACGACACAAATCATTGGTAATAAAAATTGACTGATGGTGCGATATCATATTCTTCTTCTTCTTCTTTAGCCCTCTATCCTCCACTGCTGGATATAGGCCTCTTCCACATTCCTTCATTCCTTTCTGCTGTTTGCTGCTTGCAGCCAGTTTCCCCCCCCCCCACTGCGGCTATGTTGTCGGACCACCTATTATGGGGTCTTCCGACGCCTCTTTTATTCTCCCAAGTCTCCATTTGTGGATTTTTGGGGTCCATCTTGACGCAAGACAAGACCCCACAAGATATCATATTATAAATAAATAATTGTTCTGAGCATTGAAAGGTTACCCACCCTTGCGATGTTGTCATAAAGAAAAAGGAGACAAAAATGCAGCAACTCTATTTATATAACTATAGCTAAAGCTTGACATTAAAATTTCTATGATTGCATGACTGCATTGCCAGAATGCGCCCCAATGAATCAATCAAATTTATTAATTTGATCTACAGATTCCGTCTACTCCGGTGATCTTTATTTAGAAATATATTGAATAATGTATTTTATATTCAATTGAAACTTAAAGTTCATGATGCTTAACAGTATCATAAATATGTTAAAAATTATATTTGACATTTGAAAGATTGTTGTTTTAATGAAATATTACATATCGGATTACTTGAGTAATAAAATAACAATATTTTTGATTTATGGACTTATGAACCTTTTGTTATTTATGTTCGAAGTGTTACGTTGTTGATGATTCTATAACATCGATGTTTTGTATTAAATAAGTGAAGATAGTAATATTTTATTGTTTGTCTGAACGTCCCGATCCTTATTATATTCGAGTATCTAATGTCCTATCTGGGATATGTTTTGAGGTTATCAGTTTATAATTAACCGAAAGAACAGTTTTTCAACCTACCATACGCAGAGTTACCTCTATAGGGTGATATAAGTCAAAATTTTACAGACAAAAATGCATGTGTCATTTTCTATTTCATAATATAACTGGACCTCCTATACACTTGTCGCTAGTGACCACACACTTAAAAAACCATAACGTAAATATCCGAAAACTGTAACGTTTCCACATATATTCCCAGTGGATAATGAAAATCGCCAGTATGCAATGTATGTATATGCGATATTATTCGCCATTGTACCATTTCAGTGAACGTTTTATTTTTAAAAATTGCATAATGCGACATTCACATTTTTCACAGAATCGTGTGAACATCATAGTTAACCTTGTTCGCATTCCGAATGGATTATCCTGATCAAAAAAGGTTATTTTATTTTATTGATTGCGCATGGCGGATGTACAGTTTGACATCAAGGATGTTAGTTCGACTATTGCACACCCAGTATTTTTATATTCTTATACTTAGTATAAATAATATTTTTTAGGCCGTATATTGAGATGCGATGATAATCCTGCACCATACTAATCTCATTACATTTCTTAGAAGTTGAAGTTTAAAATACACCTGCAATATTCCTGCACTGCTAAAAAATAATCCAGGTATTATGTTACGTATATCCCAGTGGCGAAGGGTGGATTTCTGCAGAAGGGAAGCCGGGGCTAACATTTCTTATAGGATTACGTCAGATTAGTCACTTTTTTAGAAAAATAGATGATAAATACCTATTTTTTTTTAAATAGAGGGTCGTAGAGTGGTTGGAAGAAGGCAGATTTCTTGGCTCCGCAATATACGAGACTGGACTGGAATAAGGAGTGATGAAGAGCTATTTCGAGCTGCCCAGGACAGGAGCACTTTCTCTCGAGTGATAGTCAACGTTGGGAGGACCTAACACGATCAAGTGAAGAACGACTGGATGAAGAAGAAGACACTTTTTTACCTATAATTTTTCCAAACGGTAACTCGATGGGAGTCGTGGGATCCCATTGCGGGTGAGACGAATGCATCATGAATCTTTCGATCTGCTCTCTCGTTTCTAGTTGCCCCTGATTATGGGTATTATAGGGTAGGGTTAACATCAATGCTTCTTTATAAAAAAAACTGTAGATAACTTATATCTAACTCTGCTGTACTTTTACAATAAATAAATAATCCACGTAACTCGTAACACATTTACACGTAATTATATTGTCACCTGTATAATAAAAGGTTACTTAATGATATCAGTAATTTATTAACGGTGGTCGTATATTTTTTTCAGAGTAATAACTATAATAATTACCTACATAAATCATAGTGCTTTGGGCAATTCTAACAGTGGTTAAACGTAAGCACTGATATAAAACGCATTACATAGTTTTAACGAGATGTAATAAATTGTATTGTCAAGTCACATTTCAAAGTATTGTATTAAAAATATACTTACTTACAAGTAATTCTGTGATGAATTTCTACACTATAATGTAAATTCTAAGTTTAATTGATGTCACATTAGCACTTAAAATAATTTCATATTGCCAGTACAAAATCATCTTGAAGTATTAACGGTCCTATGGATATTATTTCGATTATTAGTTATTTATTTATTTATTTAAACTTAAAGTAAACAACAAACACATATAAATATAAAAAATGGACATAGTACAGATTATAAATCGTTGTTCACTGGGGCGAACTTATCGCAGAACTGCGATTTCTTCCAGTTAACCCCAAGTGAAAATAAAAATAAAAAAATACTGTTTCAGATTATAGAGAACTAAGGAGTAATAACAAAATCTTACGTAGGTACCATGCACAAGTGAGACGATTGAGAAAGAAAACGCACCCACACACTTTGTGGGAAAAAGCGTAAAGGTTGATGTATGAGGAAGAAAGGAAAGTGATATGGATAGCGAGGTGGCGTTGCGAAAAAATGCTATTTTTCTCCTTAAAATTCGTCTCTAGAATGTACTTGAAAAAATGCGTAGATTATTGACGAAAATACTGATCGTTTAGTACAACTTCGTCCCACAATTTTTTACAGAGTGAAAGGTCAATTTTTAGATAGAAAATATTAAAATATGGTATTTAAATAAATTATATACTTAATTGTTTTTTTTTTATTAGCAAAGGCGCAGCGTAATGGATTTAAATACTCATAGGGATTACATAATTTTGTATAATATTAATATTTAGCCTTGAATTCGTGGTTTTAAGAAAATTTAAATATTGAAAATGAAATGATGTAACTTTATTATATCAATGCGAATCATTGTCATACTATCGTTGCTATGTTTATTTTTACAATATTCATTCAAAAGGTTATCATATATGAGTTCATCCACATTGTTTATTTAGCTGTTGGCTACTGTCGTCACAAAATCTGACATCAAATAAAGTTATCGTCATTCATCGTATGAATCCAGGGGTTAGTGATGTCAGCCATTATATCGAAAAAATAATGTTTACTAGCAGTTATATCTGGCGATGGGACATGTGGATTTATATCGTGATTGGAGTTTTCCAGTTGGTCATGACGAAAATTATGAAATTATGAGAATGGTGAAATCTCTATGTATGAACAATATTAGTTTCTTAGTTTATCAGTTACGTGGACCACGCTTGATATTTTATAGGTAAGTAGATCAATTTCTTTTAGAGTTTTCTAACTATGCTATTTCTAAGACAAGGGTGTAAGAGATAATACGCACTACGCGAGCGCTCAGAGTGGGGAAATCTTCATACTTTTCTTTGGAAACTTGAAGGGAGGAGTGAAATCATATTTATAATATTAAGTATATTATTTTGAAACTTATACTAAACTTCTTACACCTTATAATCATCGTTAACTATCAATATGTTTTTCTAAGTCTGGTGTAAATCACGTGTCATAGAAACGATTAAAAGCGTCTTGATTCCAATCAACAAATCGATTGAAAGACTTTGGATTAGCGTCTACTTAATCATATTTAAAAATATATACATTAGTATGGAGTACATCTGTCAACATAGTAGTATGTCAGAAATGCTTATCGTTGACAAGAGGCCTAAAGTAAAATATTAAATTGTATACAAAGTATTTATTCACTGTTTGTAATTAAAATAAATATTCTTGTTGTATCAATTAAGCTGTATTGTAATAAGAGTGGTCATTATACGAGATTAAAAACCAATGGGAAGTGTCAATCATTAATCATAATATGATCTCAAGATAGAAAGTTGTATGAAATATGTAATAATAAAATAAATAACATAGTTTTTGTTATCACTGGTCATCGAAAGAGAAAATGGACTGGCAAAAAGTTAAAGACATAATTTCCTCTTGTAAACAAATCAACATTTAAGAAGGTGGTTAAGATATATGTTTAAAGTTTTATAAGACTATTTGTTATTTAAAAAGAAACTTATATTAAACACTGCGTTTATTGTTTTTTATTTACTCTCAAACTTTGTTCCTAAAAATCACTCTCTTTTGGACGTCCACATTCCACAATCCTTCAAAAGAAGTAGGTTGAAGATTTTTGATATCTTATGACATCCTCATTTCTCGTGAAGTAGGTAGAAAGTTTAAACATATTGTAATCTTATCAAACTGCCTAACAATAGAATAGAGAGATAGTCTTCTTCTTCTTATCAGCCTCTTTCCCTCCACTGCTGGATATAGGTCTCGTCCTGTGTTTTCCACAATGTAGTGAGATCACAAAGGAGATAGGCCGATGATATCATCGAGTCAGTGGGGCATGGGTGGAGACAAAGCGCCCAAAATAGAGAGAGATAGTAATTATGATCAAATACGAAAAAAATGCAGAGAGGAAAATTCTTATATCTGAATTAATAAAATTGCACATATAGGCACGTGCTAGTAAATTTAACGAGGTTTTTTTGTTCTTAGGCACACGTCTCGTAAATTTCTTAGATATACCTAAGGGGATATGTACATTGTACATTCAGTTTGGTTAGTTGGTTCACTCAGTACAAGACATAATTAATGATTAGAAGTTGGTCTATTATATTGTAATTATTACTAATGAACATGTTGTAATTGCGAAAAAAGTTTTAAATTATTGATTGATTTTAGACACAAAACCGCAATGCTGTATCTTAATTAGACGCTTGTTTATTTTACATCGAGATACTTCAATGGATATATTAATGATTGGAAAGGTAAATTATCTATATATAGAAAGCAACTAATTTTTTTCTAAATAGGTGGGTGCTTACCTCATACTGAAGTATTATTGAACAGATTTCATATATGCATATTTCACTTTAAACCGCTAACTAAGAACTTAATAGTTTCAGTATGTGTTGTTCTTTTCTGCAACCCTGGTTTCCGAGAGATCTATCGATAGAAAACTACGAGTATTATGAATCGATAAAATTCTCGTGTTTATTTGCTTTTTTATTAGAGAATTTTATTTGCTTCAAAGTTGACATAGAAACCTGAGAAAGCCTGAAGACGATGCACTGCACCTGCAAGTATACCTATATATCTACTCTTCAGTGGCGAAAGGTGGTGCAGAAGGAAAGCCGGGGATAACATTTCTGATGGGATAACATCAGATTAGACACTATTATACCTATCATTTTTTCCAAAAGGTAACTCGATGAGAATCGTGTTCTTTAGTAGCTTCGCGCCTGCTACTCTTATTATTAACGAAATTTCAGGCTTCTAATGGCATAAGGAAATACTGGAATATGTTTTTAATGTGCGCATTCTGTTTACTTTATCATGTTTCAACATAATTTCTTTGTTATGAAAAGACTCCCAACCGAGCTATGCCACCAATGTGTAATAATTAATAAATCTGATACAAACAATAAGTTAAAATACGATGTTTTGTAACGTCTATTGAGAAAACTAGGTGTCCATTTCATTTCTAATTTATCGACCGAATTAAATTTGGTCGTACAATATTAATCCACTATACTTCAAAATAATTTCTTTACCACACCTAATATGGCTGGTATTGTGCAGTGTTTATTATATAAAAAATCACAAGTACATAATTGTTTCATATAAAAATGATTTACAATATGCAATAATAATTTGATTTTTATCATTAAATCAAATTAAAGAAATCTTGTAGCAACACGATCTGGTTTCCATTACTGCTGTAACATACTGTTGTGTTGTTGCCAGTAAAACAAAATTATCTATCAAATTTATGACCATATCAATCTAGTACACACAACAAAAGTGCGATTAATCTTTATTTCACCTTGTAACACTATTTTCTTGTTACAGTATTATGAATATCTACTTGAGAATTTACATACGCGGTGACACATATAACTCAATGAGTGGTCTCAATATTAAAACAATCAAAATATTCGTAGCATCTATCTACGTTTGCGTGTTAAATAATATCATTAGTGTGATTATCAGTAGGTATCCTAACATATCAGCATAATAATTATTTCATATGTGGTATACAATTTGCATAACAGCTTAAATACTTCAATTACAAAATATCACAATAACTTTGAGTAAAGCAGCCGAGCACCAATACACTTCATAAAAAATACCACTTCAAGACAATCAATTTCCAAAGCATCAGAACACATGCAAATGAAAAGGCTAGCCTACATTGTATCGTAGCGACTTGCGAAGGTATAATGAACGTTGTGTGTGGCGTCTATACTACTTCCACTGACACCTGTTAACTCCGCTTTGCAACTTTTTCTTCGACGGAGCCTGAAGACTTGTAGATGGGCTTGTCACGGTTAACGCGATGAAGTGTATTTTAGTATTAAACTCGCCCTCATTGCATCAATATCGAATCGCCTTGGATGTCAAAAGTCGTATAATAATATTACAACTTTTAAATGCTACGGATAAGATTCGATATATTTGATACGAGAAAGCGAACACATTAAAACATGTCCCGATTTTGTTTATCGTGTTCGTGATAAGAAAGAAGTCCCTGTTTTCCGAGACGCTCTGTGTGACGCCGTCGCGACGCCCCTCTGCATTGTAGCACTGCGGGATGAAAGCTTTTTGGCATTGTTTTTGTGGTCAGTGTTGTGTTCATTTTGTGGTTTAAATATTGTAATTGATATTTATATTTACAAGTGATATGTTTTAAGCACACAAGGATTTGTTATAAGAATTATTGGATTAAATCTGAAACAAAAGGTGGGAAATGTTATTATTATTTTCTGTTTTAAGATTCACCTCAAGTATTATGCTATACAATTTTTTCTTCCTTATTTCTCTTACAATCGACATGTTCCGAAAATGAGAATACATTTTGTTGAATATCATTGATATATCAGAAAAACCTTATATAACAAAACATATTGGTTCAAAGAGGAATTATAGTTTCAATAAGAGCGGGGCTCTTCAACCAAGGGGTTTTCTGAATGCCTGTAAAGCCCGCTTATACTTTTAATGATTCCCTTGATATTGACAATGAATGAAATGTAAACGATGGCTAAAAAGGATTATACCTAGCTAAATTCTTTTACTACTAATTGTTCCTAGAAATGCTATGACAAGAACATGCACAAAATTACTGGTCAATTCTAGAATTAATTGTATTTTCTTTTTCTTAATACCTACCAGACTGTATATAGCCAACAAAACTAAATCTTCAGGACTATGAAAATTACATTGAAATTTAGTTTCGATAAAATGAAAGGAAAATAAAAAATTGACATGATAGCTGGTCTAAATGGCACAAGTTTTGTCACATATTTATTACTCTTCTATAATATTTTCTCTTCCATTTACGGTTATATTATAATTCATACCAAAGATCTAATCCTGTGTAAAACAATTATGTCTGAGAATAATATGTCACAATTTACTAGAGACATTGCGCGTTCTCTCGGTTAGTGATGAATTATAGTAATTTACCTATTATTTCAGTCAACAGAACAAATTATTCAAATATAGCTTCACTTTCACTAGTTTTTCACATAAACGCATTACTTTGTTATCAGCTGGTGTTTAATTCTGTTTAAGCAACACATTATACAATATTTTTTATTGTTCTGACGGTGTAGTATTATAATAATAATTACAATTATGAGTTAATGCAAACAATACGACATGTCGCTTTTTAGTTTTCAGAATTATGCATACCTAATACACCGAAATACTTGTGAGAAATACGTATTCTGTTGTATATTAAAATATACAACACAATTGGCAATAGAGAATCATGTAAAAAAAATACTTCTATATGAAAAGAAACAAGATATTATAATACTAAATTAATGGATTTGCTTCTCGTCTTATGCAAATACATATTAATTTTAAATTAAAATATAATAACGTGGTTTCTGAAAAGAAAATAGTATGTAGGTACAAAATTTTAAAGTTCAGGAATTTTAATGCATATTTGTAAAACGATAGCAAGGTGGTCGGTAGCCTGGTTGGTAGCGCGCTCTATTGTTAATCCAGTGGGCGCGGGTTCAATCCCCGACTTACTCCACTTCACAACACAACTTTTCAAGCTTTCTGTGAAGTGTACAAAGATGTATTTGGGTTTTTCGATACACCCAGATTCATTTTTATTAAAAAAAATATTATTAGAATTCTGAACGAGGATCAAATTAAAATTTAAAATCTACATACGTATACGAGCTTAGATAAATCTATCTATGTAAGTGTCGATGAAATCGTTGTGTTTAAATGTATCCCTTTACAAGAAATTCCGGGTTAATGGAATTATTTCGCAAATATTTGAATTACAAATCTGTGACTTCAGGATTTCGTCGACCAGGACATGCCCTAATCCTAGTTAATTTAATTGTATACATATAGATTTATAATGTAATATTTTAATCAGCCGTAACAATGGATTTTTTGTGATGTGTAATTAAAATTATATTACAAATCTCTTCAACATTCATCGTTAATTTGTCGTCATAAATTAATCGTTTTCATTCACTCGTCATTAACTATCCGTTTAATTCAATGAATCGTTAGCGATTGACGATCATTCGAGATGAAAATTATTATCATGCAAAGTGTTTGAATGATTTCTTTTCTCATTCTTCTCTAGAAAGCATCAAACGATATTTATGTATTTTTGCATCAATCAAAACAATAACATGCATGCCGTAACTCTCACTCTGAAGTGTGAAGATATATTGCATTTCCATGGACACGAAATGCTTTACCATACAGTATGTGTGCATTTTCACCCTGTGCATTCGGATGTAAAGAGAAGTGCTTAGTAATTATATCATTTATCGCAAATTAAGTTTTTTTATGAATTAATGGCGTGTATAATTGATAAAATAAAAATAAATTCTTCGGGCACGTACTCTTACATAAGGCATACATTATTTTCATCATTTTCTCTATGATTTTGAGCACGAAATTGAGAACGTGATAATTTATTACAGATTTTTTTTGGCCACTAAGACCATTTACCGAAAACATGATAGATAACTAAGTAAAAGGTGATCCCTCGGGGAGCGATGAAGGATATATTATTTTCAGTAGGTACCAGGCGCGAAGCTACCTAGGAACACGATTCCCGTCGAGTTATCTTATGGAAAAAATGATAGGTACTTATAATAGTTTCTACTCTAACGTAATCTCATAAAAAATGTTAGCCCCGGCTTCCCTTCTGCAGAAATCCACTCTTTGCCACTGGTAGGTACTGAAGATTTTTTCTTAAAACCGTTTTTCCTCTAGACTCTAGATGTTAGTAATTTCAGCCGTTCTTACATAAAATAAAATAAATAAATAAAATAATCTTTATTGTACTAAAAAAATAATAATACAATGGGCGGACTTATTGCCAAATGGCAATTACTGCCAGCCAACCCATGTACATGAACAGGACAATTGGCTATACGGAAAATGTTTAGTATGAAAAGGGATAGTAATCTTTCTAACGATGTTCATATCCATTCTATCAAACTCTGAGAAGGTATTAATATGTAACCAAAAGTGTATCGTACTCTAAAACATGAATGTTGTATTTTATTTAATAATCTATCGAACTCAGAATAGCAGCGGTAAAATGCTTAACGATAGGTTAAAGGTGTCTAATTATTTAAAACGATATTATTAATAATAAGATACAATTACAGTTTAATTTAATCAATTTCCAGTGAATTTACTATCTTTCAGTATACGGAAAAGTTACTGAATAACAATTTATAATATTGTTCCTACTTAAAATAATAACATATCTGTGGAGTTTCTAGACAATTTTGTAATTGTCATCATTAACTATCAGATCCGCAATAAATTTATCAAGATAAGTATCTTGTATCATTATCATAATATCACTTTGTGGTAATTTCCAATAACAATGTGGCTATGGTGATTAGTTTTGAAATTAGTGAATAGATATTCTACGTAATATAATAACAAGATAATGGTGTTCTACCTAATGATTGGCTGTTGGTCGATGACATTAAACAGCAATTATTAACATTTACACCAAATACTGTCAGTGATCAGAATTGTACGATTTAGAAGTAAATGACATGTCCTATCCATACCTGTAGTTCTACGAAAGATGTGTTTGTTTATTAATTTGTTCTACCTATTTAATTTAAGAATATTATATTCATTGGATTCGAACATTCATGAATGGATCGGTCGAAGGTGGAAGAGCTGTTTCAAGAGCGGAGAGAACAGGTAGTTCTGGGGAGAGAGAAGGTTTTTGCGGAAGGCTGTTAAAATTGAAGGGAGCTGATATGACATGAGAAGAATTTTCAAACGCTGGCATTATTTCTTTCAATTTTGATGTCTAAATTATTTTTCCTTAATTGAAGGTTAACCCTGGGCCCACCTCTTAATAAATTTTGCCTAGAAGTGCGGGTAAAGAGGTCGCTATTAATGCGCCTGAGCTACCCGGGGATGTGGAGGGCCTAAAGCCCGCGGAATTTTCCTTAAATTTTCCTTAATTTGGGTATTTGAATACTTTGAGGTGCACAGTATCGAATACATTTAAGAAGCAATTTGAACTCGAATCAACCTACAAATACCATTGCTAAGCACTTTACCTTTGCTCATCCATAAAACCTACGATATTTCACAATACAATTCTGATATTTCCATTTCCTACACACAACAGGTGCAACGTACAAAATAGAGTATACTGTTTTGAAGGTGATATCGTAATCTACATATAAACCATCATTTTGTGTTGCATGAATTTGATCTTTACCAACCTACATAGATTCGTGAAAACCAAGCCTTACTTATACTAGAACTATAGAACTAGCAGTAGTAAAGTAAGTAGGTACGCACCCAATTATTAATATTATATTATTATACCAACATTAAGTTTCCATAATCGTCAATGTATTTTGCAACACATCATCGTTGTTGCGCTCGGGGCAAATAAATCTTGAAACCAAGTACGATACAAGTACTGCCTCTACTCACACATGTGTATTATTAATGATAATTATTATTAAGAAGAAAAAAAACAGGTTGTTGAGACCAAATTCAATCATTCATTTCAAAAGTCAGCAATGTTGACTGTCTACGAATGGGAGAAACATTATTTATAAAAAAGAAATTCGACCACTTGTCCTCCGAAACGAAATCCACACAAACATCTTTGCAATCTTATGAGTGATTTTTTTTAAACATTTTTTTTGCTGTCTATTCATTGCGTTAAGAAAACATGTTATTTTTTCTTTTCTTACACCAACGTATCATTTCCAAGGCTTTTTTATTGTTGTCTTTGTTTGGAGGTGAAACTTAAAAAGTGAATTTTCAATATTAAAAGACGTACCAAAATCGATTTAAGGACCTATTGCGTGAGGTCAATTGATAATTGTTAGCAAACTCGAAAATTTTCCTTTACTATTATTGGAATTCTGCGAATTTTTTTTGTTGTGATGTAGGAAAAGAATAAAATAGCCAGTACCTAAGTCCAGACATTTGTATTTTTTTTTAATAAAAATGAATCTGGATTTATCGAAATAAACCCAAATACATCTTTGTACACTGCACACAAAGCTTAAAAGCTTGTGTTGAGAAGTGGAGTAAGTCGGGGATTGAACCCGCGCCCACTGGATTAACAGTCGAGCGCGTTACCAACCAGGCTACCGACCATCTCATATATAAGGTCACTTTAATCTGAAAACGAAAACTGATGAGTACGTAGGCCGCCTCGCCCATATTTTGGGAATAGAATATCGTATTATAGTTGGCTTTGGCTAACATAAGAACATTTCTTTTCAACCCATAGTTTCATTATAGCTTAAAAGAGGCTTTTCCACTGTTCCAATGGCGTTCATCGATAATTATCAAATTCCCGTAGGAAGTGATGCAAAAAAGGTTTAATACATCTACCGCACAAAATAGTAAAGGATTCATGTCACCTTTAGTTATGATCACACATGAACGTTGAAGGGTCAAAGCTAATCCCTTAGTTATTCTATTGAGTTGGTCACACAATTCAGGTTGTGGTTGTACCTACTGTTGTACAAATAATATTGCTACTTTTTCTATTGGCACCTAGTTGGTAGATAAAGTAAATATTTATACAAGATTCATTCATTCGTTGATATTTACTTAGATAAGTAGGTAGATGTGAAAAAGATATTCTGTGAAATGTATATGTATACTCGTAAGTATTGCAAATAACAATTTCTCTTATCATCTGTATATATACCTACTATCAATTAATATTGACATTTTGTGAGATGAGTGCGCAATGGTTTTAGTGAAAAAATTATATAAAAATATCGCGTAACAATAAAACGAGTATATCATTATCCTCTGCCCTCACTTCATTTGCATATTTCATAACAACTTGTAAAGGCGGTTTATGGTAAAATGCACAGCTCATCTTCATAACACAGTAACATATTGTGTTGAGAAATACGAGTACCTCCCAGATGGATAGTAGTTATCTTCTCTTCTATTTGATTTTAATTCGCATGCAAACATTGTGTTTATTGATCAGTACAATGCCAAAAATGATTTCATTCATATTTTATTTATGTCCTGAGTTATAAAAATATGGTATACCTTCTTCTTCTTCTTCTTTCTCAGGCGTTTTAATTCCAATGCTGGACTCATGCTGCTTAATTCCAATGCTGGCCTCCCCTTTGACTCTCCGCAGATCCCTATGCTGGGCATTCTGCAATATTCTGCATCCACTTACTTCCAGCGATTCGCCTCACATCGTCAGACCATCTTGCCTGAGGTCTTCCTTCGCTCCTTTTGCTTGTTCTAGGTTGCCTCTCGAGAATCTTATGGTACCTATTTACTCAAAATAATATTAATTGGGTATTTTTCACATTGTTCATTTAATGCGCCATGTATTGGAACTACCAACATATATGCCTGTAATATGTGGATGTACTCCTAGATGAAAATATAAGGATTAAAGGGTGATACTCATTTCTATTTGATATCATCCTTGCAAATTCGTCTCACGACATACGTAGAAAGATATACTTGTATCTAAATTGTTCATCGATATGGATCTTTAAGAGTTTGAGCCTTACCCTTACATTATCAATACGTACCTATTATTGAATATTACAAAATAAACTTTCGCTATCCGTCTGTGGCAGCTTTGCCTCATTACAGCGACAGACAAGTAAAATAACCATTTCCTTATTGGGCACACTATCCAATGGTACTTACATAACACTAACATAAAACTATATCTACATCATCATAATGATATAGACATATATGTATGACACATATGACCAATCGGTTTCATTATATTCAGATAAAAATAACATTCACTACATGAATGGTCGTCCTTAATCCATAAATTGCTTCCTTGTTCAAAATACACATTTAATTCACCTTTTATTTTCACGTAAAATATAAAACGTACAGTCCACTTGTCACATGAAATGCAGCGGCCGTTTCTCACAAATTTGTGATTGTAAATATTTGGTACTAATCTGCACCGTCCAACGATCCATCTGAGAATACAGAAAGGTCACCATTAACCGTCAACCTCTTGGACCCGTTTTGTGCGTGTCTTTTTATGTCCTGACATAATGGCGTCTCACGTCGATGAAACGAGATTCTATATAGAAAGAGAGTTCAGAGATGGAAAAAGAGAAATATTTTTGAATTTGATCTATACTTGTACGAAATTTCTTCATTTTTCTTATATGTTTTCCCACATACTGTCTGCCATATCAATTAGTTGAATCGTCTTTTGAACGCTCATGTATTCGGCATTCGTTTATGAGCGTTGGATAAGACCAAAATAAAATAAAAATTATATAAAATCACGAGATACCTGTCTGTTCAATTGTCGGACTTCTATGTGGGTTGATTAATTCAATATTAATTGCATCGACGTACCGTTAAAAAACTTGCCATAATAGCTGCACTAAATGAAAAAGAATTCTAAGCATTTTTAACAGTAGCATGAGTTAACCACCAACTTATAGAGTCGCACTTGAATACTAATACGGCGAATAGGAGAATGTGTGTAAAACTGGTTATAAATGTAGGTCTTATCTGTTTAAAGATAATTAATTGCTTCATAATAATAAAATACTAATGCATTTTTTGCGTAATTTATCGATTATACTTACAACATACTTACTGCATGTTTGTCCTGTGCTTAATGATCGGGACAAATTTTTAACTCGTTAGCATCACTTTTAAATCAGACAGATATTTAGTAGATGAAAATATCCAAAAGTAGATAGTTTTATACACTACCTATTGTATAACATTTTGCGATGCGGGTTTTAAAACAAAATATGATTTGCTTTACAACGAGTATATGCACTACTTTGCTCTCTTTAAAGTTTGTTATATGTATAAAGCAGCGTCAAGAAGATTTTTGGCAGCGGTTTTCTGCTGTGCTTTTTGCCATCTCTGCCAACTATTTCTCACATCAACTCGTGCATCTTTCTTTTGTGGCCACATTTTGTTTATACCATTGCAAAATATTCTATTAAGTATTAAAGATGTTATGAAATTTTTATTCATTAATAGGCATGTATTAAAATGCTTAGGAAGATGATCATAACCATAATGATGCATGTGCGTTTGATCTTTTTCGGTCATCATCTCCATTAAATTTACGGTATTATTTGTTATGCAATAAATAATACGATAATATTAGTTGTTTCCTACATAAATCTTAGACATACAAAGGTTAGATTGTGCCAAGTACTTACTATTCATATATCCAATAATTTTACAATAAGTATAGTAATATATTCATATAAAATAATTCCTCTAAGCAAACCAGTATGTGGATGAAAATAAATCGGTATGATTTCTGTAATGAGTTTACTTATGAAAATTTTACAGTTAATGCAATCATTAAGTTGTATGGTACAATGATAATTTTGATTGAAATTCTATTATATCTAATTGAAATGTTTAAATCATATAGAAGAGCTCATCAATTACAAAGGCTTTGGTGATGTATTATATCCACTAAGCTAATGTACTCAAGATACAGATAAGCTAAATGACTAAATATTTAAGATATTTTATAACCGTTAAATAACGCATTGAATATGATTAATATCATTCAATTTATTTCTATTTGTCTATCTTCTTCTGATCACCTAAAATGGATGGTCATCTTTATTAACACCGCGTCTAAAAGAGTGTTGCGTTGTATGCATCTGGTAGACCTTTTTACTTTACTAACAATGAAGTTAGGGATTAAATATTAAGAAAAATCACAAGATAACGGTATCACAGCTCTATGAAAATACTTTAATTTGATGAATTGACAATACGAAAACTGGATTTTGAGCTTAAAGTAATATTCTGGAAGTATTCCAACTATAATCCTACAACACCTCTATTTTTGTGTTTCTGGTAGAAACAGTTTACAACACAGCATTCAGAAGGATACAATTATACATTTTTCATAGTCACTGAATATTGCAACACTCGTTTCTGTTCCCCTGCAGGCAGTTGCTAATCCGGAATTCACCGTTACTATTAATTTCATCTGAAAGTAAACTCAAAGGAGAGTGAAAATTTAATAGCGACTATCAATAGAAAGGAAGAGTAATGATTATATCAATACAAACATAGAATAACAAATTACCCTAAATAATATGAATTACTGTACTTGGCTTGACGTTTAATAGGTGCGACAGAATGATTTATGTTCAATACAATCTCATGTTCTATACATTTTAATATGATATCTAAAAGATTGATGTAGTGAAATATCTACAATGTTCTATCCTTAGGCAAAAATCTACGCAACATTATGAGGCGATTGAACTGAATATTTTTTTACGTTGGGTTTGGTTGAAATGATCTACATTGATAATGTCGAACGTACATTGTACAAGTCTTTGTAAGTACGAAAATAGATAGGTACCTAATAATCAACTTTTCAGTGGCTTATGAAAGGATATTTCATTCTCTGCATCTTGTTAAGAGTTCATAATTCAGTGCCTACTACAAGCTGGAAAAGAATATCCTATTTATTTATTTCTGTGCAGCATTCTCTGACGATGCACATCAGTCAGGGACATTCTGAAGGACTCCTGGCGTTTCTCTCACGTTTCTCTCACATTTGAGGTGGTCGGTCAGATCCAGAGGGCGCGGGTTCGATCCCCGATGACGATCTACTCCACGTCACGACAAAAGCTTATACTGTGAAATGTACAAAGGTATATTTGGGTTTACTTCGGTAAGCCCAGATTCAATATAAAAAAAAACTTACCTTAGCTTTCATGGCATCCATTCATTTTTTCTGCGTCATCCAATTTTAAAATATCCTTCAAGTAATTCATTTACATTCTTCTTTTGACTGCGATAATGATAAAACGAATTCTCTCAGACAAGGGCTTATGTGATCAAAGAAAGAAAGATATATATCTTTCATAAATAATTCATTGTGGGGTCACGTAGCACTAAAAATAGAAGAATATTCCAGATATTCTTGCGTAATACTCGTGATTTAATACATATTAATACTATTTATAATGTTTGAATAACTGGTTGTTGTAATCGTTTAAATATTATGTTATTCATCACCTGGGCAGGGGTCCGAATTCTGAGTCAGCTTTGAAAATAACAGTTTGGTCATTAAAAAAAAGCAGTTTGTAATATGATAACCCGACTTAAGTATTATTGAATCTTTAACACTATTTGTATAATAAATGCTATATATTGATGACATTAAAATATCTATTAAGGGCTTGGCACTAAGAATGACGTCACAGTCTTTTCCCACGGCATTAAAGTTCAAAATCGCGTGACAATCGCATGATAAAATGGTAAAAACAGCGTTTTTTTTTTCCATTTTTTGGGGTTAATTTTGCGTCTATCAAAAAACTTTTACGGTTTTTCCCTAGATTTTAATGCATATTATCAGTACAAAAAAAAATTTACCCCGCGACTTTCGGGAAACGAGTTTCCGTCTTTCGGAAAAAAACAGAGGTGTTTTTATTTTTTTTTTGAGAAATCTATACAAGTTAAAAAAAAAAACTTTTGCGGTTATTCCCTAGATAAAGGTTCAATGCATCTACCCTATTTTGTTCCAAAGTATATTTAGTAACGGTTGTCGAGATAGAAGGTCTCCCGTTTGTAGAAATTTTCGTCGCAATGTCGGTATGCACACTTTTAAGTCTAGTATATAATGTCTGTCTACGTATGTTACACATGTATTTATAAACAATTTCTTTTATTTCAATGAATAATTTATTCAAATAAGTTTTTATTATAAAACTTCAATCTGATGTCATTCACTGTACAAAGGATATCATATTTAAAATTACCAACAATTATTGTATTGTATTGGCAGTAAACTATTTACATAATGACAAGATCGCATACAAACTCGTGTATTTTATATAGTGGATAATATTACTATAAAATTTATTTTCCATTTTCTATTATTGAAATTAATTATTTGATACGAATAATCAAAATCCAAAGACTATATAACACATATGTGCCTAAGCTGAGATCCATCCATATGGGAACATATTTTCATATTGGTACACAGTAAAATATAATGCATATTTTTGCATTAAATAGTTTGAAATAGTAGAGTAGAAATGTTTTCAGGACTAGATAGATAGATTTATTGTCATAATATAGTGTACTCGTACATATAAAAAAACATAGGCATTTCATTTTGTGTTTACATACATTAATACGTGTTTACATAGTATTAGTAGATGTTCCTTCCAGTTGGATATTTTTTCAGTAGAAGATCATATTTATATAATAACTTATAATGTGTATCCTATATTAAGAATATTTTTTTCTTTTTCTAATTTCAGGTGCTGCAAACAACACACGTGGTTAATTACTTAAAAATAAATCCCTCTAAAAATAAATACAAGTGTTTTTTTTAAGTCAGTGATAAAAAAAAGTGATTTAGAGTGCCAATTTGTAATAATTTATCAATAAAGGTTAATATCCCCATAAATATTATAATAGTAATCTTCACCACAGGAACGCAGTAGATCGTGTAAAATATTTCTTTTTTATTTATAATATTGAGTGACCAATAATTTGATCAAGGATGATGTCACTGTACAGAACTATCAAGGCCAATGGGACGACGAAAAGACGAAGAGATCGGAGGTATGTCCTGTGATTTATTTTTATTAAATAAATATCTGATAATTATTATAAAAATTTATTTCTTTAAAATCATCGGTTATTTATGTTATATCGTATTATTTTAAAGGTATCTGATATTATGCGGGTTTTGTAAATCAATTTTTTTTAATAACATTTCAATTTAATTCCATAACAGACTCTTAAAAAGAACATAACTTTTATTAAATGTTTTCTGAGTGAATTATCACATAGGATATAATTAAAGACAAAAACTTTTAATAGGCCTACTTATGTACCTACTATATACCATACGTTAGAGTGTTTGCGCACAAGATTTAGAAACATTGACGAATGATTTATTTAGATTAGATTTTTTTTATTCCTCACCTACTTGACTAATTACTTTGATAATGAAGTGATATGGATAATAAAATGTTAAGGATAATTATTAACTAGCTATCGTTGTTGTGTATGTGTGGCGCTTTGCGTGCATCACCGTGAAGAATTTGAAGTGTTTGCAACGTGATGAAAATCAATAAATTCGTGCTGTTTGAAGACTGACTATAATATAAGAAATGTATTATGAACTCCACTTGTATACATTATTATTTCGATTCACATTACTGGCTTATATAATATAGAGCACAATATATTTTTATACCGTTGCATAAGGCAGGGTGCAATTTAAGAGCAATGTGGAATTCGAATCGATTCAAATAATAACAGAACCTAAGAGAAGAGCACAATGATTTGGCGTATCATCATCCGTTATTTTAATGTCATTGCCGATTTTCGAGGTATTTGTTGGCAATAGTTGAAAAATTGCATATCGTAAGAGGGTTGGTTACGATCGACCATGTTGGTTGCTTTGTTTTTTATTTCAAACTTTGCGGACCCAGACCTACCCAGTTTATTTTCTTCTTTGCAAACCTGCAACTTTATCAATGGAATATTGGATATTCAGCCTGGCTGTACATACATATTATGTTACCGGCGCAATGCAACGATACGAATAGTACATTATTTTATTCAATCTGAAGTTTTTTCCGCTAACCTATATTTTTTTTCATGGAGCTAGTGACCGTCTATTATATTAGAAAATACGAGTATGACCACTCCATATTTCACTTTTTCATCTTTTCTATTTTTTTTTA
Organism: Ceraclea dissimilis; assembly: GCA_963576895.1. NCBI lineage: Eukaryota > Metazoa > Arthropoda > Insecta > Trichoptera > Leptoceridae > Ceraclea > Ceraclea dissimilis. The sequence goes on along the minus strand of OY756362.1, from coordinate 6,416,712 downwards.
TTCAATAGTAGGTATTACTATTTAATAGTGTAATGCCTATTTTTCTTTCGTAATGTGTAACTAGTAATGAATAAACACATTTTTCAAACAAAAAAAATCGTGCGTTTTAACAATAAATAAATTGTTTTTCAACGATTTCTTAAATAAAATAATGCACCGTTTAAGGAGACCTTTATATTTTGCTGCTCCCGATAAATCAATCGGTTTGTCAGGTGAAATCGCTACCGGGTTTCTTTCAGGTACATACCTACCCATCTCACAATACAAGTTATCGTGTCTAACAAGGACAAGATAATACGAATTGAATGATAACGAAGAGGACAGGTGCATACAAATAAAATAAAATATACCTACATTTAATTTGAAATTCTGATACAATACGAGTCGATGTCAATGTTTTGTCCGTTATGGTGGATATTGAATTTGTGAAAACAACAATAAGAAGCTCTCACCGTTCGCTTCCTTATATTGATGATATTGTCCTATGGTTCAATAACCCTACTTGAATATCTTTCAAAGCAAGTTTTTTTGTTGGTTTTGTCGCCGAAAATAAATTCTCATGTAGTCCTGTTGGTCCTTCGCATAACGGATTTTCATCAGGAAAGAGACGCAGAGTAATTTCTTTACGATTTGGGAGATGTTTTTTCTGATAAAAATCTCGTGCAATATTTAAGCTTGTATGATGTTGGACTTATTCAAATAGAGTATCTTAATTTTCTTCTCTTCTTTTAGCTCTGTAGCCGTCCACTGCTGAACATAAGCCCATCTCCCATTCTAACGATCTTGGGATATTTACATCCATGTTGTCTCGGGATCTTTCACAATGTCACCCCTGCATAGAATGACGACATAATTATAATTATTAGAGAAATAATTTTTATTTTCTGTCATAAAATGCAGAGAGAGTCCACACATAGGTGTTTGAAGTGTTCAACTGCTGATATGCTCGTAGAATTCAGAAATTTCGTTTTGACATAGTAGTCCGAGAGCCCGCTGCTTAATTTATGACGTATCTGTTTTTTGATCGAAATGTGGTATAAACGATAGCTTACCAATAGGGTATTACATCGCACTAGGGTTGCCTATCAAAATCCTGCCGCAAACCCCCCTGCCCCCCCCGAAAAGGTCCCTCTTCGCGGTTTTTCGCATTTTATAGGAATATGGTAAGAGATAGGAGGAAGTAGTCAATGACAAAAATAATCCTTGCTAAATTCTCTACAAAAAATGTCAAGTCAATTTTTTCATAGGACTAGTAGTTTACCCGTAATGGCCGGTCAAAAAACAGGATATTTTTGGAAAAAATAAAAAAAAAAGTTTGTTTTTTTTTCTTTCACATTCTTCCACCCATTATTACTAACATTTTATGGAAAAAAAATTTTGGCCTGCGGCGCTATATCACTGGTTATTTTATCAAAAACTAAATTTTAAGAATTTTCGTCACTGAGTTTTATTGCAATAACTCCGAAGTTATTAGATGTATGAAAATAAGTTATAGCTCATTTTGTAGCTAAGACTATGGTAATTAATTCGTTCTTTGGCTATTTTCATGTAGCTCTTATTAATTTTCAACCAATTTAGTTTAAATTCATTTTTTTAGTTTTTTAAATGAATTTCGGTTTTGGATCGGCTATTGCGGGTAAACTGCTAGTTCTACGAAAAAATTGACATAACATTTTTTGTAGAGAATTTAGCAAGGATTATTTTTGTCATTGACTAGTTTCTCCTATCTCTTACCATATTCCTATAAAATGCGAAAAACCGCGAAGAGGGACCTTTTCGGGGGGGGCAGGGGGGGTTGCGGCAAGATTTTGATAGGCAACCCTAGTGCGATGTAATACCCTATTGGTAAGCTATCGTTTATACCACATTTCGATCAAAAAACAGATACGTCATAAATTAAGCAGCGGGCTCTCGGACTATAGCCATGGCATCCTGCAAATCCAATACTTCATAATAGGTAACATAAAAATTATAATACACCGGGTGTTTATGTAACATTATAACATGCGTAAAGGAATGTTATAGTATATGTAGCAGTGAAGAAATTAAAATATTCGGTTTGGATTTCATATCTAAGACACGATATTATTATGAGTAGATTTTCTAATAGTTGCGTGAGCTCGTGTATGAACTATTGTTAATAAAATGAACATCATATAATGTTTTTCATACGAGTAATTTATTAGCCAGTATCAATATGTATAAACGTTTGATTAATTTAATCAACATTGCAGGAAATTATGAATCAATAATTGAATTATTTATATAAGTGTTTCGATATTAAAAGGATAGAAAAAATCTAAAAAGAAGTCTATGTCTTGTAATGTAACAACATTATATATGGAAATATTTCAAGCAATATGGAAGTGCGTTTGATTGCATAGTATTCTTGTCTACCATAGGTGCAACGTGCAACTGACACCGTGCAAGACGTGTGCAATGTGCATAATGTGTATGGTCTCGTTTTTTACCTAAAAAAGTCTTTATGTGCACTTAAAATCGTAGTAATTTCCTTGTTGGAATCTGTCCGATGTACTTTATTTGTAGAATTAATTTCGTAATTGATGTCCCCGTACCAAATACTGTCTCTTTCGTCATCTGTACTTTAACTGATATTTCGAAGATTAAAAAAGATTATCGTTTTCTTCTTCAGCCCTCTGTCTTCCACTGCTGGATATAGGCCTCTTCCATATTCCTCCATTCCTTTCTGCTGTTTGCTGCTTGCAGACAGTTTTTCCCCTCACAGCGGCTATGTCGTCGGACCACCTCTTTTGGGGTCTTCCGATGCCTCTTTTATTTTATTTATTTATTATAAAAAAGATTATACCCATTTTATATTTTTCTGATGAACGCTACATTATGAATGACAAATATATGATAAATATAGGCCTGTAGAGTGTAGGTACGTATATGTATATGTATCTGCCTTTAGGCATCTATGTATAAGCAATAGGATCCCTGATCGATAATGGTTCTAGCAATATTTTTTTTTCTGCGTATATCTATTGTGCCTAATTAAATCATAAGTAGGTATTAATATTCAGCGATAAGCATCAAATAAATTATATTTTTATCAATATAATGCAGGTACTTGAAAATAATTCTTATGAATGATTTTGTATGCAAAGGACATACTATTGTCGAATTCTTTAACAATTCATACATTTTATTGTCACATTATCCTTATAGATTTTCGATACGATGAATTTGTTATCCTTATTGTTTTCACAATAATCCTCTCCATAGCGTTGACATGTTGTACCATAGTGTACCAGGTTCACACGCCAGACAATAAACATCAAGCATTATTGACAAGTAATGTAAAAATACCCGAAATTTTCTCAGTACTATTTTTAAAACAATCACTGGGAATTTGTATAGGTGCACACCAGGAATTGACAATATGAAAATCGATACTCTGAGCACGACACTGCTGATTTTTCCTTGTACTTACGTATTTGTTATGATATCCACTGGTAAAAAATATACCGACATACAAATATTTTCAGGATGCATACTAAATGTTTGACGACTAGATTTTTAATGTCGTTGAAATTTATGTTTTTATATAGGAAATTCGAAAGCTAGAATACACGGATTATCAAAGAACGTAGAAAAATATGTCCATAGGTGTTATAAGAGTTAAGTATTTAATTTTATGCGCTAAAGATTTCAAAGTCCACGTCACAAGAATAGAGAGGCAACTCGAGGAGATAATCACAAGACCACTGGTTAACTCCGAAGAAAAATAAGAAAATTATTTTATTATTAAAAAGATCATTAATTATTCGAAATAGCACTATTCTCATTGACATTTCAAACAAGTTTTGGTTACTCATACATTACAAATTCTCATAAATGTCTTATGCAAAAAATGTAAAAGATTTATAATGAAATTAATTATGCAACCTCGAAGATCAAAAATAAGTGTGCGAAATTAACTTCTTCCAAAACAAGTTATGTAGGTACGCGTATGTTACTACGTAAATAACGAAGGTAATTGACACATGCTTTCATACATTATTAAAATTTGTAATAGGTATTTCAGATTGTTCTTTTCAATATTCAATGATCTGGGATTAACTGGAAGAAATAGCAGGTTCTGCGATAAGTTCGCCCTAGTGAACAACGATTTATAATCTGTACTATGTCCATTTTTCATGTTGATATGTATTTCTTGTTCACTTAAAGATTAAATAAATAAATAAATAAAAAATCTCGTTACAACTAGAAATTATTTGTAAAATAAAAACACTGTTTTTTACTTCCACTATTTATTTTTGAGTACATACACCAGAGATCTTTCAAAGCTAATGCTTTATCTTCAGTGGTTATCTATGAACTGATAACCACTGATAGATAGATAGATAACCACTGAAGATAAAGCATTAGCTTTGAAAGATCTCTGGTGTATGTACTCAAAAATAAATAGTGGAAGTAAAAAACGGTGTTTTTATTTTACAAATAATTTTACAATGTGCTTTCATAAGGTTAATCTTCAAACAATCAATAAACTAGAAATTGTTCTGAATTTTATTTCTAGTTACGTGTTTGCACTATAGATAGGTTTAAACAAACAATACAAGTAGATAACTAAATAGGTGTATGTATCTAAAGTGTCAGAAATCAAAACATAAACATTTAATAAACGACACACTAAGTTTCATTTACCTTAGTATGATTCACTATTGTGTTAACATTAATAAACAATCGACAAATAGATTCGCGATGTATGCCACAGATGGCGTTATACCACTTATTTATAAGTAGTTACACAATGATTAATAATAATGCAATTAATTTTATTGCAGTTCGCTGTCTCATACGAGTATATTATCAAATTGATGATCGTATTCATTTCAATTATACATACTAACATAAAAGTGAGAATTCAAAATCAACATCTCTTTTCATGAAATGATCGTGTTGGATCGGATCACACTTCCATACATTATGTTATTCACATCGAGTCGCTCTGTAATGATTTTTATTGATCGTAAAATGGAAGATTAGTATTGCATTTCGATATTGCAGCAGTGTATGACATTATTTATTTTTATTGCTATTATGTTCAACTAAAGAAATATCCTTAACTACATATCATACATGTGTAGGTATACTTAACTATTTTTCAGTTATAAATTTTCTGCCTAGATATCTACGAGTATCTGTGATTGTCGAGAAATGAATAGTTGCAAAATTTGATCACATATTCCGTGGTTAAAAATTCTTGAATATTATGTGATAAAATAATATGTCACATTGCAAGACAAGACTTGGGGTTAACTGGAAGAAATCGCAGTTCTGCGATAAGTTCGCCCTAGTGAACAACGTTTTATAATCTGTACTATGTCCATTTTGTATATTTATATGTGTTTGTTGTTTACTTTAAGTTTAAATAAATAAATAAAAATAAAAGACCAAAATAGATCGACACCCGGACTCGTAAAGTGGAGGCCATGGGAAAACAGAAGAGCTGTCGTGAGGCACCAGAAAACATGGGCGGACGACGTGATCTCGGTGGCGGGTAGGCAGTGGGTTGGAAAGGCGAGAGATAGAAAAAACTGGAAACAAATGGAAGAGGCCTATATCCAGACCAAGGCTGACGAAGAAGAAGAAGAAAATAAAATGATGCCAGAGTGCTCTTTTCGTTGAAGTTTTTAAAGGAAAATCTCAGAGTATTTGCGCTAGCGAGATATTGTATATGTAAAAGTGTTACGTCTAATAATATAGTCACTATAAGTCAGTCATTATTCCTTGTCACGCACAACCAACTCTCATACGCATGAAAATAACTAGACAACTTGTATAATATTATCGAATAAGTGGAAATATTGCAAAACAAATACTACATTGGCATCGGCCGGAGTATGTAGGTAAACAGTAGGTTATAATAGTAAGTAGGTAAGTCTTGTGCAGGACTATGTATAATAGCAGTATAAAGTTGGTGAACTATGTTTGCTTAAAACTAGTTTCAGCCCTTTAAATGTCAGTCTTGACACACCACAACAATAATACCCACAAATAATGAGAGTGTTATGAAATGAAATTAACCATAAAATTATATTATTATTAACTACAATGTGTAAAGTGAACCAGATATATTAGGAGGACATTGCTACAATAACCAACAAAATTATTCTGCATATATGTTTTGACCATTGATTTTGATGATGCCCCTATGCAGTATTTATTACTCATTTTTACCTGTAATTTGAATTTGAGTTACTTTTGCGTCGGGCCCGGGCCTTCCATACTTCATTATTATCACTTCCCTTTCTTTTTGTGTATAAAAAGCATTATTTTTCGCAAATATTTATAGTTCATATCGCATGATTAATGAATGGAATAAAATCCCTCACAAAAGTGTACAGAAAACTTGAAAAATAGTAGGGCTTGTAGGTAAAATCGATCTCGTGGAATATTATTACCATAGTAGACAAATATTTTAATTATAACATAGTTCCTATATGAGATGGTTGGGACATGTGGAGAGAATGAACGATGAAAGGATAACAAGGAAAATTTTGCTGGCTGGCTTTTTTTAACCACATGGCTGGACCATGTTGACCAGATCCTCAAGGACAGACGTGTTTTGAGTAAAAGTAATCGTAGAATGTGTATGAGGAATTGCATGTATGTGACGGAAGCCCGAAGTGTGTGTAAGGATAGGAAAGTCTAGCAATCCGTTCTCTGTGCCTACCCCGCAAGGGAGGTGGCGCGAGGGTATAGTAGTAAGTAGTAATAGTAAAGTAGTTCTATAGCCCAGTAATATTAATGTACTAACACACCTATAATAACATTCTATATTAATTTTTTACTACAATGTTACATATCGAGTATTTCATCAAAAACTTAATATACGTTCGACGTTTAATTAAAAAACCCTTGCCAAAATATTTCCACGGATTCCCAGGAACTTGTAACGAGGATCAGGAATGTCTTCCTTGTTCTACACAGCGGGATCCTCGCATGCGTTGAATTAACTTATTGGAACAGAAGTTTTATGTTAAACTGATAAACATGATAAGAAAAGTAACGATTACTGAAACGATAAAACGCGACGATTAAATCGCACACATCAAGGCCATCAAGTCGCGTTTTGTCTACAGTGTTTTTTCCCCAAAATTATAAAGATTAAAGAGAATAAAAATATATACGTGTACACTCTTCAGCGTAAAAGCTGAACGCCATACCTAATGCCGAAGAGTGTTATATTCTAATTGAACAAATTAATATGCTAAATACCAATTACATTCTTTCTTGCGCCCTCCAGAAGGCAAAATGCTTTAGAAATGTTAAATATTTCGTCAATATCACCATTTATAAGCGGAGGTGACACTTCGAGAAAAACATAAAAAAAATCAAAAATCTGTCCTACGTACTATAATGTAATTGGTTATCATGAGTTGCAGAATTAATACCGCGAATCAAACACGCTTATGACTCCTTGAGGCAGAAGTGTGCTTTGCTTTGATAATTTGTCTAATATGTATCTATACCATCACGTCATTTCCCGATAATGGGATAATCTAGGTGTATAACATCGTTATTTTAATCGCGTGCGATTTGCCGTCGCAGTCATTCGCCACCACAAGGACTGTTACAGAGTTATATAACGGTCATAATTTGGGGAGCTTGAATATAAGACTGTGCCATAATATGTATTTAAGTCGAAATGTGTTCTGGATATATCAAGGTTACCTTATAGCCTTAAATATACTAAAGTTTCATTATGTTAAACATAATGAATATGCTTTGGTACGTACCCTTTTTGGAGGAATGCAACGGTATAATACGTAAGAGAATTTCGCACTTACTCACTAGGTACATATCTAAGTTTTTATGTATGTTTTTATGTATGCGCCTTTTAAAATCGATATATCTATTAAATTTCCCTTCTTCTCTTCTAAGATCTCGAAAAAATCCTGCGATCTAGATGAATTTCTTTTCTCTCATTATCGCCAAGATCTAAGTAAAATGCATCGCACGCTTGTCTTGTGACTCTTGTTGAAGATTTTCTTTCGAATTGTAAATGATCTCATATCTTTTTAAACAAACCAGTTGAAACAACTTTGATGCATTTTCGGTATGGTTTATTAATTTCACTGTCGTCAACCGATTATATTAATTTTATTTATAGACATTCGGTTGATACATGTTTTGTATTAATAATTTAAACAATAAGTTTTCGTTGACAAGTCTTCCGTATTTAGTCATCGAAGTTAAATATACGTACATAATAATAATGAAATGCGACATTGCTTGCTAGTCCGGTTTCTGAAGTACGTATGGGTAATGTATGTAAAAGCAACCAGCGAGCACTTTCTTCCGTAAAAATCAACATCATCTTCATCAGTAGGTTTTATCATTACAATTATTATTTGCAATATTACCGGTTTGGAATCAAAAGAAACATTATTTACAATCTTACCGCATTGATTTACAAATGAGTCAAAATGTAAACTCGAATCTGAGGTCCTTGAACCATAGAATGTCACCTGTGGAATCTATACGGACATAATACTTATATTACATTATAAGTTGGGTTGAATCCATTTAAGATCCTGGAGACGGAAATAGGCAGTGACCTTTGTAAAAAAATCTGGAAAATTTTGTTACCAGCCTGATGTAAAATGATCAAATAAAATATGAGGTTGTTTTCAGAGCTCGATATTGGAAATATAGTGTTAGTATCATATTATTATGGTACATTGTTGTATGATGGAGGTTAAATTAGTTACAGAGTAACAACAACAGTAGTAATGATCCTTTAATACGTACAACGATATCTGTGTATTGTGATTGCATATTTGGTTTTTAATGCAATATCCTTATACTCGTAAGCCTTATGCACAAACAATATTGTTATAGTTGAATAAGGAATTCAATGTATGCTTTCGCAGCGCAGCGGTTTGGTGGCGCCATATCATTTTGCATTCAAAACGTGTACGAAAAATTTGATCCTGTTTTAGTTAAGTAAGGTTTTAAAATTTAGTAGGTATCTCAAATTGAGATGTATCTATCAGCGGTTTTTCCTTGCAGATAATACAAGAAAAGTAACATCTCTGAAAATTCGAAAACGACGTTACATTACAATTTAACTTTTTAAAACATGTTTGTGTTTTGATTTTTTTTAAATGCAATGTATGCCTGCATACTTGCCGCTGATCACCTCATAATATTATGAAAACTTACTGAAATATGTTCGACTCAATTGAACATGTTTAAAAAGATCGTGATAATATTGAGAAAAGCCCGCCCCATTGAATAATTTTCTGTCCTGTATTTACCTAGTTTATTTTTACGTGAAATAGTGTAAATGAGTTTTCAGGACTAACCCTTAAGAGTGTGCATAACGACATTTCAAAAATTTGTAAAAACGGGAGACCTTCTATCTCGACAACCGTTACTAAATATGCTTTGGAACAAAATAGGGTAGATGCATTGAACCTTTATCTAGGGAATAACCGTAAAAGATTATTTATATCTTGTATAGATATCTCAAAAAAAAAATTAAAAACACCTCTGATTTTTTTTCCGAAAGACGGAAACTCGTTTCCCGAAAGTCGCGGAGTAATTATTTTTTGTACTGATAATACGCATTAAAATCTAGGGAATAACCGTAAAAGTTTTTTGATTGACGCACAATTAACCCCAAAAAATGAAAAAAAAAAAACGCTATTTTTACCATTTTATCGTGCGATTGTCACGCAATTTTGAACCTTAATGCCGTGGGAAAAGACTGTGACGTCATTCCTGGTGCCGTGCCCTTAAGGCGCGTTTCTTCGATATTTTACTAATATCCACCTTATTCTAAAATACGCTGCCAAACAGTTTGCTTACAATAATTGTTAATGAACATTTAGGTGTACAATAAAATTGCATAACGTTACAAACTATATTCCTATCCTACACGACGAGACGTATCGCTTTCCTATTATAATTTTGACATATCTAATAGTTCATATCAACGTTGTTAATGCTTTAATGCCAATAATAATTTTTGTTTACACCCACATAATCTAAACTAAAGAGTGAAGGTAATATCCTGATATCTCAATTCAAAGTTTAAATGTTATTCTATCTAGTATAAGATCGTATGAACTGTTCGTTCCTCAGTATTTAGTATAAGATCGTTACCAGACAATTGAGAAATTGCATCATTCTAATGACATTAATGTTAGTAACCAGCGCCTACCCACGATAGGGTATTGTAGTATTTCATATATTTTAATATACCTAATACCTACTGTATGTATAATGTCATAATGTATTATTATGAATTGAAAGACACATTATGGAAATTAATGATACCTTTAAGTCAAAGTATTTTGTATGTGACTAGCTGAATACGAATTCAACAAAGGTTGGTGGTTAATGTGGCCTATTATTGTACGAAGTAATACTTAGTGATTCGACCTTTCAGAATTCTTATGCTGGGCGTAAGGGGAAATATTATTAAGTATTGTAAAACATCGTTTTGTAATGTGAAACTAATAAGATGATTGCCACACAACTTTTTAAGGTATTTGACAAATTTTAATTTTCAATGAAAAAACATAAGTTTTATTGATATTTTAAAACAAAAATACGAGTATAAATGCATTTTACACGGAGGTAGGACTTGCCAATACACTTCTCTTTATTATCAGTCAGAAAAGTCTAAATATTATTATCTTTCATCATTGATATACGTAATATAAACTCATCAGCCTATAATGCTGGGAAAAATTTACCTATCCAGATATTGTCATAGATATCAAAGGATTCAAATACGCGGAGCCTAAAATAATACAAGCATTGTGACCGAAATGTCAAATTTTCTTATTAGGTACCTGCAGGTATTATTGAGGCGATCTTTTTATTAAAGATCAGCAGCCCTTCTGCAGAGTCTAAATTACTTATTTTATTAGGCATGTTATATGGTAGACTATTATAGTGCCCGCTGGATTGGCTATATCATGCGCCACGAGGATCCCTAAATGACTTAACAGAGGGAATGGTTGAGGGGACAAACCACAGGGAGCGCCCCCGACGGCAGTACCTGGACCAGGTGTAGGAGGACATGAACTGCGCCACATATGTCGAGCTGAAGAGAGCTGCGGGAGACAGAGAAGAGTGGAGAACAAGATGTAGGAATTTGCTGCAAACTAGAGAAGAAGATTATAGATTCCAGTTTAGTAATGCAGAATATGTTTTATACCTGTACCATTTTACATTTGGATAACATTCTTGAAAATAAAGGTTTGTGTCAAGTATTGTTATTTTTATTATAAATTGTTATTGGCGACATGGGTGATCTTTTTCAAGTAAGATTTATGTCCCATCAATCCTATAAAATAATGATGATCCAATGTGTAAAAATAGCATTATTTCTAGAATACCTACTTCTTAATAATCCTAATCCTACACGACATGCTTCTTGTAGTTCCTCCTGCTTATCTACATTGGAGAAAAATCCAGCGGGCTTAAGGCCCTCCACATCCCCGGGAAGCTCGGGCGCATTAATAGTGACCTCTTTACCCGCACTTCTAGGCAAATCTTATTAAGAGGTGGGCCCAGAGTTAGCCTTAAGGGAGCCCCCCGGAAAACCCCACCCCTAAATTACGTTCTTTCAGTGTCCTTATCCAAGGAGGTTACAATTCATTCTTACAATACATCTACACCTGCTTATCTACAAATCATATTGTAATATGACATCGATCATATCGTAAACAATAGTAATTTAATCGAGAATAGATAATATTAGAATGATGTATCATCAGTCGTTTGAGTAATTAGGTAATATAGTAAACAGCCATAATATTATTGATAGAAGATATCATAAAGAAATGATTTGCTAATTACGAGTATTGTTATATTTTGTGTGGGCGAACACAATTAATATAGACATTTTGTAAGTATTTACAATATATTATTTGTATGCTCATAAATCCAGAAAAAAATCTGAATCTACACCAAGCAATCTTCACAACAACTACATACACTATAAAGATTATGTTACGACGTCACCGACAAGAGTACAGTAGTCCCGAAAATCTAGAACTAGATAATTGTATTTCCTATTTTTTTTTGCTTATTTATTTATTTTTATTTATTTATGTTTATGTCATTTTTATAAATTCATATCTTTTATTAAATATTTTCCAATATAATAATGCTATAAAATCTATAAAATAGTCTGGTGTCGCTGGAAGCCCACATTTAATAACGAAATATATGTACATATATTTTATATCACAAAGAAAACATTAGAAAATAAAAATCACGATAGAAAAAATGGTATGATCTGATATTTGCTTTTTAAAAGTGTGCTACATAAGTACGAGCTTAAATCAATGTGACACCCTTGTAGACCAATGTTAATTACCGGTCTACGCAAGTTTACAAATAAAAAGCTGTATCTACTGTATACTATTTTCTCATTAATCATTAATTGTTCATCAATCTACAATGAATAGTAGTAGGATCTATTATGAAGTCATAACAAGTATTGCCATTGTTAAACAATAAAAATATGATCGTTGTTATGATTAAGGGCTTGGTACCAAGAATCCTCCATACAAGGCCACAAGGTAGGCGTAGTGTTGGAAGACCCAAACTCCGTTGGATGGATGGAGTACAGAAGGATGTGGATGCAGTTGGCATTAGGGACTGGAGGAGTGCATGCCAGGATAGAGGGAGATGGAGGCGAATGCTGGGGGAGGCCAAGGCTCATAACGGGCTGTAGAGCCACTGATGATGATGATGATCAAGAATGACGTCACAGTCATATCCCACGGCATTAAGGTTCAAAATCCCGTGAACAATCGCATGATAATTTGGTAAAAAAAGCGTTTTTTTTTTTTCATTTTTTGGGGTTAATTGTGCGTCAATCAAAAAACTTTTACGGTTATTCCCTAGATTTTAATGCGTATTATCAGTACAAAAAATTATTACTCCGCGACTTTCGGGAAACGAGTTTCCGTCTTTCGGAAAAAAGATAAAAAGTATTTTTCATAGTTTTTTTTTGAGAAATCTATACAAGATAAAAAAATTTTTTTACGGTTATTCACTAGATAAAGGTTCAATGCATCTATCCTATTTTGTTCCAAAACATATTTAGTAACGGTTGTCGAGATATAAGGTCTCCCGTTTTTTAGAAATTTTTGAAATGTCTGTATATGCATACTCTTAAGGTTTCGATATAAAGAAGTATAGGTATCTAATACTTACGTGATTTTGGCGTGATTTATGACATAATGGAATCCACGGGCAGTATTTGGTGATCAACACGCTTGTTGGTTTCCATGACCTTTGTCACTGTATTCTATTCATAGCATTAATAAATATAATTAAATGTCATTCTTTTGGTTTCGAATTCTTTTCCGCCAACTTTATTAACGTCAACAAGCTATATCGACCATATCAGCGCTAATTGTATCATCAGATGAAAATTAATTGCGTACCTAAAACAATTTCTTTGAGGTTTTGCGATGAAAGATGGAGATAAGTATCAAAGTTATAATTTGTGTGTTTTCTGTTTCTTGATTTTTCGGGTGAACCGTGTGTAGATAAACTTGATCGACGTTTCGACACTCCTACTGGTGTCTTCCTCTTTGTTTGTATTTTTAGCAGTTTGTCCAGAATTTGTTAACGTTTTCGTATATAAATGTTTGGATTCAGCATAAATTCAAAATTACGAGGTTTCGCGTTTATTTTTGGCTTGAATTATTCTCATTCTTTGTCATTTTTGATTTATCGGTACTCAGGTTATAAGAATTCTGGAGCATTAATTTTAGATATACTGTGAATACTGAAGAATAACTATTATTTTCCACTGACTTGCCGTATAATTTCCTGGCGGAAAATAACTTTGAAAATTAAACGATTTCTTTTATGATATTTTATGAAACCAGGAAGAGTTACAAATTCATACAAAGAGTACAAGACTAACATTGTAATCAATGTGCGATTAATAAAAAATATAACAATAGCATAATGAGAGAGGCTGGCTGTGTAGGCGATTCCAAAAAATAATATATGTATTTTTTCAGGTTTACGTAACTGTATTGCGCATAACTGAACCTATATTTTTCACATCAAATTATCTTTTTTTTTGCATAAATCCTGTATCGAAATTAAGTAGGTTTTCACTTTGGACCGCTTTGGGCTTTCTCACGGAACAAAAGTGTTTCAAGAATTTATTCTTATTTCTGATTAAGTAGTATTAATTACGTATTCAATTAGTTATTCTATTTATAGCTCAAAAAACGTCAGTATTTTGACGGCAGTATTTGTACTTCGAAGTTCCCTATGACAGTACGATGCACTTTTTAGATAAAAGTTTCTGTACGTATAAAAATAATTTGTTATGAGATCATACAATAAAATACAACATGCAACACTTCAATGAAATGATCATTAATTATGCAGAATACGCAAAGCATAAATTGAGTTCAACTACAAAAGTAATGGTTTTTCTATAGTACTTTTATACCAAAAGCGCTACAAAAGTCTGATAGTTAACTTTACAATAATATATTGTAGATTTAATACTGGTTTACCATGTCGATATTGCATTGAAATGCAAACATAACACATTCCATTGCATTTAAAAATTCCAATAAGACTTTTATCACTAGCAATTCAATACACACCTACGATTTGTTTTCATCCATTTTATACAAATTTATGCGAAAGAAATATGCGAATAAAATGTATTATTTGCTTGTTTGTTCTATTCAAGTTTGTTGTAAGTCGTATGCATTTGTCTACACATTCAAATAGCAATATCTACGAAGATAAAATAATACTATAGTTAGCCCAATTCTCCTGTCAATGATACGAGTACATGTTAAAACGTCAGCATTGTGTACAGTGTGCTTACTGCGTCTTAGTATTATTATGAACTGTGCATACGTGTTGAATAATGTCCTTTTCACACCTTTTTAAAGTATAGGGTGATTGCTTGCTTCTATTGGTTGTCTTCTCTCTCTTTATTAAACTTGCGAGGAATTATTGTAACGTTTAACTGCAAAATACGGGAGATTGTTAACTGTTCAGTGGGGTATATCTAGAAAAAGGTTCTGGAGGGACCCCGTAGTCAGAGTGAAAAGAGGCAGGCGCTTACAGACCAATGAGATCTCATCTGGAGACCGTCCATGTGAAGACCACCTACGATATGAGGAGACAGCTGAATTTCATCATCTTTAGGGACATAATTTCTTGTTTCATTGACCGACAGGTTTATTAAAAGAAAAAGAAGTAGAAGAAACTCTTATCAAACAATTTTCTTTTACAATGTGTTACTTAGGCTGAGATAGTTTTAACTAATACACAAAAATAATTAAACACGTACGATTGTAAAGTCAAAAGATTGTAAATATCACGGTAAAACTCTTTACTAGTAAATATTTTATTTCGCTAAAAAGGTTTTGAAATACATTTCTTTTTCTTTGAACTGTTTCGGTATCATAAAATTTAAGTCATTTTCGACTAGGACCCAAAAACTGATACAATGTTTGCGAAAAATCACTCAGAATCAACCTGTATAATAAGTAAATAAATAAATAAATAAATAGGTAGGTATCTTGTGTACTTTGTATTGCATATTATAATTCACGCATTTTTGTACAACGAATAATCGCTGTACAAGCAAACTCCTTTTATATGTCTGCCAACATTGTTAAGAGATATTTTTTCTTTTTAAATAAATCGTTGTTCTTACAGATACACCAAAGAGGTATTCCTAATTGTCTGAACTATGACACTGCTAGAAAAAAAATCATTTGATTTATATTATCTATTATGCAACATAAATGCAGTATATATAAAGCCAACAAAAAATAATAAAAATAAAAACACGTATTATTACTTTTGCACTGTGCTTGAAAAACAGAAACTTGGTATGTTTTTGTACTGAAGTTAACTAGGTTATTACACTTCTATATTATGCCTTGCAAAAACATTACCTGCTTTACTAATAAAATAATCAATTTTTTGAGTCTATCATACAACTTTTTCATGTAAATTGATGCACTCGTAATATTTCAATAATGTTCATCCATATACTCGTATACCATCCGATTTTTATTAAAATTGGTAAATAGGTAGGTATTGTTTTTTTATGTAAATTTTTATCGACGACGCTATTTTTTGATTCGATAAAATTAATTGTTTCACAAAGTATTTAGTATAGACTGTGAAAATGAATGCATTTACTATATAAAGCTACTTTCATTTGAAGACTTGGTTTTACTTATTGATGTTATTATAGGATCAACTGTGCGATCTTATCTTCTGAATATTTCCCTATCGTGGGTGGAAAATGCGGAGCGGTGGTTGCCAAGTAGAACACACGTACTTTAACAATCCAACAATGCATGGCACTGCTGTGATGCGAAGATTTATGGTTTTCTATTCAAACTAGTCGTAATTCTAGTGAATTGTAATATCACCACAACATGGTAATCGGTAGAATTAGGAACTAAACTTGGAAAGTAGGAACGTAATGAAAAACATTAATCAATCCTTCTTGTATTTAGCAGATGTGGGTCGCTCATTTTGAAATATACTTTTGCGTGACTACGTGTTTTTTTTATCAGAGAATTATATTAATTATGGTAGAAATAAGTAGGAACTTATTAATATTGTCCTGAGGTAGGCATCGGACGGTGATCACATTCATAAATTGATTTGTTAAATTATTAAAAAAAAATGTTTATTATAATTAGGTAAAATAGTAGTGTTTTTATGTAATTAATTCACTGCATTTGGCATCATATTTGCAAGCAGATTTGACTGATTTGGTGGGCTATTCATGTTTGTGATATAAACCATTCTATTAAATCTGCTATGAAATAGAGTGCTCGTCAGCACCGCCCTTACTTGATTACAAGAATGTGTTGGGACTATTATACTAAAGTGCATAATGCTTCCTATCTCTGCGTGCAAACTGTACTGAGAAATAATACGTTTCAATGTAGGTGTGTGATGTTTGGTTGTTACAATATATCACATACATTTAGCGCGTATCATGACATACGCCTATTTCAGTAAATAATATGGTAATATGAAATAAGTTGCTTTATTATTAATATTATTTGAGTAGACTTACTTTGAGTATTAATATTATTGATTTTTGTGTTTGATTTTATGTCCATTAATACATCTAGTATCTAATTATATCCATATGTATCTCAATCCCAATTATTTATTTATGTATCTATTGAAATTAATTCAGATTTACTTTCTCTATTTATTCACACTTGCACATTGCTCTTGTATCTATTAGTGTTCAGATTCGTATTTTTTAGTTCATGCATACCTGCAGGTTTTCTTCTTTGTTTTTATTTTTTTTATTTTTTGTGTTTGTTATATTGTAGGTAAAATATGGAATCTTTGTTGGTCTGTTTATAAGTGATATGTTAATTTATGTTATTTGTTGTTGTGACTGTTTGATTCCGTTAAGAAAATAAAATTAAAATTAAATTAAATTAAATTTATAGTATTTGTTTTTTATATTGCCGATATCACTACTTCACTATACGAGAGAATTTTTCTTGAAGAGTAAAAGTCTTATAATTTTACTAGAACTTCGCTAAAAATCAACCGGTTTTCTTCTCTTCTTCTTTTCCTTGGGATTATTTTTCCCACATAGCGGTGCGAGGTCTTCCTTTCTAATTTTTACCGCCACTTCGCTTGATTCCTCATATGTACCTTTCTCCATCCTTACTACATCGTCATATCATCGATTCTAATCTGTTATCCAGTAATCCTCTTTTCATTCAAAGCTTGTCTCCTTGCAATCTTGGCCCCTTACATATTTAGATCACTCCCTCAGTCAGAATAAATCATTTTTTATTCATTTACTTTTATTTATTTGGAACATGTTTAATTACAATAAGTTGACAGATTATAGATAATTTACAATTGAAAATTTAGATCTTAAACTACAGAGTTTTACCCCCCCCCCCCTTATAAAGTAAAACTGGCGGTGTTAAGGGGGGGAGCATCCTGTAATTATCAGGGCTTTAAATATCATAACATTCAGTCATTTATCTACTTTTTACGGCCAAAGTAAATTTGAACAACAATCTGCAACAATTTGCTGTCCCTTGAAGAAATACACACTTTCAAACCTCTTTATAATACATTCGCAATCTAGAATCTGGTATATGTTACATACATTCTGCGCTGAATTCTGTATTGAATAAATCACACGGTCCATTATTATACGCAATATATTCAATTGATATCTGAAATGTCTTCATGTCCTTTAAGCGTTACTGATATCTCAAGTGTCTAGTTGAGTGGGTAGTAAATTTTATTGTTGCTATTATGTTAAGTAGAATAATGGGTAATGTTAGATGCTATTGAAAAAAAATACAGTATACACAACTACTACTGAAATCCATTATGATCATTCATAGTAGATGGGGTTCAGCAATAGTTATAAATTAGATCAAATACTTCTTCACGAAATCGTTACTTATTTTAACTTCGTACTTCTTTTTCGCCCTCGGCTTTATCCCATTTACTTCGCGTCGGCTCTCCCAGTCCCCATCCTCCAAGTCCTTCTGTTTCCTGCATCCTCCGCACGAAGCCTCGCCTTTTTTAGGTCTCTTGCGATTGTGGACATTAATTAAAAAGTTGGGAAATCTTTCCAACGATGGCAAAATGAAAAAAACATACATATTAATACAGAAACTGTTCAGAATATATTTGACCTTAATAAAAAAATTATATCCATAATAATGCCTGAAAGATCTCATGAATCAAACCTTCTAGTCTCTAGAACATCATATAAATTTCCATCAAACATCAAAAACTTAATTATTTACTTTTCCTTTTCAATGATATAAACTTTTCCACGATTACAGTGTATTTGATGGGTGGCATCGAGGACATTAACGATTGTCTCAAGCTATGTATTGCAATTTATAATCTTAGAACCAATCGCCATTTATGTCAGGTGATGATAGGATGTTGTGAGTTATTGACGCATCATAAAAGTCATCGTAGATCAATGTTAGAGTAGAATTGATTTCGCTCAGCACCTACGCCTAAAGTCTAATCTATAACCCTCACAATTAATAATAAAAATATATGACGTACTGTGTACTTATACTACAAAGTAAAGAGACGTATATTAACACCATTTTTGACGAGCGCAAGTAAAATAATTGAAGTGTTGTTAGAAAGCACACTATTGATTATATGTGGATTTTTTTGTTACATGAAGCTAGAAGTAGTTGAAGACTATGATAGATATATAATTTTTCAATAATACGTAGAACAAAGCTCGTTATCGCATTTAAAAACAAAGAAGTTAGTGTCATTAACTCAATCCGATTTAGAAAGTGAATTATATTTGAAAATACAAATCAAGATGACGTAATATAACTTCTAACGCACAAAACATAAAGTTCAGAAAACCAACACGATGCTGAAAGGTGTAAAATATTGTCAATGTAATTTTGAAGGTGTCAAAAACGACAAGGTAACATGTTGTTTCGCAATAAGAAAATCATGTAAAGTCTGCGAAGGTTGGCGTAATTATTGATTAATGGTTTACAGTCAAACGTCAACTTTCAAAGTTCAGAAATTCAATCAAAATCAATAAAGTATTTTGTAATATGTCATCGTTTGTTTTTATAAAGGTCTTTCTGTTCTATGTATGAAATAATAAATCTAGAAGTCTAGAAGGTGTGTGAGATCAATAGAGTTGTCTCCCCATGACGACATTGATACACTCCGAGAGAAATATAAATTAAAATGTAGACAAGACAGTCCAACTACATCTCTCTTAACGCTGTCTGGGCGACGATGTAATGTTGAATGTAATGTCTCATGATAGGAGGCGACGTCTTTCAATATGCCAGTCTTACATGTTGACAATTTAAGATCCTATATAGAAGTGTGTATTGGATTTAAAAACAATCCCTTTTACTATGTGTAATTCTAAACCACACAAGATTCTTGACAAAATTACTTAACATGCAATTTAATTAATTAATTGTTTTTGTTAAACAATACAAATTAACATTAAAATAATCCTTTTTATTTACACGTGAAAACATGTATGACTGAAGAATGACAAAAGTTAAAACGAATTTTAGGATCCGAGGCTATTCTAGGATACTTTGGGTTCTTATATGGATAATTTTAGAATATAAGTATGTGATTCGAGTACGTGCTTAACGAATATGTAATGAAGGTAATGCAGGATTGTTCGCAGGCGTGAATTTTAATTGTATATTATAATTAACGTAACAATTGCAAGTATAAGTTATCATGTAATCTAACTCGTATTAACAGGATCACGTATATCTAATAGATTCACTGCAGGGAGTCAAACTTTTGATAAAACAATGTAATTGAATATTTTATTGTACTATTTGATCTCGTCTTCCGCGTCATTAATGTTTATTGTGATATTGTAAACGATTTGTTTACGGTCGATACGAGTATTTAGCATAATGGAAATAGTGATACACTTAGACTTCAAATAACGTTAGAAGATTTGTGATGAAGCTACATAGTTTTAAAAATACATGGTGATTGAATTGTAATTTAAAAATAAATCGTTTACAAACATCTTAAAATCTAAATAAAATCTTGCAAACTCCAGTGTATTATGCTGTTAACAGATTCCAAGCCAGATCTTGGCTGTACTGGTGGTACAGATGTGTGAAGTTAAATACTTAGCTAGTTATTTTTCGTACCAATTTTGTTGACTTTAACTCTACTGGCTAATGTGATTCTTAAAACTCAACGTCAGAATCAAAATTCAATTTCTAAAAGCCAGTAATTAAACAATTCCAATTAATCACGTTACGTTACGTACGTTTTGATTAAAAATATGCATAATAATTTTTATATTGTAAAAACATTCGAGTATGCCGTAAATCAAATATGCTAGTAAGTACTAAGTATGTACAACGCTTTAGGAAAAGTCAGCAAATAAAATGAAGAACTTAACCTTTAACGTATGTCAAGGGCAGAGCATAAGAACAACAGCTATTAATTCATGCGATGTTATCGAGATTTGACAGTTAAAGACAATTGTTTAATAACGCGATTACCTAACAAGCATTGTTCATCAATTTGATACAAATGATTAACCATATAATATTTTAAACTATTGATAACATCTACTCTTTACCTGCGAGTAAACAGGTAATCATAATCATCCGCGTATAACCCAACTATTCAATGAATAAATAATTCATTTTTTTCAATGTACGTATATTTTTATCACCTTTTTATTTTTCTCAACAAGACCTAGATATGGCATCGATCAATTCAAATAGGTAAGTAGGTACCTATCTATAGATTTTGTCTTATCATTTTTAGCACAACTTTCTTTATTTGGTGTTGTAGAGACAGGTAAATGAAGAATGTGTTAGAAATGACGAGAGAGCAATTATTATTATTAGAGGATCGGGGCCTTGTGATATTACGCTGTTCCCAGAAGAAATGGATAGTGGGTATGATGTATCGGGTTGACTGTAAGATATTGCGTTAGCAATAAGTCAGCCTTTTGGCCCACAACGATTGTCTTATTTTTTGTAATCATTATGCATTTTTGTCTTGGCCAATAAAGATTTATTTGTTCAGTTATAGTGCCTAGGTAGGTAATAAAAGTAGTGAAAAAGGATAAATAAAATGTTTTATTGATGAAAGACAAAACTTGATTACACATAAGAGAAATATGGTGTCAAAGAGTTCATGAGATTTATATTTTTATCTTTGTTATTTTCACTTTATTGTATTCGCTCATTATTTCAGTCAACTTTTGAATGAAGTTCCCTCTTGACTCATAAGCATTCCCCTATTGAACAATATTATCCACAGAACCAAAAAATAATAACATTAAATTCTTAAGCAAAACATTATCTTCTTCTTCTTCGTAGATCTAAGATCTGTGTTGAAAGGTATCAGTCCTGGTCTTGTGACGAGGACGTCCAGCTCTCTTGCCATCTCTTTGGGGGTCTCCCTCGTGGTCGGCGCCCCTCTGGGATCTCGTGCATCACGGCTCTGGGAAGTCTTGTTCGGTCCATTCTCTCAACATGATCCCTCCAGAAACGCCATCTCTGTCTGCTCCATCGGACAATGTCTTCTACATTACAGGTTCTGCGTATCTCGGTACTGGGTTATGTTATGTTAAAACATTCTGTTATGGGAAATTCAATATGAAACACAAGTAAGTATTAAAAAATATTATACTACGTGTAGGCATACGGATATAATTTAAAGATGTAATAAATGAACCAAAGTATTAAATAATATTTGAAATCATCAGGTGCGAATACAATACGACTTAAATCTTCTATTTCTGATTCAAACAGACGTTTATTATGAACTAAGTATGGCATTCTGCACATTGTTGTAATGATTATATAATAGTAATGTAAGTATGAAATAGTCATGACCAGAGTGACCCTAACCTATGATCTTCTATAGTTACCTCTGATTAGCGCCTAATATTAAACGCAGTCATCGTTAATCACTTTTACTTTAAATAATGAAGGCTCATCTACGAGTATGTATAGATCATGAGATTAGCAGTTCGCAAATCATACCCACATGTTTACATACCAGTAAACACGTTTGTAGGTACATACCCATTGAATATTATGTTAATTAAAGTATGGTGCATTGTTGCAATAGTTGTGTTAGGTATATACTTTAATTGTGAACTTTTGAAAGTTTATAATTATTGTTTTTTTTTTCGATATGAATTCTCGGGTTGAACCGCACTATCTTCTTCTTCTTCTTCAAGAGCCCTGCAGCTTCCATTTCTGGATGTAGGCCTCCATCATTCGTCTCCATCTTGCTCTAGATTTTGCCTCGGATGTCCATTTGAGGCCAGCTGTCAACTTCGGGTCATCTGTCCAACGCATCTGTGGGCGGTCTCTAGGGCGATTACCGAGCCACGGACGCCAGAACAGGAGCTTGTTGCTGCATTTGCCATCCGTTGCTCTCGCCACATGACTATACCGTACTATAATTACCGTAAAATAATGCGACTGCAAACTTTTTCTTCTGATGATCCAAAACATTGTAAAATTAGAGGTACAAAAATTTGTCCAAACGTATCTTAATTATAGCTAGGTATACGAACACAAATAAATCTGAAAACCCTGAAATATTTTTTGAAAGTTTGTTTATTATTCTTGATTTTACCGTCCGGTTTGTATATTTATAGCTATGGTGTCTGGTGCTGAAAGACGTTAATTGTTTTATTTAATCTTGTGAAGCAAGTGTAGTAAATTAACTATTGGACATCAGGACATCTGAGCACTAAGAAGTCCTAATGTAACTGAAGCATTATACAGTATTATCGGACCAAAAAGATTATTCCAAATAAATAAGGCTTTTATTATATTACTATTATGGACGACATCAAACGTCGAAGTTATAAATTTAAAGGCAAAAGCTTACCTAATGTACATAAATGTCGCCAGGGATAAAACACGCGAAGTATTTTATTGACGCATTCAAAATCGTCGAGATGTACATGGAGTCTGGTGAATTAGCATTAAATAGACATCATGAATGGCAAATAGCATTAATAATTATTGCTTTGTCGTAGAGGCACAGAGTGACATGATAATGTAATAGTCACCATAATATAATACTTGTCGCAATGTAAGGAATTTCTCTCGTACTTCAGTCGCGTGAGTAATGTCTGATAAATTTCTGCATAAATCAACTAAATTCATTCAGCTCTGTCAAAAATATTAAGTAATCCATACTTTGCGTGTAGGCATGTCAATATGTAACATTTTTCTTCTACGGAAAATGAGGGGAGCAAATTTGTTGTGTCGTGAAGTGCGGAATCACAATCTTTGAGTACCAACTGAAAATAGCTTTACCTTGAAATTACTTAATTTCACCGACCATGCAAACAACTCTCGTAAGTGCTGATATGGATCATATCCTAAAATTTCCGAGGCTTCGTGAATCCCTTGATAGATTTAGATAAAAAAACTCCAACGAAATAATAATTTTTAGATCTAGAGACTGAGCAATAATTTGTAATTTGCATTTGCCACTGCATTTCGTCACTTTACCAATTTTTTGTTATTATTTCAGCTGTCAACTCATGTGATATTATGTCCTTACTTTATAATGGTTTCGGCCATGTATATATGGGAATATAAAAATTAATTATTCTATTCTTCTCACTCTTATTAAACTACTATGTAGAAATAACCAAAGATCCACTCTCCGAAGACGTATATTATATGTAATGTAGGTAATCGTATAGGGTGTGTGTGTGTAGATTGAACAAATTGAATTCTCTTTCAATTAATTACCAACAATGTTTTCCTACGTATACAATTGTACAATGAATAAGAATAAATAGGGAAGAACATCTTCTTACGAATGTCGAGAGTATAAAATATAGGTATACCTGAGTATTAGTCGTGATTTACCATGTAGTGATAGGGCGATACAAATCAGATATGTAAATGAGTGTAAATAATTGTATTGTTATCTTGCTGTTGGATCGACATCAGCAAATAGATAATATCAACAACAAGCAGATAATATAATTCCCTTCTTCCGCCCACTTCCGTCATCGCGAGATTTCTGTTCAGGCGCACCCGCCTACGACACTCACTGACCCGAGGCATATAAAATAGGATTTTACTAAAGTAATATCTTATCTATCGTACAACATTAACCCCTCAGGACTAAAGCTTCATCAAATTGAAATTTATTTCTTCTGTATCCAAAACTTAAATTGTTATAAAAATAATAGATACCCGTGAGGATTGTAAGTTTATATGATATGTACTCGTAACTCCTTGGTAGTTATAACAGCTTGTAGCAGATTTATGCATTGCCTTAAATCACAGAAAGGATAAAAATTAAGCCACCTTATAAACAATGATTTTAGTTTTATGGTGTTAGTTAGTTCATCACTTTGGAAGATTGCTTCGCAGATGTACAACAACATGTCCATGTATATTTTTACAGAAAACACACGCCAATAATTCGTTTGCTAATCCGTACAATGTAAGGAACGTTTTGCATCAAGATAATCAAAGCTACCCGGGGCTAAATATATTCCTTACATTTTCATTTATTCGTATTATTAAGTACATATCTATCTCTACACATTGTTGTTATTTGAAATAATATATTATCAGTAAATTATCATTATTATTTATGTAATGATTTGTAGTATCGAGCGATGTATAGTGTTATTATATAATAATTTTAATGTCTTCTACAATTTATCGTTATTTAACAAAACCCTGGAGTGATGTTTTTTACACATTATATTATTAATATTTCTTACCTAGTGCTAAATAAACCCGTTAGACAATTAACAATTTGTTGTACCCGTCTCCAAATAGATACAAGATGTAACATTTAGGTGTACTTGGAATTTATGAGTTTGTAATGATTTTCAGGAGATTTCATTTGCTCTCACCAGAACCGAACAATAAGGATATCATGCTTAATCAACTCTTAAAAATTAAGCATGATAAGCGTCACTATAAGTAATAAAAAAATACTGTGTGGTACCACTAGGGTTTCAATGTTTAAAATGTTGACGCGTTGATGTTTTTTGTTTATATAAATTTCACTTCATTGAATGCAACGAGGATGAACTTGGAAATCAGTAAGAAAATTAATGCTTCTACATCCTACAAGTATCGTTTAATAATTCGCTGTAGGTAATGCATAAAAGTATTTTTAAAAAACTTCATAATATAATGAATTTAAAAAAAATAGCATGACCATATATAAAATTGGTCCCATTCATATCAAACAAAAAAGGTAACCTGGATTCAGGCCGCATATGGAATTAAAATATAACTATGAGTCACCCATTAAGATAAAGTTCGACATCTTCGACACGGTTAAAGATCTTAAGAAAATCCATGTGCATATACCATTTAAAGAAGAAACAAAATAAAACAGTTGCACATTTATTAGTATTGTTTGAATGTGGACATTATAGAGGTACAACATTTCGAAAGGCTTCTTGACAACTACTAGTATAGCTGCCAGTCGGTAGGTACTGTAGGTAGTAGGTACAAGGAACACCGCCACGCGACTCTATTGTACCTCGGAGAATTACTGGCTATAAGTTAACTATCTCACTCTGCATATTGCAGACGGTATGGGAATGAAATCAAATTTTATAAGTTAAAAGAATTCTCCTGTTGAGACCTTACAGCAACGGAGAGAGGAAGTATGGAAACTGGACTTTGGAGCGACGTCAAAGATTGACTTACAAGAGGGTACACGACTGGACGAACAACTCCCATACCGCGTGTGGACTATAACCCTCAACAGACTGAGAGTTGATGTCACACGATGTAAAAAAAAAACCTTAAGAAGTGGGTGTACCTCTCCGCAGATGAAGACATCACTTATGATTGTGGCGAAACCCAGGATGAGAGTCACCTACTGATGTGTCCACTAATGGAGGAGGGCTGTACACCTGGGGACCTGATTGTGGCCAATGATAAAGCGAAGAAAGTCGCGGCTTATCGGAGTGGTATGACTTTCGACCGGACACGTTAAGTAAGTAGGAAGTTAAAAGAAAACGTTCGTAGCTGTGACATCGAATTTGTTGTATGCTATTTTTAACATTAGACTTGAGTGACATGACTCCAATATAAAATGACAAGTTCCTCCCTCAAATTTGGTTATATTCTCCGCCTACTGTAAAAACCCGGATCCATTGTGTATGTACCTAAAAGTCTAAATGCGCAAATTATAATTCTTTGCAACTCATCCAGATTCATTGTTATGCAATTCGGACCGTAGAGGTACCCAAATATTCAAAGCACTTCATTTAGATGCTTATACTCCTCCCCACAACACGAGGTTTGTTCAATTTTGAGGAGGAGTCTATAAACAGAATATGTATTTTATTATTTCGTCCTGTTACTCGTACATGACAGTGCAAATGTTGTATTTATGTTTTTTTGCATAATAAAATGTTTCTCAATAGAGATTCATTTCTTTCAGAAAATCTCTCTGAATTGGAGAAAAAAAGAAAATCTTAGAGCGTACTACCAGCTTATTGACACCCTTTACATATTCGTAGTTCAATTTTTCAATACATTAAAATTTTTCTTGTAAATATTTTTGTACGGTATTCGTTTGAGACACACTTAAGGTTTGCATTATTATGTAGGTAGTAGGAGTCTGTTTATTCTGACTCAAGTAAAAATGTCTTCACTCTTTACGAATATATTATTATCCTAGTACCTTCTTGTTTAAATTATTACATACTCAGGATCTACTAATGGTATTTATTATTATAAAGATTTAATAGTTAGTTGGATATGTTTGATCTCTCCATACAGCAAAACCGTACTGTGCTTCACTTAATTAAAAAGGTGTTAATTTCAGCTTGGCAGTTACTAATTATTAAGGTGGATGTTAGCTTGATTATGTTTGTATCTTAATGACATATGTAATTTAAGCCCAGCTGCCATCTTATGATATATAAGCACTTCACTGCTGTAATACAAGCTATTTCTAACTGCATTGAGAAAAGTATATACTTTTCTTTCTTGATGTAGTAAGAAATCTATTACACTGTCATTGATGATTTTATACACTGAAGGGCAATTTGATGCATAGTGCAAAGTACAATCGCAAAATTTGGTTGATATATATTTTGTTCAGTCGTTCCACGTAGTGTTTTATTGTGATTATGGGAGTGGCAGAACTATTTTACCAAATCCTATTGTTTATTGTTATTTATCGTCCTTAGTCTCTCTATAGAGCACTCGTCAGTTTTAGATATAATTAGTCAAATAATAATGAAATGGAATACTTATACGGCAGGTATTATGCACAATATCAAAGCTAAAGAGTGTAAAGGGCTCTGTTGGCATTGCGTCAGAGACAGTAAAATAGTATAAAGCAAGATATAATATTCTATAGTCCTTCAGTAAAATATAATTAAGCTTTTTATTACAGCGATTCGAAAAAAATAATATGTCGATTGTAAAAATCGTGATGATCGTAAAATTACTGAAATACTATATTTATATTTCGAGTGTATACCCACAGATTGAGCAATATGTAATCAAAAGGGAGCCGAGTAACATAAATGTCATAATATACTTCTACTTAGTGGTATTCTTTTTGATATTTCAATTTACAATAAAAAAAACACATAATTATAAACATAATGAGACAAACAACGTATCTGAAGATTTGCCGCCCAAGCATTCTCTATTATAATATGTGTACAAGAATGAGAAGTTTAATTTAAATATTGCAACGTAATAATATTCGCAAGTAGATATTTATGTATGTCTTATGACTTTTATGTGGTAGGGAGTATTCATAGGGACAGATGTCAAATGTGTTTTGCTTTAAATTCGGACTATGGCGTACACAACGTTGCATCGGTGCTACATCGCCTATGTCCAGGAATAAGTTTTTTAAGAGAGAACTCTCAGAATACATAATATATAAGTATAGAACAGAGCCCTGGCTGGGATGTGGACTGTTAAAAATTAAATACCTTTTACGGTTAAAAAGCAAAATGACTTAAAAACAACATGTATGCGATAGTGGTTGCATCAAGCCTAAAAATCAGGCGCAGGCCAGTTGGGCATTAAAGCCAGTTTAAATTAAATCAATATTAACTGTGTATTTGGTGATGATAACAACGAATATTTATAAATATATATTTTATAGATTATGAATGTATCGCTGCGTTATCTAATGAACAGAGTGACGCCATGGAAATATTAATCAAGAATACATACTAACTCATCAACAACTATTTTCTCCACTGGAGTTAGCCGCATACTACCCTTTTGTTTTTTTGTATTAATAACACGGGATAAAGATACACATTTTTTAAACATACATTTCCCTGTCTTTCTTTTGTAGGAGAAATGAGAATTAAATTATATCGATAAATTATCATTACCTATATTTAATTCACGGTAATTTTTACGTTATGGAAAGATATGAACTTGCTTTCCTACATTGGTCATCCCTATATTAAACTGCTGTGTCTGCATGCACTGTTGTAAATTAGACCATAATTTGGGTTATAATATTTCAGGTTTAAAATTTTATTACTAAGCTATATTTTTAATAGAGTGTTAATGGTAAGGCGGATAATTACAAGTTTATCATCTGTGTATGAAAAGATCAGCCGACAAAATATTAGAAATGAAATCCTTAAGCTTATGATATTTTCATTTCGTTTTTACAAGAATTAGGCGTACTTATATTTATTGAGGCACTTTACATGTTAAAAGATTAACTTTATATTTAGGTATACAAGTTCATAATACACGTTATATGAGGGGACTCAAAATTAAGAATTAACTGACTTATTCAGTTATGAGTTATATACATGAATGTTATTCAGTATCGCATCTTTATAAATAAATACCACAAGTCATGCTTCTGCTTGTATAACAGCTAACAGTCTTCGAAGAATCACCCACATTAAACATTTAAAAATAACAGGATTGCATGAAGGTAATATGAGATGAAAACTATAAATGTATATAGCATTATTACAGGAATCCGGAAGCAAAAAGCTTTTGAAGTTAGTATACGGAGACTTAAGGTACCTATAAAGTAGTGAGTAAGTAAGGTAGTTTAGTAGTTGAGTTGGTATAATGTGTGATGTCCTGATGTGGTATCGTCATCAGAATGTAGTAAGCTTCTGGTTGAATTATGCAATGTCGGTTGTTAAAACGTGCTTTGTGTGGGCGATTTATATGGATAATGTTCACGAAACTTTGCACTTGAGGACAATCATTTGAATTAATGTTACTATACTCGTACCTTACCTAATATTATACTCAACCATTTATGCTGTAACTACATACGAATAAACGAAACAAACATTCGTCTAATCAGCGATTTCAATGCGAATTATTTATACAAATGCGGGAAATCGTTTTATATTCATCAAACATAAAATACACAAAACAACGTTATTAATGCACTTCTATAGGAAAAGAATGAGAAGTTACTTGAGTTTTTTTTAATGTTTATTCGAAATAAGTACACTTTTATTTGCATTCAATATAAAATTAGCAAAAAATATACTTAATTAACAAAATATCTCTCCACTGGATGAATTATTGTGAGTATTATTAATCAAATTAAAGCAAATAATAATACACTAGGAAATATTCATACGAAACAAATTACTTTTTAATTTTAAACCTTTACAAATATGAATTATATATGCCACCATCACTATAAATTCTTCATAGTGTTTACATAATGTAATCTAAAGGTCATGTGTGGTTAGGTTCCGTTAATTAGTTATCTACTTAAATCATTCGCAATTTTAATACACAAGTTCTATCATAATAATATTGCTGTTAAGTTTTTTGTATAGTAAGTAATTTTCAACCCGCATAATAAATTCTCGATAGTAAAATTATAATTATCAATAAAATAAATATTACTACGTATTTTCGGTTTCTAAATGATAGTTAACACATTATTTACTTAACTTTTATTACCGTTATAAATATCCTTTAAGAGTATGCATACCGACATTTCAAAAATTTCTATAAACGAGAGACCTTCTATCTCGACAACCGTTACTAAATATGCTTCGGAATAAAATAGGGTAGATGCATTAAACATTTATCTAGGGAATAACCGTAAAAGATTTTTTATATCTTGTATAGATTTCTCAAAAAAAATATATTTAAAAACACCTCTGATTTTTTTTCCGAAGGACGAAAACTCGTTTTACCGAAAGTCGCGGAGTAAAATATATTTTTTTGTACTGATTATTTATTTATTTATTTATTTAAACTTAAAGTAAACAACAAACACATATAAATACACAAAATGGACATAGTACAGATTATAAAACGTTGTTTACTAGGGCGAACTTATCGCAGAACTGCGATTTCTTCCAGTTAACCCCAGGACAAAACAGAAAAAAAAAAAAGGAGTTGAACAAAAATATAGGAAAAAACATAAAAAAGAAATTGAATAAAAAAAAATATATACGAAGTAGAAAATATATACATACATACATATGTGAGATAAAAAACAAATAAAAACGGAATAAAAAAATAATAAACAAGATACAGAATGCATATATATACATAAAAACATATACATTTGAAACTACAAATCAGTCTTACGATTCGGATTCAGATGCCGCATTCGACGCCAACATGCGATTTCTCACCGCTCTCTTAAAGGAGTGCACTGACTCCGCAGTGCGAATGGTAGAGGGAAGACTATTCCAACAACGAGCACCATCCACCATGAAGGAGTGAGTAAGAAAGGCTGATCTATGGATAGGTATTGCAAGAAGACGCTCGCTGTTGGACCTCAATGGAAGTCCGTGACTCGCTAAATATTCGAAATTATATGCATTATATGCATTAAAATCTAGGGAATAACCGTAAAAGTTTTTTGATAGATGCAAAATTAACCCCAAAAAATAGAAAAAAAACGCTATTTTTACCATTTTATCATGCGATTGTTCACGCGATTTTGAACCTTAATGCCGTGGGAATTGACTGTGACGTCATTTTTGGTGCCAAGCCCTTAAGAATATATTGCGGTATGTCGTTTAGAAATCAATAATATATTTATGAGTTACTCCTTATGCTCATGTATACAGCATCTCATCTCTTACTTATATACCCCTATTTTATTCGATTTTAACGGAGGTGACGTTTGTTGTAAATATATTATAAATAAATGTTAGGTTCCTATTTTAAATCACAATCCTTTGTAGACAATAAAAAAACACTTTCTTTGCGGAGTTAGCATCAAAGAAGGTATTTTTTCTAACACTCTCATGACTAGATGTTTCACTATATTTAGGCCCAGGGCATATTAATTTTCCTTTTAGATTATAATATGAAATGAACGTGATTTAAAACTTACTTGCTTACTTCCTGCTAGCCACTTGCGTTCCACTGCTGGACATAGGCCTCTTCTAAACTGTTCCACTGTTTTCTATCTTGGGCTATCTGCTGCCATCTACGACCCGTAACCTGGACAATGTCATCTGTCCACCTTTTCTGTGGTCTTCCTACGCCTCTTTGTTCTCCCAGGGTCTCCACTTCAGGATTTTAGGTATCCATCTGACACTGTCAGCTGTCTTGCCACGTGTCCCGCCCACTGCCATTTTTGCTTTGCTGTTATTTCTGAGATGACGGCAGCTTTTGTTCGACGTCTGATCTCCTCATTTAAATCTGATCTCCTCAAAACTAAAAATGATAAAATAGCAATTTGAGAATAGATTCCTTTATTGAAATCAAAATGATATATGAGTAGGTAGATTTTATTTCACAGAATAGTACCAATGTCAAGGTATCGTAATGTTTACAATCTTCGATATAAAATTATATAAACTAGATGTATAGTTTAATTCGGGTATTTTTGACCTTAACATTTAGTAGGCTGTTGTACGTACCTAATTAAAAGTAATTTGTTATACAATATTGTAAACTTGTTAATCGGTAGCAACATTATTTAGTTAAAGATAAACTATTCCACGCCCTCAATCGAACAACTGTGCAGTTCCCATCAACTTTTATCTTGTTCATCTTAATTTTAATTTGTTAGTATGTATTGTTTAACCTTTGCCCCTTACTTCAACAGGGTGCCACACACAACAGAGGCTTTCAACTGAATAAAGCTTGTCTTCTAGCGTATTTCATCATTGTATCTCTACAAGTAACTAAAGTCTACAAGTAATATTGAAGGCCCAACTCACACCCGAATAATATGCGTAGATAAATTATTTATTAAATCAATTAAAACCATTTTTACCTCCTTCTCTTTTCGTAATGCCCGCTCCCGAATGGAGCATGTGGACCAAACAAAATTCTTTCCCCCAGATGACACCATTTTTTTCTCGGTCTGCCCTGTTCTCCTGTGCTAACATTACATGGAGTGGAGGTGTATTAGGCAAGGACACACGCAAGGTATGTTCTAACTATACTTGTTAATGTTAATGAAAAATCGTCCTCTACCTATTAATTGAACCATATTGTGAGATGCGTTTCTACTTTATTAGGTACATGGTTTCAAGTAAAATTATCACCAAAGACAAGTCATGAATAATGTCCAAAATGATTCCACGTCAGTATACGACTACAATTGTTCTGGATCCGGAATAAAATAATACAAACAAAATAATCGTAAGTGTTCCTCAATATACTCGTACATACATTCCAACATCATGTTTATCTTAACGAATTGTTTGATTGACGTCTGCATATTTGTTATAACAACGATTACAATCTCTGTTACATATCTTCCGAATTTTATAACACCTGCAGTACCTGTATCTGTACCATCATCATGCAATGTAAAGGTCAAAATCAATTTACAGGGATGGGCTGATCGTGATCCTAACAATGATCGATAGATTTTCACGTTTATCGATTTAGTTTTTAACCTGTTGCACTGTTCGTGATTGATCAGCTGTAAGAATATTTTAACTTTCACTTTATGTAAAAAAATATTACGATGCACTTTATTTGAACTTAGATTGAACCGCTATGTCTATCGATGTTGCCGATGTATCTTACACTTCATGATACAAGATGATTCCATACCATGAAATGAAAGCATTTGCTTATATTATTATGTACCTATGAGTAGGAATGGATTTATTTTTTTATCTAACAAAATAAACCACTAAATTTCGGTGCAATTATTAACATTAATTAATGCTCAGAATTTCCTGGACAGACATGGTTTCTAATACCGAAGTCCTGACGCGAGCTAGAGTTGACAGGGAGCTGTTGTCATCTATCAAGGTCCGGAAGATTTCATATCTGGGTCACTTGCTGCGTGGAGAGAAATACCACCTTCTCCAACTGATATTGAAGGGGAAAATTGAGGGACGCCGAGGGCCCGGCAAAAGACAGGTGTCCTGGTTGCGGAATATAAGGAAATGGACCGGCATCCGGAGTATAGGGGAGCTATTCTGAGCGGCGCAGGACAGAGATAAGTTCGCCCAAGTGATCGCCAACGTTGGGAACACATGACAGGGCACATGAAGAAGAATTGGAAAGATTTTGTTTTCATTAGAATCATTTGTTTGCAGCATAGCGACATCTATTGATTTTCTATCGAAATACTTTAGTAAATCGTGCTTCAAGGCAACCAGGTACATTCACATTATTATTACTCCACTTATGTATCAAACTTATAATCTCAAAGCACGTCAGTAATATCGGAATGAATAAATATTCATATCGAACTAGACCGTGAGTAAAAAAAATGTTTTGGGAATTATCTATGTATCTATTGACTAATTTGTCATAAAACTTCTATGTCATGTATGTGTGTGTTATGTTCTATTATCCTGGCTTCATGGGATAAAAATTAGAAATAATGAAATATATTAATTTTGTACAATATACTTACCTCATATTACAAAAAACTAGACAATAATTTTCGTTAGAGAGAATTTATTTAATTCTTTATGGGAATAAATTAATATCCCACAGTCCATAGGAATACAATTGTTTAATATATAATATAGATTTATTTACTAGGGCGAATGAATCGTAGTACTGTGAATTGAGAAGATTATCGAAATAATTGACTTTATTTACACATTAATCTTTTCAGGCCCTTATTTTACACAAAATATACGACATACCTATTTGAAGCAGATTAGTTTTATTTTTTTTATTCATTGTGAATCAACAAGCGGTTCATACATACAATTGTTGACTATCTTATTACCTATCTGATGTCATTCTCGCATACTTATATTTTAAGTAGGTATTCTGCGTTACTAAAGGAATTGAATCAACATTTTGTTTGTTCAAGTTACAAATACAGTTACACAACAGCAATACATACTCAGGTACTAAGGTGTAAGCAATATAAGTCATACCTTGGTGTAATTAATTATGAATATGGTAAGTTTGTAATGAGTATGTAAAGATAATTAATAATTGCCTTACATGACTATGTACGTCTATAATAGGCTGTAACTATAGTCACGAGACACAGGTAAATCTCACCTTACTCTCTAGTAGGTACGTATAAGTATTTACGAAAATATACATGGGTAGTATCGATATGTATATCATATGTAGTATGGGCACCAACATTGAGGTGTTGCGACGGGCAATGTCAGAAAGAGAATTGCTGTCCAGTATTAAGACAAGAAAAATGGCATACTTAATTGGGACACATTCTCCGCAACCAAAAGTATGATGGTCGCGGCGTGGGGAGAAGGCAAATGTCCTGGCTGAGAAATATCAGGCAATCGACTGGAATCCAGAGGGTGGAGGAGTTGTTCCGGCTAGCAAGGACAGGGAAGCTTACATGGCACTCGGAGAAGAAGAAGAAGTATCGATTTATATACGGATGGTGAAAAATTGTATGTATGTAGATGGTGTTTAAAGCTATTTTGTTTTTTGAAATGTTGCTGAAAAAACCGTTCTATAGAAAGAGCAACATAGAACATGCAGCTACCTACATATTATGTCCTATAAAGGTTATAATTACATAGAAAATTTCTAAAAGTTCTTTAAACTCTAGATTCTATTCTGACATGATCTAGGATCCTTCCGGAACGTGCAGCTGCTGCTTTTGCTTCAGAGTTTATTGTTTAAAGTTCATCATTATCTCATAAACATACAAGACGAAAACATTATTGCCTAGGTATATCTACAATGTAGAATTTTCTTCTAAAAGAAACACGGTGTAGACGCGAACCAAACTAGATATGTTAATTATACGTACATTTCACTTTCAATGCCAAACACATAACAGCTGTATATTAATTATTTAATTTACACAGCAAAGTTAAGTAATTTTTAATTATTACTGAAATATTACAATAAGTGCTGTAGAATATACTACTTACATATAAAGACAGATTTGTAAGCATTAATTAAATTAGGGTTATTAGACCATCTTGAGTGCATCTAAGAATGCCTATAGTTATATATAAAATTGGTATTTTGATCTTGGTAATTTTCAGTTAGATTGCTCCAATGGTATATCTAATATGAAAGGATTTAGGTTTATTTTTGGTTCTGTTAGTTGGGTAAAAAACGTTTCGAAAGATAAGTTCACTTTCAAAATTCGACGTTGTTGTTGTGTTGTACACTTTACATCAAGTTAACTTGTTAGATAGGTAAACCGGGTGAAAATATAATGATTCTCCGAACACAAAAAGACCAAAATTGCACCATACTTTCAACAAATTCAATTAGCTTAAAAAAATACACTGATTCGTTTAAATTTATCATCAAAATTTATATAGGGTATGAAAAACTGAATTAGACGCACATCGTCATATATAAAATAAATTGCTTGTTTGCATTGTTTTTACCTACGTTAGATTATGCCAAAATATTAAAGTTTATTTGCAAACAGTGTAAAATATATTATAAATTTGGTTGTGTTTGTCTAGTTATAATTATTTACATCGCGTCATACCAAGCGTTGCATTTTCGTTTTTAACAGACGATATTTTATGTAAAGTGAAACTAAAGGAGAAACTGCTATACATACGAGTATATGTACACAATGTAAGTAGGTATATTATCTATATACAAATTTAGTGTACTCACGTATGTACAATGAAGATATTATAATACTTGATTCTTCTTCTTCATCAATAATAAATAAAGTACCAGCTTCCTATCTTTGGACGATCGAATAAGAAATCAAATATAATTAAGGAAATAAGTGGACATAAGAATTGTGCCGCGAAAATGGTCTACGCATGTTGAGAGAATGACACGGAGTGACAAAACCTTTTCAAGCTTACTGTGAAGTGTACAAAGATGTATTTGGGTTTATTTCAATAAACCCAGATTTATTAAAAAAAAAAGGTTGTACATGGTTGAAGGAGGAGGTGTTGGAAACGAGGCCGTCCGAGAATAATATGATTCTACCATATCGAACAGAATTTCAGAGAGTTTCGGGTGCTTAGTAAAGAACCAACGAACAAGAAGGTATAACGAATTGCATGAATGTGACTGAAATAAGGAGCGTATGTAGAGATAAAGTGGTCTGGCATTCTGTTCTCTTTACCTACTCCGTAAGGTACGTATTTTTATAAATGCGCATTCAAGCGACGACGATAAAAATCGATTATTCCATTCTCAGTACATCTGATTTGATAATAATTATTACTGTTGCGGAATTTTTACATTCGTACTAAAAGCATCATTAACTCTTAACTATCCGCGCGTGCTGAAATACTTAAGTACATTATAATATTTTATCTGATCTATTCATTTTGATAACAATGATGTGTTTTCTATTCGTTTATGCAACTAAACATCACGATTTTTCGCTTCCATTTTCATTGATGTGTTTTTCAAAAGCATTTGCGTTGGCTTGTATGTACAAACCCAAAGATTTTCGAGCAAATTTCACAGAGAATTTAAAAAAAAGATTCCTTCAAAAATCCTCACATAAAAACAATTTTGTTATTACGTATGTCAAAATATAAAGAACGTTGCATTATAAAGTTATTTCTTTATCAATGACCAGAATCTTTTGTGAATACTACAAGGGTTTTACTCAAGTAACTTCAGAAAAAGAATATTCTCCGTACCAAATACCATATATCAAAATTCAGAACTACCGTACCATCTGTAAGACAATTAAGAACTACTTAAAAAAAGTAGGTAGGTACTTTCTGACTATGTGACAACTTTTCATTTCCTTTCAATAATTTTAAAGTAGTACAGAATGATAAAATTCGCAAAGAATAGATTTTACTCTATAGGAAACTTGTGCTGTATAAAACACGCCTATTTGTGTTCTACATTGAATTTCACATATACACTCACTTTTAATTTTACCATCAAGGTTGTGTTTAACTATGTATGAATATTGCTTACACTTTTGCCAGAACTTACCTACATAATAGTCAGCAAACTCACTCAACTTATAGGTAATAATGCTCTGTACATACATACTTACTTACGAGCAATTCCATGCTCTGTTTATCGTGCACATACGTTAACTCAAAAATTTATCACACACATGGATTAAAAATTTACTTAACAGTTTTTGGTCACAGGTATTTATAGTTATATAAATAAGATAGGACTTAGGCACCGACCCTCAGTTAAACTGACCCCAAATTTATATTGTAATAATGTATTGTAGGAGTATCTACCTATAATTATAAAGAATAAAACATTCAACTAATTGAGTGATATCATCATCAGCCTTCCTGCGTCCATTGTTGAACATAGGCTCCCCCATTGATCTCCACAGCTCCCTAACCCGGGCAGACTGCATCCAACCGCCTCCTGCAACTCGTTTTACATCGTCCGACCACCGTGTTTGAGGCTTTCCAACACTTCTTCTACCTGTTCTAGGTCGCCACTGCAGAACTTTATTTGTCCACCTAGAGTCTGTGATATGCAAAAAGGTATTTACTAATAAAGCCTTGAATATGTTTCTCTCTCGACTCTTCTATCCCGACTGTCCCGAAGTCCTACATTTATTTATTTATTTATTTTATTCGATCTTAACATTTACAAAGATATACATTGTTTATGTTTGCCTCCCCCACTAGGAATACCCTGTGTCGGGAGAAGCAAACTCACATTATAATTACAATAAGAAGATAACATTACAAAAAACACTGTTTATAATGTTTATATACAAAATATTGTTTTTGATGGAAACAGAAAGAATTTGTGATTTTCAGTGGGTGTAACTCTTCGAGAGCTGTATGGCAATCAGGATGAAAAAAAAAAAGATATGTCAAAATGTTGAAACTACTTTTTCATCGCTCTGTTACGCTTGTTGTAGGTTTAATGCAAAGTATTCTGCCACAGTATCAACTTTAATGTTTTCATGTAAAGAATGCGACGGTGGCAATTATAAAATTGTTATTACGTTATTTACAATAATAATTATATTATACCTTGTAATAACTAATTATTATAATGTATTTTACTACTATATTACGCAGACACAACTCTACCAAAATATTTTATTGTAATGCGTAAGACTTACTTATTTATTATCTTAATAATTATGTTAGAAGATAGTAAAAATACTTCCATGTATGTACGAATATTATAAAGGAAATAGAGAGATGTTTTATTAGATCATAATTTTATGGTAACGATATTAAGATGACATACCTTTGTATGCAAATTCATTATATGAAATGCTTATTGTGATAAATTATATGTATGAAAAAGAATTTACCAGGTGACGTCCTTTTAATAAAACCTTGAGAAGAAAATTTTAAAGATTCTTTTTTATTTATCTGAATAGGTGCTGGAGAATATCCACTATCTTTTACTATGTTAATAAATTTGAAAAAAAAAATTGTTTGAGGGATACCCAGAATAGGTTGCGACAATGATCTGAAAGAATATTTAATCAAAGACCCATGTGGGATTTGAGAAATCAAACAAAATTTAGTGTACGTACAGTTTTATGTCCAATTTTAATACATATATAGGTACTTTTATCACCTAAAGAATTTAAATAAATAAAATAACGATATTATTGTGCAAATTATTTACAAATACATAATGAATTCAACGCTCCATAATATATTTAACTAGTGGGTCTCGTGAATAGTATATTCACGGAATTTGTCATTTTTTATTAACTAACTACTCATACTGCCACTCTACCACGCCAGAGACTATTCAGACCATTGTTTTTGTAAACAGAAGAGACGACTGAAATTTTCTAAAACATTGAATTATTACAAGACTTATGCGTAACGCAATATACCTACTATATTTACCTCGTTTATTAATCACGATGGAGCGTAAAGTATGTCGATGTGGTTGGATGATAATAATTAGAATATTGCCGTCACTTATTAAGAAACAATTTGTTGATCCTCGCCACGGGCTAAAATTAATCATTCCAAAATCGGACAAGAGGATGACTCGGGATGAAGAGTAGCCCACCTTATCTGACCTCGCACACTTAATTAGTTTTTGAGATGAACAAAGGTGAGAGATGAAAACACTGAAATAAAACCACTTATCATTCCTACAGGGAAGTCTAAAAAGGTGTTGGCAATTATTGAATCAGTATCTGCCTTTGGAAAATTATTCGATGCCGAATAAGACAAACGCAATAATTGATTTTGAATACAGTTTCTTTTATTACTAATATTTTATACCTACCTACAACGATTTGTAAGAAAATGAAGGTAAGTATTGTTTAATTTTGAAATCATTTTCAAGTCTTTATGTTGACAAATCTTGCAAAAGACATCAACGCGCGGTTGTTCTCACTGGATATGAGAATTACAACTAACTTTAAATGTCAAATTAACCCAGGAATGCGTACAGGTCCTGAACCGCCTCGGTGCAAAAAACACAGTGAGGCTGGTCTGGGTACCTGGGCATTGTGGAATCATGGGCAACGAAGAGGCCGATGAACTTGCCAGAATTGGCGCAGAAAGACCCGCAGTAGTCCCTGAACCTATTTGCGGGTTACCGCGTAACACTCTCAGAGCCAGCCTGAAAAGCTGGACCAAAGACCAGAGTTATGAAATATGGGCACAGGGTTGAAACACGCGAAGGAACTAATTACAGGGTACTCGCAGAAGTTCACCACCGAAGCTCTCAAGCTTTCCAAAAAACAAATAAGAATCCTAACCAGGACCTTGACTGGGCACTGCAGACTGCGGAAGCACATGTTCAAAATTGGGCTTTCAGACACCCCAGTCTGTAGATTCTGTTCAGAGGAGAACGAAACACCTATCCACATCCTCTGTAACTGTGACGCACTCGCTCACAAAAGAAGTCGCTCTCTTGGAGGGCCCCTACTGGACTCCGAGAAGGCAAGACTACTCGCACCAAGACAGATCGTGAGCTACATGAGACACATCGGCCTTGAGGACGAGCTGTAACATTGAAGGGTGTCACAATAGACCTACTCTGGTCGCAGTGACG
Source organism: Ceraclea dissimilis (assembly GCA_963576895.1). Classification (NCBI taxonomy): domain Eukaryota; kingdom Metazoa; phylum Arthropoda; class Insecta; order Trichoptera; family Leptoceridae; genus Ceraclea; species Ceraclea dissimilis. The sequence continues at coordinate 6,375,826 of OY756362.1, read as the reverse complement.
CAGGGGATATACGGTCCCCTTACCTAACAGGAAAAAAAAAAAAAAAAAAAACTTTAAATTAATTAATATTAACCTATTCTTTCAGCTCATAACGTTTGCGGACTGCTTATAATTGTTTTGACTGTCCCTGATTCGTAAATTTGGGGTTAGTTTCTCGAGGCCATCCGCAGAATGATATATGAAAAAATATGAGTTACGAATGCGAAAATAAATAAATCTTTTGAAACTGGGTATGAATATAAATGACCCTATACACTACAGGGCCCGAGAGAAAGCCGAGATTTTGATAAAGCATGTACAAACAGATATTTGCATCGCCTTGAACAAAAATCAATTTGTTTCTCACTAATGAGGTACATGAACGACGCGTAGAACAAAAGCCCTAATGTTTTGTATACGTGGCTGAAATTTTTAATTTATATTCAATAAGATATGAGGATCGATGCAATAAATCCTTCCATTGCACTGACCAACGATATATTATAAATCTTCAATACTTTGTACGTCGTTCGACATACTATAATGCTGTTGTTTTGCAAAATCAAACACAGATTAGGAACAATTTTTTCACATTGGACGTTCAAATTCTGTGTGGGGTATCAGATCTTGTTCAGTATAATATAACTATCATCATCTGCTTCTTCCATATACTAGGCCATTACTTACCAAACTATTTACCAGACATAACTTTTCTTCACTTCGCAGGTATCATTGAGTGCCTTACATCTTTATAGCAAGTTTAGTTTTTTATCAAGTTCTAAATCAATGACCTATCTGATGCTGTCTTTAAAATTTGAAAGGTTTAGGTGCATTGAGGCCTTGATGCATGAATAAAATTCAACGACAGTTACGTAGAACTGATAGAATTATAACTGGTAGCCACATTCTGTATGCACAAAATAGAAAACATCACTATTGAATGAGGCGGTAGAACTAACCAAGACTAGATATATTTTGTAATTGCAGGTAACTGTGTTTATATATTGTAACTTTAATGATAGATAATAATTTTCATTTTCTTGATATGTAGGCTAAAGTAAGACATTATGCTGCGTTTTCTAAAAGCACTTTGAAATGTAAGTAAATAATTTATTATACCGATTAAGAACGCTGCACTTTAGAGAGAAACCATTGGATCCATCGTAAAATATAACTATTAAAATATGAAGGTATTTCTGTAATAATCCATGTTTTATTGTTTTATTAATATGCAAATGCACGAAACGGCATACACAATTCATATATAGTTAATAATTTTGTTATAGTATTGAATAATGTTTTTTTGATTTTCTTTAAAATATTTTCAATAGATTTTATTACACGCTTAACTGCCAGAGCGGAAAGAAATTAACAAACTATAATAGTAATTTGGAAGTGTCTATAATAATAATATTATTGTGAAGGAATATTGTTGTTTTATGCGAAATCTCAAATAACTTAGCCACATTATTATTTATAATACTCACGATGTTACACAAAATATGAATTTCGTAAACGATAAAGTTAGCTACTATATTAAAACATCTGAAATAACACCGTTAATACATTTGCAACAGTGCTAGAATATTTTTTTTACGCAGAGGCATGACTTTTCCAATACATTTCTCAGTATTATCAGCCAGAAGAGTTATCACATTATCATTCATGATTCACATATAAACTCATCAGCCTAATACTGGGAAAAATTTACCTATCCAGATATCACGGATATCACATCAGGATTAGGCTCAACGCGGGGCCTAAAATACAAGCATTGTGCCTGAAATATCAGTATTTAGGAATCGTCTTACAATATTGCAAGTATTAATAATTACAGATTTTTGCATTTTTATGTATAAATTTTCCGGTAAATATATTTTTTTTAACATTATTTATTAGCGATTTTGGTATTATACCAAAATTGATCGAAAAAGTACATTTTGAGTGGACAATCTGCTGTATTTTTGTAACTTAGAGAAAATCTTTTCGAAAAATAATAACCCCATCAGAGAATAATGCGGTGAAAGTTTCAATGTAAAAATAAGATGCATATGAATTCGTTTTTCTCAAAAAAAAAAATGGTTACTACATTTTACTTATAAAAAACAGGAAAGAGGTACCTACATAAGAAATAGCCAAGAAAAATAATGAATAAATAAAGCTCGACAACATCGATAACCTACACACGGTACACCCGAGAAGAATGGAGAAGAGATTAACATGGACCGTAAAAATCTACAAAGCTATCTGAATATAATTTCGAGTCGTGTTGCTCGTACCACCATTTAAGAACACATTTTTTGTTGTTGTGAGGTGAACTACCGTCCTTGTCAGTATGTTGATAGGTAACTTTTTAAAACTGCTACCCACTACGTAACACATACACACAAGCTGTATCTACGTATATATTATTATGTGGTTAAATAATAATAACACCTATACCTTCATCTTCATATTAATATGAATACCTCTACGTACCAAGTATCTATGTATATTAATATAGCAGGTGAACAGGTAGGCGATTCGATAGATTTGCGTTGCTTTATGTCGATTCTGTCTTTTAATGCTGCAAAAATAATCGGAACATGTATAGTTTTCATGCTGTGGACACTCTTAATTGGGAGGTTAACATGAATTCTATATTTTGTGTATGTCATTATGTATATTTGTTAACTTTCTGTGTGTGTCCCCAATAAACAAATAAATAAATAAATTTCATTATACTGCATTTCAAAATATATCAAGGGATAAAAAAATGACATCTAGTGGTAAAAAAATAAAACGTGATAGCTACATACATAATGTACTGGGGCTATTTTTTAACAGTCGCTGATCCACAACAAAACTTTTGTAGACAAATAATACCCTTGATTTTGCTATACCTAATTTCTAAGATTTTTTATTATATAAGATACTTTTCACCTGGACCGGGTACTATTTGTCGGTATAAACCCAAATAGATCTTTGTATTCTTTGTACACTTCACAGAAAGCTGAAAAGCTTGTGTTGTGAAGTGGAGTAAGTCGGGGATTGAACCCGCGCCCACTGTATTAATAGTCGAGCGCGTTACCAACCAGGCTACCGACAACATTTCATTTAAATCATTCACGAAAATTTTCTCAAAATGTTGAATTATGTACCAGGTACCTGTAATATTGCAGATCCTGTATCGTATTAAACTTTACCTTATATTACTTAAATATCTTCCAAATTTTACATTTTCAGACTATGTTATATTTTGCTCAGTACTATTAAACATTTCGTTATATTTTTAAAGTTGCCTCGTCATCTTAGCAAATCATATCCTTTGATAAGATCTCGAGAATAAATCTCAAATCATTCAGCGCAATCACACAGAAAGTATAATTTATTGAATTAGTCTGTCAAGGCCGTCTCTGAATGGTGAGAGAAGAGAGGAATTGCTTGAGGATTCATCTTGCTTTCAGGAACACATTCAATAAAGTAAAAGATACAATTCGAAATAAAAGTAGTCACAATCAGTGGCGTATATAGGATTTCATTTCGGGGGGGGGGGGCGATCTAATATTTGACTTTAGGGGGGTGGAGACAACAAAAAATTTAAGATAGACGCAGAGTTTAAAAATCGCAATAGCGCCGCAGGCAAAAATTTTTTGTGAATGTAAGTGAAAAAGGTTGTGTTACTCGTGTTTAAGGTTGGTATTATGTGCAGAAAATATGAAGAAGAATAGCGCCGCAGGCGAAATTTTTTTAAATAATGGGTGAAGTGATGAACTTGAGTAACTTTCATGTATTAAAATAACGTTTCTTAAAGAATTGTTCAACATTCGGGGGGGGGGGGGGGGCCTCGCCCCCCCCCTATATACGCCACTGGTCACAATTCTCTAACCTCGGTGGTGGAATGATAAAACTAGCTACCGTTTTAGAAAGACTAATATATCAATGTAAAAATAGTGTGCACTTTTAAAATTTTAGGTGTAATTAAAATTTTAAAATATGAGCAATTTCAACACATATTTTTCGTCACATGACACGTTTCAATTTTGCAATTCATTGAAATTGCATGAATGCAATCTTTAAAATATTATTTTAGCTGAAACAGAAAATTTGATGAGAATATATACTCACAATCATTGTTTTGTAATAAAAATAAGCGCAGTATTTTGAAACGCTGTAGGTATATCTAGAAAATATAATTATTCATCTAATGAGAAAATAGAGGCAATAACAAATACATTACGTTTTGTAAACGAAATCAGATGGATGGATCAAAAATAACCTTAAACCAGACCTGAATTTAATGATGTGGGTAGCTGACAAGTTTTTGTGATCGTATTTTAATTCGTAGCAGACAACCTTGTCTAAAAAACTAGAATTAGCTTTTTTACCGCACATTATCGCCATAACAACGATACACTTGTCGAAATTCGTCAATGATTCGATATGTATTGACGTGTTTGCGAGAGACTGCAACATTTTTCTTTTGTGTTTCCTGTTTTATTCTGACAGCTCGTAACAAAAAATGTAACGTAATAATTATCTAAATAGATGAGATTTATTTTAGTTTTCCAATTTACTGGATATTAGATATTATACCAAATCCGGATATTGCAATTCGTTCAGCTTCCATTAATAATTTAGAAAAATCAGTAAAAACATAACTTTGTTAACTTGAATTTATAACAAATATTATATATAGGTTTATGTACAGAACAGGAAAAACTAAACAGTGTCGCGGTGATTCGAGACAAATTTACTTAAGTATTTGCCTTTAAAAAAAATGTTATACGTAACAGTGTAAAACTCTTTTGCCCCGGCGAATCTGCAAGTTATCTAGGTACGTACTAGATGTACACAATCTTTAGAATAAAACACCAGAAAAGGCTCTAAAAGAAGTTCTTTAAATTGGGTATTTGAATTATCAATGTTAAAAAGTTCTCACAATCTATGGTGCTATAATAAAACATATTGGGCCTATTTATTTTTTCTGCGTCGTTTTTTTACGATTCTGAAGTGTTGTCAAAGAGATATCATAGGTAGTACTTAATATATTATGTCGCTGAGTGTTATACATATTAGATATACCTATATACATATTCATATCGGTAGGTACTGCATATTGGATGAATTAATTATAGAAATATATCCTAAAAAGCCGAGCTAAAAATAATTCTTCATTCGATATCCCTATACCTGAATACATATAAACAACATCGACTACGAGTATATTCACAACTCACTGTCATTTTGTCCTTGACATTTCAATCTTGTATAGCGGGTCTCAATATCGTATTCCAATTACTTTGTCTTCACAATACAATCGTGCGATGTTATTTATTTTCAACAATTGCAGGATCGTATCACATTGCACTGATGTCTTGTATTATTTTTGTTTGAGTGTCGCCTGCAGTGGGTGGAACTGTTTGAACTATGTCGCCAGCAGTCTAAGCTAATTAGTTCGGTAACGTTGTAAATGAAGAAAAATAAAATCTGATAAACAAAACAATTTGTTAATTATTACTTTACACACACCTACTTATTTTGTACCCGACTAAAGTTCTCTTAGTATATAATTAAAATGTGTATGAATTTGTATAAATTGAATGATACGTCATGCAATATGGAAATGTGGTCGATATTAAAATACATATTTTTAAATAAATAAATGCTATGGTAGGTTTTTTAACTTTTCGACGCAGAACAATGAAATTTTGACAGACTATTCGCCAGGGGGATCTGATATGGCACAAGAAGACAAATAATATTTTCGAGTCCAAATAAAATATAGCACAGCTACCATTCCTTTCTTTTATTAAACATTAATTGAATAGGAAATTAAGGCCGATATAATCATGATTCTCGACGAAAAAAGAAATTAAATAAATTTGACGGAATATGCAAGGATGAGGCGGTCTAACGTTGGTCCTCTCTGCCTAGCCGACAAGGGACGTGGCGTGGATGAAGAGATATATAGAATAAGAAATTAGGAATTTTCATAAACCTCTTTTGGTATCTATGGCTATACTGGCTATACGAGCCTTCATGTTTTTGTTTAAATACTGCGAGAATATATCTGTTATAAATATCCTCTATTGACTTCAGATTATCTTGTTTCTGTGCCGCACATGTCTGTACACTGTACAGTGTACCTACTTAGTACTAGTAACTAGACTAGAGTTACTCTAGAAGAAAAACCACAAGTAACATTTTTGCCGAAATTGAGTTATATACATACTTGGAATCAGGAAAAAAATAGGGTTTTTCTGTTTAGGAACCATTCCGATATTCCGTCTGTAGAACGATTTAGATGAGCACAAGTACACCCCGCGTTGTAAATATTTGTTCTTATTTGAGGCATAAAAGACATAACTATCACATCAGAAGCAAAAAACACTCAAGTACCAACTTGGGATATTTTCTATTTTCGTTTTCGGTTTGAATATTCTATTCCGTCAGAAAAAGAAAAAGCATAACTAGCATACCCTTGGCAGAAAAAACATATGTGTGCAGTTATGTTTTTTCTTTCTAGTACTTATGTAATTTATTATAATTCTTCAGAAGAAAAAAAAACATAAGTGATGAAGTTATGTTTTTTTTAGTTCTTATTACGTTTGTATATTATTATACTCAGCAACTGCACTATAAGCTAAAATAACACAAGTGTGTAATTGTGTTTTTTTAGCCAGATATTGCCCAGCAAACATAAAAGGTTGTAATTTGGAGTTAATTACCTTTATTATGTCACTGATACTTTGGTAACCTCACCTAAATCGGAAATAAAGACCTTGATTTGATGTTCATTTTAACCAAAATGGGGAACGGAAGCACGTGCCTATGACGTCTAAATGGAGGTAATCCAAGAAACTCTAACCAGACATTTTACAACCAATTTGGTCGCTATAACCAGTTTGACCTAAACTTCACGTATATTTTACCGATTAATCGACCTGTTTAAAATTTTATGACCTAATGCGCGCATGCGCGGATTATAGAACATATAACCAATTCTTTATATTATTATTTAGCACTCGCATCCATTTACGTTACTATACTTTTACAATGGCGATTATAATATTCGTCACACTTAAGCACACTTTTATCACTGATTTTACGCGCCTATATGACAAAAACATCATGGGGTCCAAATTTAATCGTATATTATGATAATTGTAGTTCGAAAACTACTAATGGGCCTTAAATATATTTTGAAATACGATGATGAAATTTAATATTTTAAATAATCGGTTTTCAATACTTCCACAAGTTACATTATTCAGGTGCAGTTTAATTTCAAAAAGTGTTTTACGGGACAATTATATAGTAGTTTTATCAACAGAGCATTAATAAATGGTTCATTTCTTTACTTGTCGTGCTAATTTTATTCGCTGTTCTCAAATCTCAAAATAAAAATGGCGTTTTCACTAAAATATTTACGAATTACCTTTCTTCGACATATTAGAAATAGGAAACGCAATGGATGTCGTGCCAACCCGTAATTTTAAAACTTACATGGCCACAATACCTATATAAGAGAAAATGTTCACAAAGTTTCCACCTATAGGTCAAAATTATGGTGTACGAAGTCGCCTTAATCCGTTTCACACGTGATAGTGATGTGACGAATGTTGTGTTTTGAATAACAGCTTTACTCGTCGCTGTCAGAGGGCTAAGTTTTTTTCCTCACAGTGCTAAGTTCTAGTGTGTAAAGATTAAAGCTGATATTGTTTTGGATTGCAAACATAAAAGGTAAGCAACGAACATAATTTACCTACTATATATATTTTATTGTAATTTTACCCAAATTCTTTTGCTATGAAAATGAAAGGGGTGAATTATTCGATACAAAGCGAATCACTATTCTAACTAACCAAATGATAATTCCTCCATCCATCATTTCTAGCAAAAGATTAGAATTGATTAGAAATAGTAACTACTTACTGGTTTCATACTTTTTTATTATTGACTACCTATGCAGAATTCAGTATGCAGTATGCATACACACCGTTATATTTGATTGATATGATTGGTACTGATAAGTACATATGATACACATAGAATACATATTGCGCTCTTGCACATATTATGAAAAGAATACTACATGGACAATACGATAAAACACTTACATGAATTCAGTTGGATGTCCTGTTTTTGTGTAGATTTTTACACTAGATATTATTATCATAGTTACACACAATATCACTGTTTTTATTGTTTATTATACTTTTTATACATGAAAAGTACAACAAAACTAAAGATATGTTTAATTAGACGTAGTTTTCATTCTTTTTTGTAGGCAAAACACCCTATTATGAGTGCAAACAGACATAGTTTACTCAATAAAAGTTAGGTTAGAAATGATGAGAAACACCAATATTCCAAATAACACTATTGTATTGGGCAGAAACCACAGACCGCTCCTACTCGTACACTATGAATATTCACAAAATTTGTTAAATAAAATTACTAATTCAGTAGGTATATCTTCTTCTTGCTCAGCCGTTTTAATTACAATGCTGGACATAGGCTTCCCATTTGAATTTCCACAGATCCTTATCCTGGGGATGCTGCATCCACTTGCTTCCTGCGATTCGCCTCACATCATCAGACCATCCTTCCCGAGGTCTTCCTACGCTCATTTTGCTTGTTCTAGGATGCCACTCGAGAATCTTTTTGGTCCATCTAGAATCTGAGCGTCTGGCAACGTGTCCTGCCCAACTCCATTTTAAGGCAGCTGCTCGTTTACCACGTCGGTGACCTTGTATTTCTCTCGTATCCATTAATTTTTCCGTCTATATCTTAACGAAATACCTAGCATTCTCCTATCCATGGCTCTTTGTGTTACCAGCAGTATATACATAAACCTATTTTAAAGATGAAATCACTTCAGTATCACGAATTAACTAGAAATAGTAGGTATTAACAGGTGAGATAAGGTAGGAAAAGGCGATGATACTGGAGAGACCACGTGGACAGGATGGATGAGGGCAGAATACCCCACTTGTTGCCCATAATATACCCGTGGTACGTCAGCCAGGCAGACCGCCAAAAAGGTGGAAGGATAGTTGGTGTTCCACATCCCAAGAGGAAGTCATCCGTTCACAAACAGATCAATGATCTAGAACAAGATGAAGAAGGAGGCATATCGAATCGGAACATACCGGTTTTTATTTTCTAGCTAAAACGCCTTTTACGAGTGCAATACTAATATTGGATTTGGTTTCGGCAAATTAATACTGCGTAGTTATATAGATAAAGTTAATGCAATTATTATAAAATTCGATGTTCTCACAAAATATAAATTGTGATTTTCAAAAATAATAATATAAAACACTTCACTTCTTTATCACGCGACGCGCGGCGCCAGGGCGCACTCCTTACCGGAAGAACTTCCGGTCGAAACTAAACAGTGTAGTATTATCGATGAATGAATTTAAAAATCAATGAACACAAACTACCTATATCCGTCTCTGTCTGTCGCACACAATAAGATTTTGATTTTTAAATTGCACGTAATCCTCACAAGTAATTTTAATAATCTCAAGGCAATGTATTTTTTTAATGAAAGAGTAAAATATCTACATATCGACATCATCATTTCAGCCTTCCTGTATCCAGTGTTGGGCAAAGTCTTCGACTAACATTTTTTGGTTGAATTATTATATGTTAACTCCGGGCAATAGAGAGTTTTAGCATGCAAAATGTATAGTAGTTCTGATTTTTGGATATGTTATATAGGTCGGCCCTGTGGTTAAGAATCCAAGTTTATGACCTCCCAACCCTTGTGCGTTCACTAGGGCGAGCCAAAAACTGTCGAACTTTCTGTCATTTTTCAATTTATTGATCATAACTTTTTAACAATACGTTATAGATAGTAAAATTGTATGTAGAAGTTAAATAATATTAAATTATCTGTAACTTAAGTCTACAAAGTTTTTTTGTAAAACTGTTATTTAAAGAGTTATGTGATATCCAAATTTGCAAATTTTTCAGAAAATTTTTTTCTTTCTCTTTTTTTAGATATATTACCTGAAATGTACATTGTAGAGAAAAATATTATATGTAAGTAAATGTTGTAGATTGTTCAATTTAAAACAAGTTTGATGTCAAAAAACAAGACGAATATTTAAGCAACTTTCAGTATAGTATAGGTAGGTTTGATAATAGTAATAAAAAGAATGCAATCCAAGAAATGATTTTTTTGTAGGTTATTAAGTTAGTCTCGTGGTTCAGAATCCAAGTTTGTGACCTCCTCGCGCCTGTGTGTTCACGAGGGTGAGCCTAAAACTGCCGAAATTTCGGTCATTTTACAGTTTATTGTTTATATTTTTTTAATTATCCATTTTCGAGTAAACGATTGTAAGTAAACATTGTAGAATATTAAATTTTCTGCAATCATATAAACCGAAAAGATAACTCGATGGGAATCGCGTTCTTAGGACCCTTCGTCACTGATAGGTACGTATTGTCCTAATGATTTAAAATATTTCCAGCTTAAAACACTTCATAAGAAAGTATGAAACCAGCATAGGTTTGAGTGTGATCAACACTAATGTCGCCCATATTTCGACTTGTATAGTTGTATACCTAATCGTCGTGATGCGGGATATTTCTCAATACCTACTCATATGGTTTTTCAACTACTCTACTGTTTCATTTTTCAAAACGCAATAATCGGCATACTTAATATTAGTTTCTTTATTACCTATTTAATTATCATACTTTTCAGATGTCGTTTAAAATAGTTGCTACGCCCACCCGCCGAGGATTGTCCATAGCCCTGTGCCCTTCGTCATGGGAAACAGAAGGGGTGTTGAAGTGGCCGCCCAAAAATATTAATCTTTTACAACGTAATGCAGAGAGTGAGCCTGAGGATCACTGGGACAAGTACCAGTGTACAGTAAAAAAACGGGATATTCCCACATACACGGAGGCCTTAAAGTGGGAAAAAGCCATTCAGCTGTCTGATACGGATGGAGAGGCTGAGTAAGTCAATGAAGTTATTGATGTTATGGAAAAATTACACAAACACACACTCAATTGACTATCTGGCCATCTGAAAAAAAGCAATTTTGTGTTGAAAATCCTTTAATATATACAATGTTTTAGATTAACAGTGCCTTTATCCATGCCAATGCCGATGTTTATGAGCCAGAAAGGAAAAAAGACAACAAGCTACGACCGGGTTTTCCAAGGTATCTATCTACTAATTTATTTTCATTAAAAACGCTAAACCGACAATAGATGCTGCTTTCAAGTTGCATGCTTTATTGATCTGTCTTATTTTTCTTTTAGAACTACAACCATTACTAGCTGAGGAGAGCACATGTATATCGGCAATTCCATCTACAAGTAACTCAACCTACACGAGACTATTGGCTGAGGAGAGCACATCATTACTAGCTGAGGAGAGAACATCAGTACCAAAGTCGTGTTAGTAAAATTCAGTCTCACATATAAAAAAAAATGTTGCCAGTTTTATAAATTTATTCTGGGTTAGAAGTTACTATGTCTTTTTTATTTTACAGATACTGTAAACCTTGAGGAGATCAGAGAGGACATAAAGACGCTTAAATATGCGGTAGATAGAATAGAAACGACGCAAACCGTCCAACATATTAAAATTTTAACACTTTTAGAGAGATTCTTCAAGGAAAAAGCAACCGATACAATAGATAATCCTGCTCCGGTGCTGGAGGATATTCTTACGAAGCACAAGCTACCCGTAGAAACTCTGGAAAAACTGAAAGAGTTAGACTTGGAATTAAACACAAATAGAGAATATTTCAAAGCGACTGTAAGTAAATATGTTTTAATTTTTTTAACTATAAGAATTTCGAATGGATGGTACAACCTGCGAACCTTCATGTCTTTTTACGTGATAATATGCAAAAGAGACGAACGTGTGAATGGCTGTTGGTCTTTTATATTTACTTTACACTTGGTACACTAATCTTAATAACCCCAGTATTACATCAACGACTTTTTTTAGGAACAGCATTTCAACAATTATATTGGAGTCGACGGACAAGGGAGGGGAGAAACATTAGGTAGAAATATGGCCGAACAGATAATGACTAGAGACTTAATGACAAAAATGTCCTGGACAGGAGTTTCGAGAACACCTGGATTAGGAAAGAAATTTTCCTTCCAGAGCCTCGACACCCTCTGCACGCTGTTTTATAAGGTCTTAAGCAGGGCAGACTCAAGGTGGAATCAAAAAAAGAATGAAAAACTTTTTAGCGGGTCTTTATTAAAACACGCCAACAAAAGGGCAATGGCTGAAAAAATTAAAATAATGAATAAGAGACTTATGAATAACCAAGAAGGGAATGGTGCAGGATACAGCAACCATAAAGAAATGATGCAGCAACGATTCAATAACCATGAACATGATCTCTTAATGCTCCCCGAGCATCCAGATACTGCTCATAAAGCTGCAGAAATGCGGCCGGAGCATGATGCGGATGCTGCTCATCAAGCTGCAGAAATGCGGCCGGAGCAGGATGCTGATGTTGCTCATCAAGCTGCAGAAATGCGGCCGGAGCAGGATGCCGATGCTGCTCGTGCAATTTCGGAATACTTCATGGTCATTTAATTTTCACACTTAATTTTCGAGTTATAAGCTAAAAAACCGCTACATGAACGTTATTTTTTTACTTCTATTTTGATTTTTTCTACAGATTCAGATTCAGTGCCCCAGAAAACATATAGAATGGGAGAAATAAAAGCATAATTTAAAAACAAATTATATATATTTTTATACATTATAAGTAATTTTATTCAGAAGAAATGACACATTTATAAAAAATATACAAGATATTACGCGTTAATAATTAAGTAACAATGTTATTTTATGACAATCTTGTTACCTGTGTTTATAATGTTGTGTTAGATGTTCATTGCTTAATACTCGTTAAAATGCCTTTTTTCATATTGTATCACCTTTACTTTTATTGTTCATATATTTTTGTATTGTTGATATTAAAAGGCTAGATTCGTTTTTTTATCTTATTTATTTTATTTTTCCATTCATAACTCCCTATTTTTATTTTCATTATTGGCCTTTACTCACCGGATCAAGCGTATGTAGCAAAGGAAGAAATACAGATGTATTTTTGTATCTCAAATGAAATAATTTACATTTGATGTCCGTAGTTCCATACCTTCTAGACGGAAGAAATTTGTGCCCCAATTTTCCAGATTGGTTGCAAAAAACATTTACCGAGCTGTATATGTTTAAATATGAAGACTGAAATGGTTTTGAAAAGAAATCTTGCTTGCTCGCTAAAGGGCTGCCTGTAATACAGAAATTGTTTTTGTCTTGGGTAACATTTTGCATTTTAACGATATCATTTCCTTTCGACAAAAACCAAGAATTTTTCTCATCATCGCTTAACATGAAGTCGTGGAAATAAATCTTTTTGTAAATTCCATCACCTAAATGGCCTTTCACATATACATTGGTATTTTGGGGACTATAAGATGAATTAATTGTAGAAAATCGTGTTACCCATTGGGCTATTTGTGATAGTGGTTGTTTGCCCGAACGAACAAGAGACTTTAACTGGCCAAGCGAGTTTTCGAATTGGTAAGTACTAATTCCAGGGAGACAACCAAATTTTTCCACGTCATCTATGACATGGCACAGATTGTGGAAATTACTGCTTATTGAATCATACCCATAAATGTTGATACAACCTTCTAGGTACTCTTCTAATAAATTTCTTGCAATATCAATATAAACTAAATATGTCTTAGAACTTAAGATTGTCACGGCACAACTTAATAATAGGAAATGTTCATAAACTTCTTTGCTTAAAATATCCTTTAACACGACAATACCTAAATATAGAAGCATTACCCGGTACTCCGTCCCTTTCCAATACTTCAAGAATTTCACGCCTCTTATATTCCGCTGTATTTCGATTGGTCGATTCTTCTCACTCAACTCCAGCATTTCATTCAGCAGATCAATCTCGGAGCCCCTTAATTTTGTTCGAAAATTGTAACTGCCGTTACACCACGCCATTAGGCATTTTCTCATTATGCCTGAAAAATAAATAGTATTAGCTATCTAGTGAGTAATATAATATGCGTTTTACATAAACTGGTCTCAATAATTTCAATGTTATACATACCGAGATCAAACAAATGCAATGAGTCAGCAATAACAAAATCTTCAACCATGTTGATCGGTAAATTCACTAGGGGCGTATCATGGACGTGGTGGTCTTCGTCCTCTTTATTTCGGAAGCTGGAATCCGTTCGGCGTGGACATTCGAACATGGGATAACTCATATGCCTTCCCTTTTTATCCCACACGCCTTCTACTGTGCATTTGATGCAGCTGCTTTTCCCGGAGTTAAAATACGGTGTACCTATTTGTTGCAAACAAAAAAAAGTAAGGCGAATTTTATAACACGTCTTGTTGTTGATAATGCAAGTAATCATAATAATAATTTCTAAAATAATCCGTCAATTTATCCACTCACCCTTTAAAAATGCTCTGGCAGGAGTATCACAAATAAAGCATTTTACTTTGACCCGTAACTTTCGTCCATTTATTGAAACGCCTTCCTTTAGTACTTCTTGCATTTCAGTTATGAATTGGTCTAAGAAGGGTTCCAACGGTGGCTTTCCACTTCCGTAATAAACAGCTCCGAACATCGGCTTGACCAGAGGCATATCATATATGGCAAAAGAGATCGGCCAGACTTCAGAGGCTGTACTATTAAAAAGTGACATGCCGTCAATGTTGAAAAGCAATTCTATTTGAGAAATATTCTCTAAACTTATATTTGTCAAACTATTTTCTAAATTTTTTGCTATACCATTATACCAAAGTTGTCCTTGTCCGATAGGTTTAATACAGATATTATCGAAGATCCCCAGTAATGACCTACCATCTTTGGGTAATGGTAATCCGCATTCAGTTAATGCCGTCAATAGGTCATTCAGAGATGATATTGTCTCTCTGTGAGTTATAGCCCATTTTTTCAAATCTTCCAAAAGTTTGATTAATTTAGTTGGACTTACGTGGACACCCTCTTCAGTAACTGCTACATTTACATTTAAAGAGTCACTGTATATATCGGTATTAGATTGCGCGGGAGTTTGATCAGTGCCACTACTGAGGAGGAATGGTCCAACTGTCGGTTGACTCGCCAGCAAAACTTTATTTAGTGATGATTGAGCAGAACAATTTTCAGATCTATTATCTTTGACCACATCTCTGATCCTTTTTTCACACTTCCTATAGAATGTACTTGAGTGTCTATATAGTTTTTCGTCTTTACCCATCACTATCACTATAAATCAACAACACAACAGCACAGTAACACACCACTTTCAAAACTAACAAGATGAATGCATCACGTATGTCAATGTGTCCTATTATAATAAAACATTTCCAAAATACGACTAGATGGGGAGAACTTACGTGACACGAGCACTTACTGGTTCTATTTGGACGACAACCCTACCACAAAGTCATAACGAGACGCACTGAGTATGACATAATTGTGTTGAAAGAGACAAATAAGATATTTTTACTCTTGGGTTAAAATTTAGTATCTCATGTAGTAAAATAAACTTGAATAATGGTAAAATATTCGACTAGTAAGTTTCCGTTCAATAGGTTGATTATAAGGAAATAGTGACGACGCAGAAACCTTTCTATCTACCAATTAGCGGGAATAACTTAATGAACAATAAGAGAGGTAAAAGTCACTTCTATTTAGACCTTTGATTTGCTACATAGTAACATGAACCTAATAGTAAGGAAACAGGTAAATACGATGTTTTTTTTAACTTTATATTTACCCTTCATGGTCAAAACTTCTTAACAGTTTAAAATGTCGATTTTATTACGTAATTTGATGCCAAAACAAGTCCATCTGTTAATATCCTAGAATTACTGACTAAGTAATGTTTGCTGGGTGGTTAAATATATGTTTTTTTTCCTTAGTACTCGCATATTTTTCAAGTGCAATTTAGGAGGCAGAAAAGGTTTTTTACAAAAATCTTAATAAAAACAAATGGAAAGTGTAACATCTTGTTTGAATATAAAACTAAAAAGTATAATCTCTCAATGAAAAAAATCGTCAACTTGATATGTCGATTCTATACTAATTAAA
The DNA here is from genome assembly GCA_963576895.1 of Ceraclea dissimilis. Classification (NCBI taxonomy): domain Eukaryota; kingdom Metazoa; phylum Arthropoda; class Insecta; order Trichoptera; family Leptoceridae; genus Ceraclea; species Ceraclea dissimilis. The sequence goes on along the minus strand of OY756362.1, from coordinate 6,359,732 downwards.
ATAAAGCGAGAAGAAAAAAAAGTTTTTTCAATTTATCTCAAAACTTACTAATCAGCACTTGTGGTTTTTTTTCTTAGCAGGGCAGTGTATTACATCACATCACAATAATATGAAATACTTGTTAAGTTTTATCAAACAGTACCAAGAACATTAATATATTTCAATGTTAATTACAATAGTAATACTAAAATAAAATAATTTATTCAAGTGAGGAATGATTCGTAGCTGTACCTATATTGCTAAACAATTATGATTGCTTGATGGTGTCTAATTCCACGATGGTGGATTGTAATATAATTTAGTTGTGAAAATTCTAAAGACCACACCCGTTAAAGTGTAATATTACTTTTGTATGATATTATTAATAATTGACCAACACCATACTGATTATAATCTACGGTCGGTGTTTGATTTACCACTCTAATTTACCAAATACCAAACCAACCTATCATTACGTCAAATTATTCATGGTACATAATTGAAAATGTATCACAAATTTACTCGCAATAAACATAAATATGTACCTACATTTTTCTTCTCAATCTTACTTTCAACACTTTCAATGTCTGTTGTTTTAAGAGAGGAAGATACCTAAATCATTTAGGTATTACTGGCTTTTCATGTCTGCATCTCGCAGATGGCATATGTTGAGAATTTTCTCAACGAAAGGCGGCAGATATCAACATTCACATAATAACTTATGCGAACTTCCTTGGGGAGGGGAGCAGGATGGATGTTCCGACGCTTACGAGTCGGCTTTGGCTTTTGGCCGTTGAGTACTCAACGGCCAAAAATTTCATTTTGGTAGCAGGATGTGGTGGAATGGGTGAACGTTGCCCTGGGCATAAAGTGATCACTTAAGCCAGCCAAAGCCGACTCGTAAGCGTCGGAACATCCATCCTGCTCCCCTCCCCAAGGGAGTTCGCATAAGTTATTATGTGAATGTTGATATCTGCCGCCTTTCGTTGAGAAAATTCTCTGTTGTTTTAAGTCAATTTTCTACTCCCTAGTTCTGAGTAACAGCATTTTACAGATCCATCTACCTACTTTACCATATGACCCACATGAACAAGATTTTCTTAAGTTATTAATGGCTATTAGCTCTATTTATGTATCTTAAATCAAAATGACGACTTTTCGATAAAAGATGCTTGTCTCTGTGTTCTGTTTTCGCCTTCTAATAATTTTAGATCTATGTATATAATAATTGGGTATGCAACATTCTGAGCTTATTTGAAGGATTTATCGTTATCATATTGAACAGGGTTGTCAGCAGTTATTTCATTTTATAATTATTTCCACTTATTTCGGCGATATAAAAAATACATAACAGATCCTGCCACAATCCCCTCATTCAGCGAATTATCAAAAATGAATAAATCTCCATAATTCACGTCAACGTTCGACATGTTTTTAAATTGAAATTTAGGTGTACCCTCATAAACCTTATTTTAATTATCTGAATGACAAAATTCTTGACCCACAGACATATGCAAAAATTTAGAAGAATATTACTATCAAAAGCCAAACCTTCTTCAGGTCTTCCTCAATATATACCTATTTCTTTTCACCATACGCCACAAGTTTGACTATAATTGTTAGTCGAGAATTACTGCGGCACATTTTACATTTTAAGTAGGCTAAAGCTGGGCAGGACTAAAGTCATCTTTGTGAGCTTCACATTTGTGGCAAACAACCAAAAGCGAAAGATCTGGGGCCTGGTTTAGGGTGGATATTGAGAATGAACTCTATAATACGTACTAACCATAAAATGCTCAGAATGAGAGAGAAATGTACACAAAAGTAATCGCAGATGATGTTTAAAACATTTGATATTTCTTTGTTTGTTACAGTGGGGATTTTCATAAATCAATCATACACCATAATACAATAAAACACGTAATCAATTACTTACTGATCTATGAATCTAATATAGACAGTGGCTGATGTATACTATTAATAGTCAATAATCTCCCATCATTACTAACACGAGTATTTCACATTTCTTGTATTATTAATTTAAATCTGTATGAACGGTAGTAAGTCTTATACGTATTCATGAGAAATTATGTAAGACATGGAAGTAAATATTACAGTTGTACACAGTAACGCGTATCCAGTAAGCAGGTACAAATATACTTGCATAATATATTATAATGCTATTAAACTATTATTTTTTTAAGACAGATGTTATTAAAATGGAAAACATTATTATAAGTAATGCATAACCTCGTATACCTTATTAATATTGTTGTATTTGGTACCTATACATATTTTTTCCTGTATTTTCCATCATTTCCGATGCACCACGTATGTAAGTTATGTTGCTTTTCATCATTTTGTTAAACAAAAAGAAAATCATTTGCCATATGAAATATACTGAATTGTTTTAAGAAAGGGATCCCTTAAAAAATTTCAAACGCTTTGTGGTCTGTAATAGATTGTTGTACGAAACGTAGCCAGCTAGAATAGTCATCAGAGGCAGAAACCTGGAAATATTACGAGAAAATATGTAACTTGTTTATTTTCAGTAGTCACTTTTAATATTTGAGAGCAATCGCATATCTTTTGATGGTAAATGAATCTGCCGAAACATCACTGAAAAATACATTTTAATATCAAATTTAATTGAGAAAATAAAATACCTATAAGCGAATGAATAGGAGGACTAATATTTCACAAAAAAAAAATGTTGTATTCAGAGCTACGAAATTTTTGAGGTAAGAAACAAACAATAACTAAACATAGACTTTATGGGAAAACTTAAGTACGTAATTACCTGCACTCGTATCTGTATGATGATTTTATTATTTATATTTTGTAATGTTACGGACGAGGACGAGAAAAAACTGATTTGAAATGGGTCCCATGTTTAGAAAACCTGACGTACCACACGCAGTGAATAAATCTAAGAAATATTAATCAAGAAAATTATTTATGCATTTAAAAACGCAGTTTCATTAGGTATACAAAATTTTGTAATCGCACTAAGAACTCTTCTTTATAATTTATATTCGTGTGTTGGTAATCTTACTACGAACTTTAATAATGTCATTAAAGGGGCATCATCATAAACTCGTATTTTGGAAAGTTCAATCATTCGGAGCTTTATGCGCTTATGATTTCACGCATGCATTCTGTGTACAAATTAGGCCTAAGATTCGTGCATATGTAATTGTTTACATATTAGGAATATTAGTACAAGATTTAATTCAAATGATCACAAATCTTATACGGTAGGTAAAACTAGAAAAAGAAATTAATGTTTATTTTGGGTGGTCATATTTCCATATTGCGTGTTGTATAAGTTAATGTGTGTGTGTACCCTTGTCCATTCTTTAAAGACAATAATTGATTTTTCTCTATCTCTTCATTTACCCATATAATCAATCACACACAGAGAGCTAACAGCTGAGAAATTTGCAGGTGCATGCATGATAATGATCGGATAACTTTAAAATAGAGTTGACAATTATTAAGTTTGGTAAGTAGGTATCATCATCATACCGCATTTGCCCACTGCAGGACATAGGCCTCCCCTCTCCTCCTCCACCTCTCCCGCTCCTGTGCGATTCCAACCCACTGGGGTCCGGCAAACCTCTAAATATCGTCCATTCATCTGGTAAGTGGTCGCCCTTGGGGTCTTTTATCGCCCCTCGGTCTCCAATCCAGCAGTCTCCTCGTCCATCTGTTGTCCTGCATTTTTGAAAACTACCCCGCCCATCTCCACTTCTGCACCGCTATCCTCTCAACCACATCAGTCTCTTTAGTCTGGCTGACTTAGTCTGGCTGTAGGTATAAAATATATAAAATGAAAATTTAGATAGTGAGTAAGTACCTACATATTTCATGACTATTAGAATGTGGGTACTGGAGTCAGCTTGCTCATAGATTTACTAAGTATTATTTCAAAGATTTTCTAATCAAGACTGTATACTTTTTTAATTGAATTTAATATTTCATTAGTCAAGAGATCTTACTGCATTGCATCAAGTCTAATGTGGCAAGACAAAATTAGATTTGTATTACATCCGAACGATTAGTACATCATATAAAATGTAGTTAGTAAATACATTTTAATATGTATGTTTTTAATCAACAAGAATTTCGAAAGAATATTGCGTAAAAATTGCTGTCCTTGTATTACGAAAAAAATGTATCACGAAAAAATTTCTGTAAAATGTTCTACGATTTTTAATGATTTAAATAGCTTTATTGATAAAACAAAATCGTAATTTGAATATCCATTATCAGACAGAGTTCAAAGGAAGGTTCCAGAAAACTTTGTACGTCTAGTAGATATGATATAAAAAAATGGAAATTAGGAATGTATCAAAATGATTCATTTATCATTGCCAATATTAGTTAAAGTGAAATAAATGTAATCGATATATCCGTTGAGAAATTTTTACTCGTAATAATAGATTACAACAATAAGTACGTACCAACTGATAATCTATTTATCAATATAGCAGTACTCAGTAGTATACGAGTACAACAATCATTAGATAGAGTACAATGCATCACTTCTGTAGATATATTGAACCGGTTCAAAGATGGGATGAAAGCGAAATTGGTTTTAAACCTTCATCTAAATTGTATATTGATTTGTATGTATTAACTTCTTAGATTATTATCCCATGCAGTGCAAGTCTATGGTAATGCAGGCACCTCTACTCATCTGAGTACATAATGCTTTCTTTCACATTATTCATCTATTGCAGAGGATAAGTGTAGGGGTCGTTTTTCTACTACGTTTTTCGCACCTTCTAATATGATCGGTTTTAGGTTCGTAAGTAGTGCTAAATCACTGAGAAAATATTACAATCAAAATTATCTTTAACCAGATCCTCAAGGATGGACGCGTTTTGAGTAAAAGGAATCGGAGAGCGTGTATGACAGAGTGCATGAATGTGACGGAAGCCAGGAGTGTGTGTAAGGATAGGGCTGTCTGGCGCTCTGTCCTCTTTGCCTACCCTGAAAGGGACGTGGCGTGATGGTATAGATAGATAGATAAAGAGAAAATTATTTTCCGACGAAATAAAATTTACTTTTTTTTCATTAACAAAGGTTTATCTCCTGCACACTTCGTGATTTCACTCATTTTCCTTACTTTCAATCACTTTTCAGTATAAATTTTTCGAATAGGTTCAGAAAATACGGTAGGTTTTGACGATATGTTTTCCAATTCATGTTACCAGCCTCTAGCTTACTGTGATGTATGTAGAAAGTTAATCGGGTTTGTATCTAGAGATTTTTATGCTTAAAAGCAAGAAGCAAAAAATGCTTACTTGGTGGACGTGATTTCTTTCAGTTCTCCTTTATTTATAGAAAATTATAACTTCAGACATCCGAAGTCGAATTGTATGCACTGGAATGCCCGCTCTAAATACTTTAATTATTATTTGGGACTGAAATTCAATTATGAGTAGGTAGACATTGTATGTAATACTGTTAGTGCACTCGTTTACAAATGTTTCCTTTGTAAGTACATTTCAAAAGATGATGAACTGAATGAACACAATATTTTGTAACTCAAAAGCAAAAATTATATTAACTTAAGACTGTTCTGTTAGTACTTTCGTAATGAACCTGTTCCGAACATAATGAGAATCTGTTTCACAAGATGAAATATGTATCTTTGTATAATGAAAGAACTGTGTATTGAATTCAAGAAGAAAAATAATACTTCTTTGTTCTTAACATTGACATGTACACCTGTATTATGCTCAAAAACATTCGTGCATGTTGTAAGTGTATGAATGTGTTATGATGACGATACAAAACACATAATAATATGATGTTATCCCTTCGTCAATAATTCTTGGTCAATACCACCACATGCATGGAGTACAAGCGCAGTAAAATTTGAATTGGTTTGTATCTTGAGAGCATTACTGAGCATAATATGAGTTTTAATTGAGTTTTCAGTACAACAATTATTACGTTTGATCATATTACCTAGAAAAGTTTCTTAGTACATTTTTTTAAATTGTTTTTTTAAGAATCTTGGCTTGCATACACAAACTCAAATACTTTCCTGCACACCTTGCACTAGGCTAAAAGCCTGTATCGCAAAGTGTGGAATACATCGCCAGTGCCGGGGTTTGAACCTGGCACCTCCCGTTTGAAAGACTGCCACCTCAACCAACTGCGCCAACCATGTAGACCTACAGAATTTCTTTAATTCATAACTTTTTAAAAGAATTGGTCATGATGCCTCATCTCATACTATGTATGGGTCTTAGGATATCACAATCAAGAACGTTACTTTAAAACTAAGCAGGTTGATAAGTTTATAGTTGATAGGCTCATTCATATTTTGCACTTACAACGCTTTTTGGTTATTAATCCGCTAGAAAATTGGTAATCGTCTTTAATCAATCATTCAAATGCAAGGTATTTCTCCACCAAAAAAATATTCACTTGGTCTATCTATATACTCGTCCACATACTCATGTAATATACTTTGAATCCACGTAGTTCATTTCATTTGGAGAAATTGTTTTACTTGTGGATGTGGAATATTTTTTTACTAAGAATATAAAGATGGATTAGACACGTGTATGTGAAATTGTCGACATGGCGATACATGATTTTTTAATCTGTTGTACTCATATGATAGAATAGATAATTGAACTGTTTGTGTTTAAGACGTGTGAATTTGGAATGTCAAAACGATAAACAAAAAAAAGTATGATTGAACAGTGAGCATTTAGTAAGACAGAATTCTTGTGACATGAGAAAATTGTGCAGATAAGTTTGCATAATTTACACGTCTAGACTAGTAAGTTGCATAACTGTATATTTAGGGTGCATCACCTGATGTATGAAAAAAAATTTTTTTTTGAATCTCGAATAGCCCTAGTGCGGAAAAGTTGCAGTTTACTAAGAGTGTTAACCACACCAAATATTAGCTTCCTAGGAGTCCATCTTGAGGTTCCGCAACGACCTTGAAGTTTTGAAAAAAATAAAAAAATCCATAAATTTCTAATATGTGCAAGGTCTTATAAAAAGCATTTTGTCTAAAGTATTTAATAATATTTTTACTTAGGAATGCTTAAAAATGATAAAACAACACTAAAACAGCAATAAATTCATTATAAACATTTGCTTTAGAATAATAATCTATATTGAAAACATACTAAAAAACATGCTTACAAAATAAGTAACAACATTTTATAAAGAAACACTAACGAATTAAATGGGGCGAGTGAAAACGTTTTAGCTATTGTTTCTGGTTTAAGTTTGTGCACATTATTATAAAATTGTCCAAATTATACTGTTTTGAACATATCAAGTATGTATTTTGGTGTGTATAGTTAAGTCCAAATATTGTACTGCAATCAAAATACTCTACATCGATTTTCTGAAAAAGTGTACATATTAATCGTTGCAATCGCGAAGTGATGAACTATTTGAACTTAAAAATTCACAGGGTTCAGTTATATCACCATTTAACTAAATATATAAGTGCCTTAGTTTCCATGTAATAGACAAATTAAACCATCGAACAAATCACCCTACTTATTTTTCTATATAGCAAAATAATCCCTCCTCTTCAACCGCATCACAATCAATAACTGTTAGATGTTGTAGAGATATATTTTCAGTTTCTAAATTTTGTGCGATAGCCTACCTATAGTTATATCTAGTGCAAATCCAGTTTCAGGTATAATATGTGTTATATTATCACTCCCAGGTTTGCGAATTAATGAAAAATGTTCCTCGATTAATACATTTTGTAGAATTTTCCAAAGTTTATTTGATTATTTAATTCGACTAATTATTAATTTTATTCGAGCATCAATAAATAATTCATAAATCTGAATATTTCGTGGGTATTTACACCATATATTTGTAAGGTAGGTACTAAGATACTTAATAGAAAAGTCTATTGTTTATACCGAAGAGCACAGGGCAACATGCTTTTGTATCACACATTATAACAGACCAAAACCAGCTCTATCAGAAACTTTATGCCTATCACTATTAATGATTAAGTCTGGTGTGTAATAAAAGCATTATCCTGTCGAAATTATTTGAATAGTTTTCTGTTTGTAGTAGAAAATATCATATTAGGTGTTTTACGATCAGATGAATCTAATAATAAATTGCTGTCAGAAATTACCATCCAGGTGTCCTTCTTTCTATTTTGTTATCTTCATTCTTGTCACCATTGACTATTATCCTTTTCATAGGACCCCTTTGGTCTTATAAGAATAGTTTTCCTTTTAAAGACACGTTTAAATCTTTGGAGCAGTCATGTGATCCTGCATTTACATAAAGCTTCATCGAAAAGTTAAGAGCTAGATTAATGAAATTTACTCACCTTATGTTAGAAGCTCTCAAATGTTTCTCGGCTTTTAAAAGAGTTTATCGTATTTTTATACTTCAAATGAAAATTATTGGTCATTGATCTAACTCTTGTTTCACAGAGAGTTAGTGATGAAGCATTCTTCCGTATATATAAAGAAATACTGTCACCAAGTATGTATTTGGGGGTCCTGGTCTCCAAATGGAGGGTCATGGGTTCCATGTATTAATTTCCAAGTTATTATTTAATACTCATAACACTTTAATACGTGATCATACGTAGGTAACACATTTTTTTTTGAAAATTCAAAAGTTCCTATTATTGGGCATTTAGCTGTCGAGTATACATATTATAATTATTTTTTATGTAAAAATAACAATATTTAAAACGCTAAATATGCACTTTGGGCATCTACTGCTACCAACTATCAAAGAAATGTATAAATGTTACACCTCCGCTAAGATAAAAAAAGTACGAATTTTCATCGATTTCGTGGTCAATATTTTTTCAGAGAAATAAATATTTTTGTGGGAAAAACTATAAAAAAGAGTACATACACTATTTTTATTTGTTCGTAACTCAAAAAAAATCATGGAAAAATTCTAAACAGTATTTAAAAATCGATTTTTAAAAAAGGGCGTTTTCATCATTTTTCCCCAACATAAATGCGCGTTGCGGAACCTCAGGACATTTTTTTAAATTTTTTTAAAGATGATTTTTATTCATTTGAGACCCAAATGCAACCTTTTGGAACTAGGGAAGGTCGGATTTCCCAAGAAAAGGAAAACGGCCCACCCTACAGTGTATATGATAAATATTATATTTTCACAAATATTTTTTAATACTAGTGGCGATCTGTCGATGTTTTAAAAATGTGATTTTAGTATGTTGCTTTGGAGTATCAGCGCATTGAAATCGTGAATTGAACGATTTTAAACGGTTATACAATGTGATCCGCCCAATGCACAGGGTCAATTTTTAAAACTTTGAAAAGTTAGGTATGCATGTAAATTCATAGTAATGCCTACTAATTATTTGTCGACATTGTTATGTGTTGTTCACTTAAACTATTTCCCCAAGGGCAAAAGAACGCATGTTTTAACAGTCAAAACCAATTCACTATCAAAAGGTGAGACATTCACTAAAGAAGAGGAACTTGTTAAGATCACTTTCAATGAAGATGTACATACATTAAGTATAATCGTTGTAGATTGCGAATCGTGTAAGATTGATCAATAACAAATATCTTATTAACCATAGTCGGCATTCTATATAATGTGTATGTTTGCTGTAACATTAGAAATTGAAGAGCTTTCACTTACACCGTACAAGCGCTAGTTAAATTGTTTAAAATTAAAATGATTTCTGACTATTTTTTGCAACACACTAATAAGCAGCCATTTCCATAATCAATAATAATTTTATGGCACGTTTATGAAAGCGATCGATTATTAATACTCTCAAATAATTATGATCAAAAATAAATGCGTGGTGTTGTAATCAAACTGCTTATGATTGTTAAAGGAAATTGTTTTTTTTAAATCATCTATCGTATGAAATCTTATTACAATTAATTAATAATTTTAAGTCATAAATTTTAATTAAACAGTAATTAATTGCCTACTGCGAAGTAAAATAATCCAAATAAAATGAATCAAATAAAGGCATCACTTGATCCGTCGTGGTCTATCGTCTGTTATACATTTCCTAAAGCATCTAGGAAGGACTTCCCTAGCCTCCTAACGTAATATAGTATATCATTTTAGTCCTTCTTTTTCTTAAGGGACTCCCTATTGATACGATCTACATGTAAGACGAAAAGAAAGAACAAATCATTAAGTTGAAATCTTGGTAGACAGCCAAGAGTTACTAAAGCATTTTATGCTGGTGATCAACTCATTCAATACAATGATTGCACTAAAATATTTTATTATACCAATGTTATGTTTTAACCGGAAACACATTCAAATAATTTGTATTAAAACTTTTACAATATTTTGGTATGTAGGTAAGCATAGTTACATATCAGTTTCATATCAATCTTGCAATATGTAAATCTAACCATTAAATAGAACAAAAAATTGTGGTAATTGCAATCAATAACAGTTTTTAGATACTTATGTGTGTTATCTATGTAATTATCCTAATATTTAAATATCTACATTTATAAACTATCGATCTTTTAAAAGTGCCTGAATACCAAACTAATCTTTCTGATGCGATTAGTTTAGGGAGCAGATATTTATTTTAACAAATTGAGTTATACTCGTATGTAATACACGTAGGTTTAAATACTCCATACATTGAAAAATAATTAGGTACAATTCTTTTTAAATTAACTAAAAGAAAGAGAAGGCGAGGGTGAGTAGTAGTTAAGCCCCGTGATCTGGCTTTGTCACTTGAGAAAATATCTTTACCCTTCAATTTTTCAGGAAATTTAGAAAATTTACCAATATTCTTTGTTAGAATTTGTGTATGAAATTCAAAGCATCCTCAGATGAAATTTGCCCTCCCCTATTGTGCCGAATAACAATACTATCACAACGTTGTTACTATTTGTTGCACATTAGTATTAAATGATATAACGTAGCAACTAGCGGTAAATTATTTAGTGAACGCACCATCTTGCTACATTATTATACCTACGCAATGATTTAGTACAAAACATTGGCAAGGTCGTTTGTTGTACAGGGGAACATATATTGTGTATACCTACTACGAGGAAACACTTCGTTAATTTCAAAGAATGTGCCGAAATAATACTACGATACACAAGTATTCATACATATTACATATTATGATTATATTATTTGTGTTATACATTAGACAGTCTAGTTATAAAAACATCTGTTTACAGTTTTTGTGTCTGAAAACAATTCCTCACATACAGTCGTACGCCTGTAGAGAATTATTATCGTCTAATTATTTTAGTGTTTCAGTTTTTCTTGTCTTTACGATATATTTAAGTTTGTAGGTTCTAAATCGTATTTCAGAAAAAGGGATATCTTTAACATCTGCATTAACATTATTCTGAATACTCATCTAAGATCATCATATTGTACCCTGCGGCTTAGGGAGATATCCAGCCTTTACTGGGTGCATTTATGCTCAATGTTATTTGCGATAATATCACAGTTCACCTTATAATTCACTAAGAGTTCTGCTATATCTGAACAGCTAGATATAAGCTCGCCCTAGTTAGCATAATTGTAAAATTGTTTTTTTTTTAATTTATTTCGTTATAAGTTGAAACAAAAGTAGGCACCACCAAAAACTATATTGCAGATATTGTAAATGAAGAGATCGTAATTTTAATATATTGAATTGTAATATATCATACTTAGTGATAACTTACTAACAGTTATGATGTATTGTAAATGCATGACAGCATACGACAATGTTTGTATTACGTTACATTAATCTAAGTAGGTAGTACTATTAAACGTATGTGTAGATACGTCATGTTTCAATGTGAGCATAGGCGTCGTCAGTGGAGGGGCTGCTGCTCCCCTCTAGAGATTGGAATAGGTTTATATTTTTTCATACTAAATGATAAAACCTCACAAAAAATCACATTATTACCACACGCTTTCTCATCATATCATATTTTTCCTAAAAATAAGTTTAAAAATCCATTAAAATACAATTATTTAATAAACTATAGCGCTACTTTTTTGGATGTTTTCATAAAAATCATTTTTCATACATGTTATTGTGCAAAATATCATACACATTTTTAAATGGGGTTAACTGGAAAAATCGCAGTTCTGCGATAAGTTCGCCCCAGTGAACAACGTTTTATAATTTGTACTATGTCCATATCGTATATTTATATGTGTTTGTTGTTTACTTTAAGTTTAAATAAATAAAAATAAAATAAACCAAACCATATCACGACCTTCTTCACTATGTCTCACAAAAAAAATTCCGGCTGCGGCGCTATTTATGCGTCTTATGTGCTACACTAAATTTTTGTTGCCCCTCATAGCTCCGAGGTTGGCGACGCCCATGGATGTGAGTATAAACGCATGCCACTTTGTTTCTAGAATGTCAATACGCACAACGACTTGAATGATATTAATAATATGATGACATATATGGAGCAAAGAGAAAATTATTTCCGATTGTGCATAGGTATATTGATTGTTGCACTGCTTAATAAACTTATTATTATAAGAGCGAAAGACGTACAATCAATTCAATTGCAGGAAGGAAATGTCGTAGGTATATAATCTTTGTTAAGGTATTTTAACAATCTGGTTAAATAATAGTATTCGTACTTAATACATATTGACATTGGTCTCAAGGTGAGAATGCAAAAAAGAAATTTGTACGAAACGTAAATGTAGTAAAACTTGTTAAATTATTTACAAAATAATTGATATGAATGGTTTATTAAATGCAATTTTGGTTAAAATTATGACTTTAAGGAAGAACTTTAATTCCGCTCTTGGAAATGATTTTTTAAAGGTTCTTAGGACACCCACTGTATTCCATTATTTCTACCTCCTTGAACGGATGGCCTGATGAATTCGGAATATGTAGGATTGAAAGTTGGTACTATAAAAATTCTCTGAGGGTTGATGAAATTCCGCTGAAGTTAGGACGAACTTTTGGCAATGTTCACGAAATTTCATAATTCTGACATAAGTGAAAATTTAATATAGGAAGTATGAATTTGCTGCCTCATTTTGCAGACAGAAATTTCCATTGCGTCTTTTTCTTCAATATTCTGCTACATAAAAGAACGAAAACTGCTTTAAATTTTAATAATGTCTCACAATCGATGATTGCGTTAACAGGATTTTAAATAAGTCATTAAACAATGTAATGAATGAAACATCTGACGTATGATGAATTAAAATTGTAACAATTTTATTACACGCCATCATAAGTTATTATATAATCTTTATATGGCATTCCACGTATAATTATTGAGTATTACTAAGTAATGATTATTTTCATACCTGATATTGTTACTTATAGATTTGTGTATCGACGTTTGTGACAATAAAGTGTCAGCATATTATCCTTAAGGTATAATTCATATACAAGTAATATATGTTAGCTTCTTGGAATAGAATTGTTAATTTACGATTATTGCACATGTCGGATATGGAATATGGATATCAATTTTATTTGTATCTACTTAAGAGTAATAATTCTATTTGAGTCTCAGGTAACTGATCTGTCAATATAGTTGTAGTACTATTTGATAACTAATATGTCATGTAATAAAACTAATGGGTAACTCTAAACTTTAGGATTTACGACAGGTTGCAGTTTATATGATAATGAAATTACTTTATTGCTAAATTGCCCACAAGAGATAATTCAGGGTACAATAAAATTTTCTAAAAGATAGCAATATATTATTTTATTTCCATATAAGACTTGCTAATTGCGCATCGCACCTATTATATTTTTTTATATAATTAAACTAATTGATACGTTTGAAATTATAATGCAAATGCTTTCTTCTTCTTTTCTTTTTGGTTGGTTCTCGATCTCCAAGAATTCTGATCTGTGATTCACTGTCAATCAACTAACGCTGTTTTCACGATTCTGTACTTCACACAAATACGTTTATCTTATAAAGAAGTTTACGTGTTAAATAATTGTCTACTTTTTGAATGGTTCGATGTTAAGGCGACGGAATTGCTTTTTTAACATTAAAATTTATAATTAAACAGAAAATACTTTCTACATTAAAAGGTATTTGATTTGATAAAAAGGCCGTCAAACATTTTACATTGTTTGTTAAAGACGTAATTTTGAATACAATAGAGAAGCACGTAATTTTATGACAGAAGAAGAAAATACGGGTTAAAAATGTGAAGCCAAAGTTCATTCAGTAACTATACATAGTCTAGTAATTACGTTCAATGAAGATAATATTGAATGAATGAAGTATTTACTCATGTTATAATCATTATTATCGTTAATTACTCTCTTGTCATCAGAGGCAACTAAGTCCAATGACAGAGGATCTGAGACAAGATACGTGTTGATGACATTTACTCACTCAATATGACTCAGTAATATGACAATGTAATGTAACAATAATTATTGTATCACGTAGTGTTTCCCACAGTATTTTACCTAAAACGGAAGTTGATCATGATTAACAAATTTTTATTAATCATTTTCGTCTTATATCGGGATGTGGAAAACTTGACGTTTTTCTCAATAAAATAGTTGTTCCAAATATAGAAAGCTTTTGCTAGTACTGGTAAAATTACTCGTAATAAAATTTTCCATTCGACCAAGCAATTTACGTCGATGAGCGGTCCAGCACAAAACCCATATAATAGATTGTAATGTGAAATATTCTAGTGAAAATGTTGTTCCGGTCTGAGTTGTAATATCCATAAGAAAAATGTGCATCTTAAAAAAATATAGAAGAACAGAATTAGGATTCATATATTTTGCAAGAGGTGCATTATATTTCATACATGAGTAATAGATAAAAGAAAAGTATTGATGACATTATGTCAATTGTGCAACACCTAACGCTGATGTTTCTAAAAGAACTATTCATATGATTTATTTGTTTTATTATCCCATTATTTCTAAGGCATAATGATCTTTGTTGCATTGATTCTGTCTTTAAGATAATTTGTTTGAAGTAAGGTTTATTAATTTTGTTGACGCCTTATCGTGGGTGCAACAGTCAACTAACTCAATAAACAACCATATCAAGGTGCACAAAAACGCCTAACAACACTGCCAAGGAAAATCTCTTGCAACGCTTTTGTAATACGGCGTCGTCTACAGCCGTGGCGGGGGAAATGTAACGGCGCCCTCACTTCGAACTTCGCGTCGCAACCTTCAGTATCATATTGGCAGTCGAACGGGGAGGTTACGTCGCGCTGCGAGGCCTATATAAAAAAAGAAAATCACCAAACGTCACAACTTGCGTGATTGCAATAATAAAATTTTCTCATTGTTTTATAGAAAAACAAATATACACGCGAGATTCCCTTTCGAACTAAACGCGGGTGAAAAAATTCAGTGTGTAAAAATAGTGTTCGTATGTTTACGTTTTATTTGAATGACAACTTTCTCGTTAAGTAACGATACTTTTCAGTGAAATTTTAGTGGATTATTGAATAAATTATTTCGTCGCTTTTTAATATTATACCTATAGCCAGTGGGTGTCCGTAGTTCAATATACTAGGAAATAAAGTGGGCATGTTATAATATAATTTGTGACTATAAACACGTATTATTTTTAAGTTGTAGAGGGTGGGTGTTGTGACATTGAATATAAAATAAGAACATTATTAATTTGTTGTGCAACATATGGATTTGTGGATTTTTGGTTGTAAAATGACAGATGTGATTTGTTGATTTTTGAGGACAAATTAATAATCAATATCCGAGTGTAAGGATTTACCTGACAGTTATTAAGTGGAGTTGACACTAAATGTAAGTTTAACAATTTTTATTACTGAAATTTTTCCAGTCGTGTAACTAGATACTATTAACTTTTTACCAGAATTTAACAAATGTGCATCGTTTTCCAAGTCGCATGATCAATTATATTTCTTGATGTGTATATTTTTACGTAGATATGATGATGAACTGAAAAACTATTCTTGACAGTAGTACTATAGGTACCTACTACTAATAAAACTCCTGCTTCTAACTTGGGAACTGTTACAGGAAGCCATACCTGTGTATTAAATACCTACATTTCAAAATATATTTTTTATTATCGGCATTCCACCCATAAAGAACGAGTGATCCCTGTCAATTTGAAAAGATTCAAAGAACAGAATATGAAGCATATTATATAGGTAGTATAGGTACCAATTAAAATACTGGTATAACACGCCAAAAAATGTGAAATAGTTTCAGAATAATTTATTGGTACTTTTTTGGCGATATTTCAGTAAAATGATTTTTTAGATAAAAAATAATCTGGTTAAAATTATTTTTCATTATCAAAATTATTTAATATTTTTTTTCTGGGGTATTGAGTTTAACCACCTAGGTATTTACTGCCCCGGCATATTTCATTAAAAAATCAACGTATAAGTACTTACATACTTTTGTCAACCCTGATATTCGACCGTTTACTATAGAGGGCAAAAATAGACGAAATGCGAACCAAGTAACCACGTATTGATAGTTATAATATTTTTACCATTTAGACATAACGTGTATACCTTTTTTTATACAAATGTCAGATTTATGAAGAATATATTTTTTCATAATCGCAAATGGGACATATTAATAAAATAAATAAATATTTTTTTATTGGCCAAAACAAAAAATGTATACCTAATTACATAAATAAGATAGTGTGCCAAAAAGCGGACTTATGGCAAGCGCAATATCTTACAGTCAGCCCGATATATTACACTGTTCTGCAAAATCAGTATCCGGCGACAGGTATACCAAAAACAACAGTATAAATTCTGTATATAATTTTTTAAGTCAATGAATCTTTCGTTCAATTTGAGTAGTTCATACTATTGATACACAAAAAAATATCTGCCTACGTGAACAATTCATAATATTATCAGGTGTGTCTACCTGTGCAGCGCCAATCTCCGCCGCTGTACTATTTTCTGTTTCAATCTGTCAATCAAAGAGTTAATAAATAAATAAATACATTTAAAATACAACGCTATAATTCTCTTTAAGACTTAAATATATGAATCTATTGTATTCATGATAAAGTCTCTCAACTAGCTATCAGTATCTTTTATCTCGTCTTTTATTGAATGAAAGTGAAATTCAGGGTCGTGCCCCGCGTCTCTCGGTATTATTTCGATTTCGTTTGTAATGCGCTACAGTAAAACGGCGATATCGTTAATATATTTTACAAATATAATTTTTATTAAACGATACGCAAAAATTTGCAATTTACGTTCGATAAAGTATTTATTTTTAATCGCCCAATGATGAAACGTGAGGCCTTGAAATTAGTCGCGAGTAATAAAAGTCATTACGATGATAATCTCCAATTTTTAACATTTAAGGTTTGCTTATACCAGTAACTAAATTGCTCTATTCATGGCAATTTCACGTCACAATGACGCAATATACTTGATGTTGTCGTGACGTCATTGTGACGCGAAATTGCCGGTAGTGGAGCAATTTATTGCCTCGTGCGAGCGAACCTTTAAAAATGGCTTGTACCTACTCAAAAATCTTAATATTAGCGGAAAATTCAATAGGCTAGTCTAGCCTCACACTTAATCAGTCATATAATATGTAACGTAAAGAAACAAGATGAAGAAAGTGTATTATCATCATTTTATTAATTGTATAATATTGTAAAATTTTTGTAAAATTCCCTACATATGTAGAAATTTATTTACATATATGGATGGATGAAAAACAAAATATCGAATCGCAGTGTGACAATTATTTGCCGCCTACATTTCACATTATTTCGTGTGTTGTGCAATAAAGACGCCAATTTTATTTGTTACATTATGTAAAATTATTTTGGGTCACCGTAAAAGTGTCATGTTTACGAGTTATCAAATAAAATTATGCAATGAAAGTATTCCAAGGAACATTTTTATGCAACCCATTATCAAACCAACATTTCGGCTACTCCTTTTAATCACATTTTCTAAACTGTCACTATATATATGGTATTATTTTAATTTGCAGCAAGTTATAGAAATAGTTATGTCAGATAATTTACTTATAAATATCATGTTTCTAAACTGTCGCTATATATAGGGTATTATTTTAATTTGCAGCAAGTTATAGAAATAGTTATGTCAGATAATTTACTTATAAATATCATGTTGTAGATGTGTTTCGAAATAGTACCTTTTTCACTTTTTTTTTTACTCACCCAATCATTATAGAAACGTACACGTCGCACACGCCCTTGTATATGCAAAACTATACGTATGATTTTGGTTTTTATGATACTGATTTCCAAAAGATAATATATCTATGTTTTCATATTTATTGTATGTTTTTATTATTTGATAATAGACAATTATTTACTTCTTTTGTATCGATTCATATAAGTATAGGTACTTTTATGTATATTTCCCAAGTTTCTCGGCAAAATTTTATACTGAATATTATATTAATACGTACGAATATAACACCCATTCATTTATATAATAATAATATGGATACATAATAATAACATAACACGCGAATGTTTAAAACTTTCTATAGTTTTAAGTACTAGGTGTATACATGTAGTAATAATATACAAATCATGTCCTTTTCAATGCAACGTAATGTACTCCAATATCTACTGTAAGTGAGTATTATCTTAGTTAATCTACGTTTATTTCCCAAGTACAGAGTTGATTACAATACATGACAGTCATAGTATGTCGTAATAGGTATTCGCCAAGTTCTCACTAGATAGTAGATACATATAGCGCATTATGACTTTACTGTATAGTGTATACTAACACCACTGTATAACCAACACCAACCTGATGTATAGTAGTTACCTCATTGTTATACTATTAATAATATTAGCAAATACAAGTATTTTTATTTCACACGATGTTTGCGACAAACGAACCTATTGCCTACACTACAGTTAGTATTGTCTTAGAATTTAAACACCTACCGCTACGTACGACGAATATACACGTAGACTATATGTATTCTTTGATGAAAATATATATGATACCTATAGAAATAATGAAATCTTCTCCAATGTAAATGAGGTGGTCGGTAGCCTGGTTGGTAACGCGCTCTACTGTTAATCCAGTGGGCGCGGGTTTAATCCCCGACTTACTCCACTTCACAACACAAGATTTTAAGCTTTCTGTGAAGTGTACTAATATGTATTTTGGCTTATTTCGACAAAACCCGGATTCATTTTTATTAAAAAAAAATACGTGTTGATCTATGTGGATGTATTTTGAGATTCGATTTAGTTCCTTAGAGCATAATTAGTGATATACTAAGTCCACGTATTTTTACATAATACTCTAATGATTGATCGTATAAATCACTGTCGTTATGTAAAGCAATTATTGGCAATCGAACGAAAGCAATTAGTAAATTTGTTCTTATGTAAATAATACAGTCGGTAGTGGTATATTCATGGTTACCTTACTAATCCGTAAAATAGTTACGTGTACTGTTGTACATATAAATTATATTCAATGTTCGTGGTTGCTCAGAGCTATTTAGGAAGGAAAAAAATAACACTTTAAAATGGGCGTATTTGTTTGAAATTGTTACGACATTAAATACTGAAAAATAGTTTATACAGTGGCAATGCATCAGACTTCCTAACCCTTAGCGACGAAGCAATACAATACATAAGAAATCTAGATTTAAGTCTCTGACAAGCAGTTCACTCTGCGCTTTTAACTTTTATTTTTACACTTTGACATAACGAATGTTATATGATATAGGCGTGATGTTGGCCATACGATAAATAAATAATAGTTTATAGCTTTTTCTCCGTAGGAATTGGTAGCAGGCAAAACTTTTTAGCAGTTCTTTTCAATCCCTTATTTGAAGTCCAACCCCTTCATGCCAATACTTATTTTTACCAGATACTCACAAGGGAACAAAATCTATAATCATCTTCTTCATGCATTGTTCATGATCAGTGAATAGAATTTATCGATTTCAACTTTTTAATCTCAGTGGGTATAACCACTAAGAAATTTTCTCCAAGATTGCTCATATTTTTATTGTTTTGTGATTTCAATGATGTTACGTTTTATTTTTATTTGCTTATTACTAGATCGTTTTCACCGATGATATTAAAATGTCTATGCGTATTTAACTCCATCGATAATAGGTACAGTCACCAATTATATTAGATTGGTAATGCCTCAAGCTGATCATTTCATTATTTGTAAAACAAATCGTGGTAATTTACAAGTATCGGTTTTGTTTTTATATTGTGGGTATATATAAATTTATTTCTTGTTATACATAATGTCATTTTCTATGTAACGAGACAAGGAAATGCCTAAACCGCCATATAAAGGTTTGTAATAACACCATTGAATATCAATTATACCGCAAAGTGTGCCTCAGTCAACACTTCTCAAACTTTTACTGTTTAAGTTGTAAGTTTGTATAAGAAATCTTTGCCATCACATATGTACACGAGTTCAGAGAATGCGTATTATAAAACGTAGGTATTCTTACTACTGTTATACTAGCCGTGGTTATCTTAAAATGTTTTTAATTGAAAAGAACACAACAAATACTGACAACCTGTAGCAGCTGTATCATAGAAAATACAGAATTACAGAAGATTTCTTTATTTATTTATTCTTTAAGTGAATATTATAGGTACGTATCACGGATGTTTACAAGTTAAATTTTCACACATTTCATCTGTGTTGAGAGTAGGAAAATCTATAATTGGAAAACGCTACCTATCAATATCTAAATATCTGAAAATAAAACAATTGTTTTGATGTATGGCAAGCACGATGACACATAAGTCAAATCTACCTATAGATAACTGCTCGTAGATATTCAATGCCAATTTCCCTATGGCGATTAACTACTGTTGAGAATATTTGACATACGCAGCTTATAATATAATCGTATAGTGCCTACCTACTTATTATGTTGCGACTGTTGGTTTAGTTCTCTTTATAAATGCTTACTACCTGTTTAGAAAGCAGTAAGGTATTATTCTGCACCTCATAATAAAACACAGCGCCGGTTTTGTCAAGTCCGAAATAAGAATGCTAACTCCAACAATTTCGATCCTCATCTCATAAGAAACCTAAATTCGTCGCATATTTATCACCATTATTTATTTTCGGCTTGATGATTTGGACGTGGCTGAGATCACTCGCAGAAAAAAATCCGTAAAGCATAATATAATAGAATAGATGATTTGGATGTCGTTCTCTAGTGTCTCCTGGATGTACAGCAAAATCCTTTCACTCTCTTGTCTTCTGACGATAACAGCTGTTGGCGGCAAATGCCATACGATAATAATAATTTTCAGTACCTAAGCAAGGCCAAATTTGTCGTAGAATTGAAAATGACCGCACTAATGATAGTTTTTTTTATCCATTGGTTGGAAAATATTTACATATTTTATTTAACAAATTTAAATCTCATTAACTATTATATTTTTTATTTGTAATCCGCCTCTGGTGTTATCGTAGCAAAAGTTTAACAAGACATTATTATTAGTATTACCTGCAATGTTTATGCATTTTATAGATATAATATTAATAAGTACATACATAATAATAAAATAATAATATTTGGTACATATTATTTAAGTATAGAAATAACCATCTAATCTAGAAATACCTTTAAAATAGACTTAATCAATATTTGCCTACTGTTCTATTAGGAATCACTTTTATATTTCTAAATACTTACCTAAATGTTTTCAAAATATTTGGGCTTGTGTATACCTAAATACTTTCCCGCGCACTTCCTGCACAGTATGCGGTGGTCGGTAGCCTGGTTGGTAATGTGCTCGACTGTAGATACGGCGGGCGCGGGTTCAGTCCCCGATGCCGACTTACTCCACTTCACAACATAAGTTTTTCAAGTTTTCTGTGAAGTGTACAAAGATATATTTGGGTTTATTTCGATAAACCCAGATTCATTAAAAAAAGTGTTGGGGCTTATAGTGTGTATAATACATCGTCACCATCGAGATTCGAACCAAACACCATCAGATTACAAACACGCGACTTGACCAACTGCGGCAACTATGTATTTAAAGTGCTAAATCAGTTAATTTCTTATAATTTGCCTAAACAATGCTGTCTCTCAATCTCTAAATCAAAACCTCAACAACAATAAAATAATAATATTATAATTAGATTCCTAAACCTAAACAAACGCGAAAAGGGTTTTATTATTATTTAGATTACTAGTTAGTACTTCCACTGACATAGCAAATCCATTGTTTTTCTCGCTTGTCTTCTAGATGAGGTGAAATTTTTAAAAGAGGTTTGACGTTAATTATGTTTTTCTTTTCCATTGTCACAAAAAAGTGCTTACTATCATTACAGTTGACAAAACTTTCTATAGTATGATCAGTATTATTTTATCAAGTACATTTTTTCTCTACATTCGATACGGAAACAAGTCTTTATGTTGTGTTCGACAATGATGTAAGTTTAATGACCGATCAGGGAAATAAATATCGATTGTTATTTTGAAAAATATAGCTGCTTTTTTGTATCAACTTATATGTGTGTATACATATGTGAATAATTAATATAGTTAAATACTATTTTCAGCCTTTGAAACTTTTGCGAATCTAGGATTGGAAAACTTCGATATTATAGGTAAACAAAAAGTCATTACTCTTGGCTTAACTGCCGTACTAACGACGTATTCACCAATAAAATCTTAATCGACGTGTTCGTCACTTCAAAACAATCTATTCTATCCCCACACGCCACGTCCCTTGCGGGGTAGGCAGAGAGAACCAGATTTTCCTATCGATGCACACACTTTGTGCTTCCGTCTCAAAACGTACTATATATTTTGCAGCCTGCACTTTTGAACGTATCTATATTAACTTTTGCTTTTTTATTAAATAGTTGTAATTCTTTAGTTTAGCCCATAATAATAATTGTAGCACAGATAGACGAGTAGATATTATATTTGGGTTGGTTGGGGGAAATACCATTGAATTGTATTGTGATCCCAATAGTAAATACCTACTGGGTTTAGTCAATTTTTATAACTTACTTATGTCTTCTTCTTCTCTTCTTCTTCCTCATCTATCCTTGGTTGGGTCGGGGGCCCAAAGCATCTGTATATCAGATTATATACTTACTTATGTAATGTATATAATTGGCTATCAATGTCGTGTATCATATTTGTAAAGTATTAGCCAAACATCCGATGAAAGGATTAGGAAGTTAATATTTGTACAAATAAAAATCTGTACCTCGAGGCGTACTGCCTTTAAATATAATACCTGGTATATTATTATCTAATATGACATTTAAAGTAGATTCTGTAAAGAAAGTATATTAGGGTTAGGAAACAAATACCCGATCGTATCAAAGAACAATATTCGTAATATAGTGAAGTATTTATTGCTGTTTGATAATAAATTGGTTGGAGAAATTTGAAGAAGTTTATTTGCCAACACAGTCGTGCATCTTGTTAATCATAACGATGATCGGTGAGGCAGTTATTCTAAATATTATTACTATTGTGAAAAAATAGCCACATCAAAGCGTTGTAGAGATAAAATAATAAACGAAAATTATGGGTGAAATAAATAGACTTTACTTGTAAATGCATTACGATGAAGGCTTTCTTTTCACGACGATAATTTGATAATCTGTCTGTGTTTTCTTTCTAATCTCAATTAGTAAGTCGTTGAATAAATGGATAATCGTTACATTTTACTTTTTTTTCGGCAGAAACGTTAATAATTTGATTACTATTTTTTACGCAAATCTGTAATGAATAGTTTGTTTCTTTAACAATGCAAATTGTAATGAAGAGTAAAAGTAATAATTTCACTTTTCTAATTAACAATGAAATTGAATCGTAATCATTATGTATTAAATTAACGTAATTATTACGTTTGCATTAAAATCATATTATGTATATTTAGATTCGGTATAATAATATTTAAAGGTTGTTAGCACCTAGAAAACACTGTACACAGTTTATATGAAACTTGGAAATATGTTTGAATAAATCTTCTAGAACTGGAGTTAAAAGCAAAATTGGAATGCACTTTAAATAAGATTATTATTTTACACGTTTCATCTTGACTCCATCATAGCACAGCTGTAGAATATTGGCTTGTCAGGTTGGAGGTCTGGGTTCGATTCCCGGCCGCGGCAAATGATTGGACTGAAATTGGTGAATGTTACTATGTAAGTCAGCGGACGATCAGTCATCAACCCGGTGGAAAGTTCATCCTTTGCTGTATATCTTTTGAGATAAAAATTACGTGTTATCTAGTTCCTGAGTAGGATTCGCAGATATTATTCAAATATTCAGTCAACTAGCACAAGAGTGTGAACATATCGAACGCAGAATGGTTTCTCGGACATCTTCGGAAACCAGTCTATGACTGCCATTTCTATCAAACTCGCGAAAAAGAAGCTTTGTGTGAATTATGCAGACCATTTCAGAAAATAGTCGAAATATCTTCATTAAAAATAAAAAATGTCATATGTTTTGATTGGTACACTCTACAAATAATTCGTATTGTCCTACTGAAGAATGGAAAGTGACGTCTAAATTAAGTAATTGTGACGTGCAGTCACAAATGTCTTCTTTACGAAACACTAAAGAAAGTTAATATTATTATTTTCATACACAATGATAAGAACTTGTCATGTAAATTGCGATTATAATTCCCATAATGAAATTAAATGATTGATGTTTCTATGAGACATTGTGTATAACATAATTGTTGTATCTATGTATCCATAAAATATTGCTAAGATATTTGTTTTTATAATAATTCAATATGTTTTATAACTATTTGCTAATGATAATTGACGGATCGTGTAGTTATATCTATTAATAAATGTTAAATAAACGTTTGTAAGTATTCACGTGTGTACTCATACGAGTATTCCGATAGCTTGTAATTTTGAATACACGTAATTGAAAGCACAAAGAATGAAGTAGTGTACTTGTAACATAATTGTTTTTTTTTTATATTTATCAATAATTTTTATTGACCGCTTAGATCATAAATTAACAACAAAATAAAGAGTTTATTGCATGAGAAAATGGTATGTCAAAATCTAAATAAAAACGAAACTACACTAAAATGACAAAATTTTAACGATTAACAATGTATCAAATAAATATACGACCATGCAATTTCTGTCGATCAATGAATGAATGATGTGAAAATCAAAATGACTTTAAATTTGATAATGTGTCAACTTTACTGTCACCTTCGATGACCTCTACTCAAGAGTGGAATCTGAACATCCTTCATAAGTGCCTTTTATGATATTTTGCTATTAATTGCTTTTAAAAATGCATATCATTTGACCTTTTTTGCAGCAATCTTTGCCGTGATAATAAAATTTTATAAGTCGCCTCTTAGTTTTGAACGTGTCCAATTTTTTGTATTATACCTACACATGATTATCGTCGTTTTTATGCGGTTGACTAGGGATTAAGTATTAGTCTTTTAACTTAACAGGTTGATATAAACTAAGTAGCATATCAGTAGTCATATAATTAAGGACAGTTTTATTACACTTCGCAAGGATATGATAGTCGTCCTCGAAGATCTTCAATATTTTTTCGGTTGTTTTTTATTTCAAAGGTGATGAAATAGAGCCGATCAAATATGATACATCTGCTACAATCTACATACTTTATTGCAGTATAACAATTGCAGCTGGCTCACCTCTGTTCAAGGCTGGACAAAAGCATCTAAATTTAATCGCCACGTCTTCGTGTCCCGATCATCCCCATTCATACTTCCTTCATTTACTCTCTACACAGTTCCAAATATTTTAGCAAAATTTACACATAATTTTTAGTGTAAATTT
This sequence comes from Ceraclea dissimilis, assembly GCA_963576895.1. NCBI lineage: Eukaryota > Metazoa > Arthropoda > Insecta > Trichoptera > Leptoceridae > Ceraclea > Ceraclea dissimilis. The sequence goes on along the minus strand of OY756362.1, from coordinate 6,333,953 downwards.
TCACAAATTTACAAAATTTACATACCTACATAATTTTAAATTTTTGGCGTAAAGTAGATAAATTCAGGTATTGCTATGAGTATTTTTCGGAATGCGAAAAAATAACTAAAATTTATTAATCATCGTTGTAATAATACCTACAATATTTTGTATAAAATTTACAAAAATAAAAATACGAATTCTTGAATTATTTTGTTCGATGTGGTGTTAAATAAGTTTCACGATATTTCCTGATTAAAAATACAATTCAATTATACCAATGTTGGGTGGTATTCATTTCAAAACAAGTTGTAATGGTACCGAATTTATTTTAGACATCTTAAACAGCGTGCAAAAATATTCTACGTGGTTTTTATTGACATTAGTTAAATCTCAATATATCAAAATATTTGAAGTATGAGTACGTTAGTGATATTCTTGATAATACTAAAACTCCATTGAAATGTGTTTAATGTCGATACAGACGCTAACAACGTTTTGTTTTATATTAAGTATTATATGTATTAAAAGTTATGTTGAAATTACGTATGAATGTAGAATATATTGCCTTTAATGAATCTCGACCTCTCTGCTGAATTTGTTTTCATTTTATTTTGTATGAATGTCTAACTGTTTTATAATATTTTCTTAATTCAAAACTATAAAATCTAAATAATTCGTGTGGGATTTACAGCAGTAATCTTTATCATTCAAACCATAAATTATTATATCCTTTTATGTAAGATTGGCGAAGAAATATTGAGAGGTCAAGATACAGACGAACACGGTAAGTAATCCAATCCGTAGATACTGACGTAGGTACGGATTCGATTTTTTACTGGCTTTTGTATTTGCATTTCATTTTCTTTTCAAGTACGATCTTTATCTATATCGAATACGTAAATGCTTGTAGGAATGTGAAACTTATACGAATAATATTTAGTATATCCTCATCCTCATCAAAAGAAATCGATAGTGAAATCGAACGTCAATAAAATGTTGTATGAATTGTATTCAACAGCTGACGCTAAACAAATAGGTAATATCAACAGACCAACAAAAACGTTATCAAATATTTCCGCTTTATACAAACAACAAACTATGAAAACCAGTAGTAATGTATAATGTAAAACATTGCAGAATTTCAACTAGTAGATAACAATATTATTAGCAAGGTCGTCTCAGAGAAAGTTGTTTTGGATTACTACCTGTTCACTATAAACTGATATAACAAGTCCGTACCTACGAGTTATCAAAACTCGAAGCCGTTGCCTGCTGTTGTTGCAGTCATGCAATAATTGAATTACATTTAAGTACCTAGGTATATGAAATTACATTACAACACAATTAAATACCTACACTTTGCAATAAAGGGCTTATTTTGCAGTACGAAACTATATATTCTGTATACTCTGATATCTTGTTGTTTTGTTTGTTGTTTGTTTGATTGTTTTTGTTAAGTTTAAAATAGTGTATTATTGTGTTTGTGGTGTTTATCGTGTGTTTATGTACGTCTGTTATCACATCGTGTATTAGCATCTATACGTTTCTTTGCAAAAAGCTGCGGAAATTTTAAGATATGTCTATCCCGTTTCATTCAGTAATTATATTTTAATTAAAAACTTTCAAAACAGGCCGAATGACGATTTGTAATCTTAGCCTGAAAACGTGGAACATTTGAATTCCATTCAGAATATCTGGAGACAAAATGTCTTGGGGACCGGAATGCTGCGGTATATAATATGTTTGTCAGATATTGTGGGGAATATGTATGGAGGATCAGGAGCTAAAATATCAAAGGAATCGGAGTGGTATATCGTTGACTGGATGAAATCTAACCAACCTAAATAAGTATACTCGTGAGTATTACAAAAAATATGTCAACGAAATCATTCGTGTTTGAAACAAACGGGTACGCTCAGGCTTTGTGGTTTTGCTGCGACAATTTCTTCATAAGAATTGACACGTGACAGTTTTTTTGGTAAACAGTTCGTGATTATTTTACTCATCGCATAGTGAGTTTTTTGTTTAAAATGGATTAATCATTACAAAATAAATTCGCCGTCTGTGCCATCGTATATGGTTTGTCCACGTTTTAATTATGGTGCAATATCAACGTCCTTAACGTTGCAAATTGGATGATATGCAATATTTTATATATTAATATTATTTTTAATCATTGAGACACAATGCAATTATTGTTAGTCACAATATTATTTTTTCTCGTGAGACAAAAATAACTATGAATATTATTTCTACAGATTATCGAATTAGGTAACATTAAATAGTGACTTCAACAGCATAAGGGCAGTATCTAAGTATTATCATTCACAAAAGATTTCTTTATCACTCCTTTTGAGAACACGGAAGATCTTGAAGAATTTGCTCAATGTATCTTTAGGTATGATTTTAAGTGTATGTAACTTCAAATGCTTTGACTTTACCAAAGAAAAAGCGTACACTGAAATGGGAATGGTATTCCACGTACCTTAAATTGAGTATCAAATTTTGTTATTTTAATCTCATTATTTAGAATTTAATCAAAATTTCCTACCTAACCTCGTATTTTTTTAGTCGTGCAATACTGTGTCTTAAATAAATTTTCTGAGCTTTTCACCTTGTCCTTAGTGACAGTTGTGCACGACCATTCTGTATCCGTCTATAGCCGCCGGCAAGATCTCAAACAAATCCGACCACATTGATTGTAAATTACTTTACATCTATCTATTTTATTTCACTCTCCATGTGTCATATTAAAACAACCTTGATTAATTAATTCTCCTCATTGATACCCACTTTAATCGTGTTTGATCAAATTAGAACAATGTTTCTATGTAGAACATACATACAATGTTAATTGCGAAATGGTTTACAGTATGGGTTTTTTGTGGACAGTGTCCATTTTTGACACACATGTTTTACTACTATATTATAGAGTAGTAATACGGTATGGCCTTAGCATGCGAATTGAATAAAATTATACTATCACGAATTATTAACCAATAGTAGTTTTAATTACGCAATATATTTTTCGGTGATTTTGTTTGTGCTGTTGCACACGTATAGGTAACTTCAAAGAAATTTACGATACGGGGACATTTTGTGCAACATGATTGACGACAAGTGTGTCAATGGAAAACGTAAAAACACTTAATTAGCTTTAAAAGTATTAAAACAAAGCAAAAAAATACTGCAAAAAATATACACAACTAATTATACAATAGTTATTTTGGTACGATAGTCATCATTTGCCTACTTTTATTTTTTTATCTACTGCAAGTTTTAACCATAGTCAAATAATATAATTATTCTTGGTTTTATGTCTAAGGCCGCACGTGGCTGAAGATTGGTAAAGCTAATTATTCAAAGTCATCACTTAAATCAGTTGAAGATCAAACATGAACCTGATTAATATTGTAATTATCGATTATAGATTTGCGTATATTGAACTATAAGCTGAAATTATATTATAGTCCGTATTGTACCGACGTATAAATTTCATATTACTACTTAACTATTAAACAGTTCCGGCGTGTAGAATAATTTCACCTGATTTGGGCGTATACATAAAATAAAAAATCTAACTGTTAACACGAAAAAAGCTTTTAAGTATTGTTAATTTATATATACGGTGATCAACCAAATTAAATCCAAAACAGCTGATGCTAAACATATTGAAAAGGTGAAAATATTTCAACATTATGCTACGGAGTGTTCGCGCTAGTGTCTTTGAATATCAATTAATAAAATATAGTAAATTGTATGGGGAGATTATTATCCTTTTCTATAGGTGTGTAAAATAACGTATAACTTGTATAATCATATTGACGAGAAATCGTATTGATATGTGATAAACTTCTCCGATAGTGGACATTACAATTCAACACAAGTAACTGTCTCTGTGACTGAGACTATTCTTTGAAAATCGTATAGACCAGACAGTCAGATAACAATAATAGTCTATGGCTTTATTTGTACTTACTTATATTATTTTATGCTCGCATATAAATGACAATCTAATACTTTTAGAGAATAAATACATAATAAAATAACTGTGAATTAGTTTAAGTTTTAAGATTTGCTTATGGCTTCCAGTTAACAATAAAAAAGTGTTTGTTATTGTACCTACTTTCCAAAGTATTACGTGACCGAACGATATTGAATGTCAACCACAGAAATCTAGTCCATCTGTAGTCTTCGTCGCCCGTCACAGTCCATTCTTTGAGATGCAGGTTTTATTTGGTCTAGACAAAACGCAAATCTAAGACAAGCAATCTCATGATCACTTTGAATGGACTAGATAAATATATACAAACAAATTTCTTTTGATCAACCTGTTGACGAACGATTTGAATGAGAAAAAAATCTATCCACTGAGTTAGCACTCATGTTGCATTCAAAGAAGCATCGATCGAATTTATTGTATGCCCGATCGTTGATATCTTTCGTATTACAGTAAAATGAAGTTATATTTACAAGAAAGTTTGATCTCATTGACGTTGTTATCGATAGAGAGTTTATAAATTTACTGTTATTTGTAAGATTTCTGTAGCGCAGAATTTTTTTTTTATATTGTCACATTAGATTAGTTTATAGCAAAGATTCTTATAATATGTTAATGCAGAACTGACCAAAATGCAATTTTGATCCAAATGAATAAATGACCTATGAGGAATTGTCGACATAAAGGTTATAATCTTTTGTAGAAATATTGCAATAGATTTTTAAAGAAAATGTGATCTGAAGGTACCTATATTTAAATCTAATGTCTTCACTATAGTGAAATAAGTAAAATAACTTCTTTGAGTAGCTCTTTTGAAAACCCTACAGTTTTCTGTACTTACAATATGAGCTTCATAAGGAAAAAATATAGGTACTAATAAAATAGGTACACGTTAAGTTTTTTTTGCTCGTTCTAGCTAATCGTTTTAGATTCTAATTATTAAATCTACCAACCTGCGTAATTTTTTAGAATTAGATTCATTACTACATGACCTACAATTGCAACAATCTGTATTGCAGATGAGTTAGAAGTTAGTTAGTTTAATAATGGGTAAGGGAAATTGTATTTATTAAGTGTAGGTACAGTGATCTCATATACAGATTTCTCAATCAAGTTGCCATATTATCGTTCAAACTGCAATAGATACTTCTGCATGCAACATTAAACTCATTAAACTCGTTGGTATTGCAATAGTAGTGATGTAGGCAAGAATAAGTTCCATACCAAACTGAACTACTTACTTGAAGACGTGCAACCTAAACCCATGAATATTTATATATTCTTCTTCTTCATCATCTGCCTATCAAAGGCCTCCTCCATCTACCTCCATGTTGTCCTGTCCTGTACAGACTGCATCCAGGTTGCACCGACATGTCGGACCAGGTCTTCTCTCCATCTCAGCTGTGGCCGTCCCACGCATCTATTCCCATCTCGAGGTCTCCAATTTATATTTACTTTTTATTTATATCTACGATTTATTAATTCGCAGCAAAGCACACGGACAGACATTGCACATGAATTTTGAGGAAAACAAATCAATACAACAAAAAAATCATCGCCTTAATTATTACTCTCTACCCAGTATGGGGTAACCAGTACCATATTTTGCCTAACATAATCGTAATAAAGAGGAAAGTAATCTCAATTTCAATACTCTGTGTAATTAATCCCATCCTACCTTTACTTATTATTTAGGTTATAGTGTATTTCAAAAAATGTATTCTGGCCATAAATAGTTATTAAATAAAAAAAAAAACGCACATAACGAATGATTCAGGGCTCCATTTAGTCGAGGAGGTGAGTTCGAGAATGGCAAAATTTGAGACAGGAAAAAAAAACACGCAAAGTGAAATCAAAATATATATATAAATCTTTTGATTTAACGAAAGAGAACAAAACATTGTGAAGAGTATTGATCAAATCTAAAATCAGCAACAATTTAGTAGATGTAAGTATTGTGGCCTCATCTTAGCTGGTGGGTAGGTACCTACCTCACTAATACTCCAATTGTGAAAACCGTGAGAATATTGCAAAAGCAAGTCAAAATTCACTACGTAGGTATTATCCGTGATTGTTCTCACATAAGCAATTCTTATTTATAATTAATTAAAAAATGTTATCAACAAATTAGTTTTAATTGTTTGCAATTAATTATATGGGACTATGACTATTAAGTAGGTTGATAAAAATATTAAGAGTAAAATTATGAGTTGACGGTGGAAACTGCGATAAACTAACCTATTGTCTGTACCTAGTACCTATTAACATTGTTCGATAAAAGTATTAAGAATCATAAATAAAATCAGAGTGCGGTGACGCCTCAATCATTTAGTATAATGTAAGGTGTTTATTTATAGCTCTTTATATTTTTTTCTTATTTCTATAAACCACTTTAATTTAGTCCACTAACCCATTCACCATAGTTTCAGCCATACTGCATTACAACCCTACGACTGTATGCATGCAACTACCAGTATTCTGTTCTATATATTATTCTTTACGGCTATCCACTCGTCTGCGAGTGATCTCAACCATCTTACAAGTTGGAGTGGTCTTATGTTGAAAAAAATAACAAATATGAAGCAAAAGGCGCACACAATATGCAGAAAGTCAAACTGCACTACAATATTTTCTAAGGGATAAATTTGAAGCCGGCGTAAACACATTATCACTATAGCAACTACCAGTAATACATGGTATATTTTTATTTAACTTATTAGGTACACTTCAATGCCACTTTCAAAATGTTATAATTTGCAGAGTTAATATTACTTTTTGCACAAAGTTTCGTGCAATAATATGTTTAATAATTCGTATTTTTTATTGGAACACCTGATCGTTTGGTGATCTATAAACGGTTCAAATGCAACTAAGTTAAAGTTCAACAAAATGGCATTGGAAGGTCAGGTAAATATATAATTGCCTCGGATGATTACTATTTAGAACCAAACAGCTACAGGTTTTATATTACTTCTTTGCAATATTAGAGTATAAGAACATTTATATCGTGACCAGTGTCTAACGCTTAATATGAAATTCATGTATATCATTGAAGATATCGAAATATTGAGAAATATTCTTTAATACGATGCCTGAATGAAATTTTCTGCATTTACCATTCTTTTTTAAACATTGATATATTTCGGCGCTGTGTTAAGATTTTGAATAAATTTACTCCCCATTTTTTTAAGTTGCCCCGTTGGCATTGTCATCAATAAGTTTAAGAAAATCTGCGTACGTTTGAAGCTATGGAAGATTAAAATATGATTATTTTAGAAGTAGGAATAAATTTCTATAGTAATTGAATCGAGGGTCTGCAAAATAGGACTGTATATATATACACAATAAGTATTACCTAATGAATTATTTTAATTAATCATTATAGAACATTTTCCAATAAATTTTACAACGCAAGAGAATTTACATTGATTTCTCTCTGTAGAAGTTGTATTAGAAATGTCATCCATCACAATGAAGATAAGAATAGAACGAACAAATAATACAAATAAAGTTATAAGTAATAGTTGTAAAAGAAACCACAAATAATGCGTCATTAAACAAGTGGGTTATGGGACGAGATAAATTATCGCGAGTATAATATCAAATCGATATTTAAATTTATCTTTAACCTACATAATATTATTACAATACAATACACAACGTATGACTGTCCACATGTTGTATTATTATCGTGATAGTAATGCACTTCGTTCGACAACAATAATACCTAATTACGTTTCATGATTCAAAGTCAAATTCGTATTCAAACTACAATGAGACATCGAACTAGATCTTGGACTGATTGTTATAATTGAGTACATGGTTGGCGCAGTTGGTTGAGGCGGCAGTCTCTCGAGCGGGAGGTGCCAGGTTCAAACCCCGGCGCTGGCGATGTATTCCACACTTTGGGATACAGGCTTTTAGCCTAGTGCAAGGTGTGCAGGGAAGTATTTGGGTTTGTGTATGCAAGCCCAGATCCTTTTATAAAAAAAAAATCATTTAATAATAATAGCTAAAAGAGCTTACCTACTAGTTTGTTGGTGAAATTTGTCTTTGAACTGAATATATGTCAACCAATATGCTTCGATAGCTCTTCACTACAAGTTATAATATTTGCTCTGATATAATATTATCACGTTCATCAATAATATCTCTTTTGCTTTTGGAAAACTTGGTTGGTGCAAGTTAGAATACGTATACATCAAATTGTTAACTAATAAAGTACCAATTTTAAAAACAACATTTGTTATAATATGTAAGTATGTAAATGGTCTCCTGCGGTCACCATCAGGGTCCTTCGGACGACAACTTATTTAAATTGCAAAAACCAGATGTTCACTTCTTGTTGACACGCTAACGAAATCTACTCCGCATCATCAGAGTGGTGCTTTCAATAAGAAAGCTAACAGTTTAACGACAACATCAGCTGTAGAGTATGTTGAACTAACACGGAATTAACGAAAATCTCTGCACACGACACTGCCGCTGCCGGAGTGCACGTGAAACGTTATACTTTGAAGTGCCTTTACAATCTTTTATCAAATATCCGTCCCTAACACCATGACTCACGAGTCATTCCACACGTTTTCTTCACGGTATTCTTTCAACATTATCTTTCTATTAGCTTCTATTAGGTATTCTTTTTACATTTACACTTCCGTATAACTAATAGAAATAAAGCAATCTGTTATATTCCAGTGTAGTGCAGTTAGTCATTCGATGCAGTTTAATGTATCAACATACTCCATACTATTTACATCAGCTAACTGTACATTAATCATTTGTTTAATTGGATTTTGAAACTACGTTTAACAAATAATTAGGTAGAGCTTAATACTACATTCATTAGAATTATTTGTTCGTAATGCAACTAGCCATAAATTAACTGAGTCTCTTGAGCAGACCACATAATAGAATTGAGAGATTGATTGTTTAAAAAAAGAGTTAACACCGTCATTATAAAAAATATATTACTATTACGCTTTTCTCCTATACAAAATTAGGAGTAATGTGACTGTTTGTTTTGAAGTTACATCATAGAACTTGCTCAATCATTTCTATCACTACTGAATACATGAATGTTCACCTTCATCAAGTGTTTTACAATAAGTTGCTTTTGTTTCAAGACGACATCTCTTGTTTGTTTTATCTTCAGATGTCTTTACACAATTTACTCACTGATGTCTGGCGTTAAATAAATAACAAACAGACGCAACATTTTAAGATGTTTGTTTGTCGAAGAAGTTTTTCATTTCATCATAATTGTGTTCCTCTGTGGAGAAGCTGACGACAATGTAGACATTAATTTGACATATGGACGCGTGTGTTTACAAGTTAACACCAATTGTTTGAATTGTTGTTCAATTTCTAGAGTCAACTTTTACTGTAGTAATTCAATAATAGTATTTATTTTTGACAGTCATTGGTGAAACGATTGTTTTGGAGTACTTGTAAACAATAAATGTTTAAATCCGTTGTTGATTTTCCGGACTATGAATAAAAAATAATAAATTGTATTTGGAAAACAATATTTGTTTGCGTATCAAATTTTCATGAAGTCAAGAAACTCCGGGAATTCCTCAGCTACTTATCGAATATTTACATAATTTGTACTTTAGTTATAAACATCCTCAATTTCTACCAAATTCATAGTTTCACATATATACCTACGTTTGAAGGTTTCTCCTACTCAAAATAATATGTCATCGCAATCGAGTTTATCCTTTTCGTTGTAGGTATCTACATTTATTTTCAACCTCAATAATTTTCTTAGTATTTCATTAATCATTAATAATTCTTTGCATGTTTTTAGTTAATCTTAGTAAATTTACTCTATTTTATTATCGTATTCCATACAATATTTCTTATTATATATCACGGTTTCAAGCCGGCATTATTTATTCACTTGTTTCAGTTCACTATGTCTAAAAATTAAGGAAATCTTGTTATTTGATTCGCGGTCTTTATGATTGCTCCTTGGAAGAGATGGCATTGTTTGCTTTTTTGCTCTGTCGTGAGTGACTTATTTTATTATTTTTTCTTATTCTCTTTCTTATGTATAGTATAAGTACTTAATTTGTTTATTATGTGAAATGTAAAAGAAACTATGTTGCGTGGAACATAAATAAATAAACAAAATCTATTTAATGCGCTATCAATATGGTGGTTAAATTAATATGTAATTCAGAAACATTAAGTAGTTTAGTTGCAGGGAATCTGAAAGCTCATGAAGTCAGGAGACACGAGTGTGAAGTTTAAGTAGCAATTAAATAGCATTGCACACCATATCCCCATTATTGTAATAATAACATTATGTTGTAATAGTGTGACTCCCGTTTGTTGTTAATGTTGTAGACTTGTAGACGATGGTGTTGTTATCGGGATATGACACGATAGTTCCCACACGTTACATCACGACCAGGTGCCGTTCCTCGAGTGTGGAACCTTCACGCTGATGATAAATTGTTTAACAGATATTATAACACTCTCATCTTATGTTTGACTTTTCGTAGTACCGTTGTATAAACAAAACATATACATTATACTACCTACCTTTAAACTTGCATAAGATTTAGTTTTTAGAACCTTTTTTTCGTCTTCAACTAACAAAGTTAATTAATAAAGTGTTGTGTGAAGAGCTTTTTAAATTGAAATTTAAGTTTACTTTAGCTTAGAGACAACGAAACACGATAAGTGTTGAGTGAAAGCATTAATTATAATATAAATCATCTTTATCTTAACATTTCATTTTCATTTTTTTGTGAGCCCATGAGAGAGAAACATTTGGTATTATTTGAGTACCACTTATTTCAGTATGCAATTCAAAATAGGGGAAGTATGAAAGACTACATAGTTGGACACTCTCCCAGGGAAATACTGGATACGATCGATACAATAATATAAGCAGGTATCCTCTATTATTCAAGATGAATGCAATACGTTACATTTGTATCGACATTATTTACCAAATTGCATCTATTGTATTCATATCGTGATACCCTAGTGTTTGCTTGTATACATCTAAAATTAGATAGAATAGAACCCTCAATTTACATAAAAGTCATGCTTTGTGCTTTACCGAACGTTTACTTACTTATTTGATTCGGTAAACAATAAAAGTAGCCAACTAATGTCACTCCGCATACAAGAGTATTTTATTGTCTTTACATCCGGACGTAAACTGTTAGGAACAAAGTTATTCCTTGTATATAGAAGCGACGTAGAATTTGTAATTTTAAGTTACAAAGCCAGAAATACTTTAAAAGCTTTGCCGAATTCATGCGACAATGTAAAAAAAACGTAACTCATAGGTTAAAACCACACAGTTTAGATTAATATTAATAGACTGTCGTGGTTTACGAAGCCATTACAATGATCTTGTGTATATTTTAGTTACGGTGTTTTGTAAGTCGAACTTAATCGTGTCATGTAGTACCTACCTACTGTATCTAATATGATGTTAGCTGGATATATTATTGTTATTCTTACACGAAATAGATTTTTGATCCTAATCACGTAGGTATATACTGGAATTGATTAAAAAGTTTCGTTCAATGACTTTCTGTACACACCTTTATCTTTAAAAATCAATTATTTACGTAGAATATATTGAGTACATGGTTGGCGCAGTTGGTTGAGGCGGCAGTCTCTCGAGCGGGAGGTGCCAGGTTCAAACCCCGATGCTGGCGATGTATTCCACACTTTGCGATACAGGCTTTTAGCCTAGTGCAAAGTGCGCAGGAAAGTATTTGGGTTTGTGTATGCAAGCCCAGATCCTTTTATAAAAAATAAATAAATAAATATTTACCAAAGAAACAGTTTGATCTGTAAGCTCGTTTTAGTGAAAGAGTTAATTGATCGATTATATCAAAATCTATACATTTTTTTTTAACTAAGTCTGTTCTATTTTAACTAAGCAACCGCATAATTAAACAATCGATGATTCTATGTAACATCTTTGATTCTTATAATGTAAGTGCACATAATATTCTTCATGTTAACTACGTAATTGGTTAATGAAACAATCCTCGTTTAACCGTAGCTGTATGTATATTCATTGAGCATTAAAAGACAATAATTACACATTGGGAGGTATCTAATATGTAACTAGTAAGTAATATTATACCTTTACTACCTGCAATCAACCTGACAAGATGTATAAATGTAATAGTTAGGTACGAGTATGTCAAATTGAATGAATGGGTGTCATTTACTCATACCGTGATAAATAAACAGTTATTGTCATTGTTTTCATTGTGAATATTAATTAAGCAGAATGTTTTAATGTATGGAGTAGTAATATTTCTTTTGATTGACTTGTGATCGACGGAAGAAAATAATAATGAGCGTGTCGTCTGGCTTCTTTAAGTACATGTGTAGGTATTTAATAACTATATCTATCTATACTTAGTAATAAAAGGTATAAAATTTGGCATAGCCACTATAGTCAATTAAAATTTAGGTTCATATATATTATAATAACTGTTCATTAATCTAATTTCAAATTCTGATCAAGAAATTTATAGGAATACATCCGAGAAAATTTGTGATATTCAATGCGTTTATCGTCCTTGGAATAATACCAATCATACTATCATCTAGTACTCGAAAAATAATTTGAAAACATTGTCATTTTGATTATGGACTTATCTAATAAATAGTCTTATTCCCAATATCACAATGTTTGTTTCTTTATTAATTTATAGGTTTCTGTAAATGTAAAGATCTAAATTCCGTGGTCTTTAATTCCATTGAAATAGTAAGGGTTTCACGTGAAAAATCACACCATGTAAAAAGGCAAACTTCATACACCTCTACTTCAAATTCCAATTTAGTATAGTGACACAACAATATCCAATATCCATACTCCCCAATTGTAACAACTAATCCATTAACATAAATCTTTCATGAAATTCTTTCTCTAAATGTAATAAGAAACTTATTTAAAACTATTATATGAAGGTTTGTTCTGATCATCTCCATATCACAGCGGGTATCTGACATATGCACAATAATACACTTCAGATTTTAATAAGTATTTGAAAAAAATATAGGTATCAAATTTAATGCATTACTCTTACGGCACTTAAGTAGGTAATATTTTGTACGACCACGATGCTGATTCGAAATGCAGAAAACTTTTAGTGTATCAAAAGTAATTCATTTCTGTCACATAAAAGTTCTCTTGTTTATCCTTAATGTAGAACATTATTGGATTCCGGGACCAAAACTTTGCATATCAAGAAAATAATTTAACATTTTGACTTCTTGATCAAAAAATCGTTCACAATTTTGTATTATGGTGATGGAAAAATCGTGACGATTTATATTTTAAAATGTTTTGAGGATAAAATTATTGAAGTTATTGCATTACAAACTGAGATTTGTTGATTTAAATAATCGATACCGCCATTATTTAACCACTATTTAATTTATATTTTTCCGATTTAGCCACGTAAGACGGTTAAGTGAAAAAAAAAAATAACGACATAAAGTCCACCACAAAGCTGGAAAATAAGTGTCATCATCCGAGCTCACTGCTTCTATTCGATTTTATTAATTGCTTTTTGATATTTTACTACACATCCACACATATTCACCAATATTCCTACAGGGGGATGAAATGGTCTCCAAGATGGTATGGATGACGATAATAATAGGTACCTACTGATTATGTTATGAATTAGTTATTTATCGAATTCTAATACACATGTTCTATTAAATAATATTATGAGTCAGCAGGATCTTATATAAATAAAACAAAAACTTGGTTCCTTTTTTATCTTAAAATCGATTAAACCAACACGAATAAGTTCTTAGCATAAGGTCATTGTGGGCTCAGAACAATACGTTATGTGGGACACTTCCGTATCTGTAAATTATAATACCTACCACTACACACAATACAGAACGTAATTTAATAATATAAACAAAAAGATCATTAGTTTATTTACGTCATTAAGTTGATTGAAAGCTTTCAGAATACTACACGCTACGTTTTATCATTTGATTTGTAAACAAACTCCAAATACCACTTAATCCGAAATAAGACTAATAAGTCTAATAAGGAACCCACGCAGATATCAGCAATCTCTATACTAAATTTTCTAAATTGAGAATTCAAGTGGTTATCGCAATATGTAGTATTGAGAAGTGCCTTCGTGTTTTAGAAGTCGTTCACTCGAGTGGAAAATTAAGGAGCCATAATTGGAGAGCGATTGAAATCGAATTGCCGATTTCAATTTAAGTTGCGTGATTTTACTAGATATTTTTTTTTGCAAAACACATTTCTGAATTGAACTATTCAAATATTTTTTATGTAATTTTTCACTTACGCGAGAATAATACCTTTTTTTATATATACCTAATTTTGTACGAGTATATCAGACTTTTTTTATAAATACTTCAAAGCTTATGGAGAGACATGGGTAAACAACTGGAAATTATTTTTTTTGAAATATCTACTTGCATACATGGAATAATTACGCTGAAAAAATTGAATTTCTAACACCTTTAAGTCAGAAGGTATTGAACATAAGATGCATCGTGTGATTCATTTGCTTATATATTTTTGAAAATTTACAGTTTTCAAACTTAACAATAATTTGTGTTCGATGAAGCTACATTCATAATTAGGATAGAAAAAAAAATGCCATACCAAATACGGCGCCTCCACTAAAATCTGTAATAATACCTATGGATATGGATTCATAAAAGCTCTAAGTATGTTATTATATTACGTTTGTTTTTACTTGTTGAATATGTATGATCTATCAACGCACACTCCCACTATTGTAGTCTTGACTGGTCGAGAGTGTCTATTCTGTAGTATATTTTATTATATTAACTAAAGTCTCTTAAACTTGACCTCAGTTAACCAGAATATTATAATCAGCAAACAACTTAACCTACGCTGATGGCAGTCCATTGTCGTACTTCTTAACGATATTACCTATGATTTATTGTACAACTTTACAGCACACTGACTTATAAATGTTAATATTATAATCCGAAGAAAAAACATCACACTTTGTTGACCATTTACGTATAACTCTGTAGGTACGGAAAAGAAATTGATATTTTCACTTCTTTATGTTTTAAGAAAGAAAGTTTTTTTGTGCGTACTTACTTTATTAATATGTTTTTAAGACTCTCACGTGTGATCGTGTTGTCTTTTCTAATCAATTTTCCGTTTTAGTAAGGAGAAGAATTATTAGTTTTCTAGTTTCCGTTACATTTACACAGCAGTAATATGAATTTATGTGGGAGTGCCAGGGGGTTGAAGATGGGTCCAGAGATCCATAAATATCCAGATCTTTCCAGACCACAACCAGATCCAGACCTTCTGATTGTACGATACGTACCTAATCGAACAATCCAATTTATGTTAAACAATAATCATCTAGATATCGAATCCGTTAATTCGACCAATGGAATGGATTCAAAGTTTTTACTGTAAACAAGGTTTTATATTTTTTAGTACATAATGAGGTCTTGCAATTTTGATCGGATTTATACTGTAGGTAAGTATACATATACATAGGTACTACTACTTATTAACATATCACTAAGGGTGCGTGTGATAAAATACAGTCGAAAACATCCATCCATGATATCAATGGACATCTTTAATTAATTAAATTGATCTAATGGCTAACGAATTTTATAATTATAATTTGTGTTGTTTTGTGAATTATTGCAGAAGATGATAATACTTTTTCTTTTGGTGTGGGCTTGTGGATTCTAAAAATAGAAATGATATCATAAAGTTTAGTGACACATTGTTCGTATAAAATGGAAATTAAGAAATGTTATCCTTAGATCGCATTTCTTATTAAAACAATCCTCTGCATTTCAGTGTCAAACGTCAAGGAAATAAAGTGTTTTTTTTATTTTTCAGTATTGCAAAAATTTACTTGTTCTTTTCTCAGTGTAAGGTCGTTAAAATGTAATATTTGTAATCCTTTGATGATCTATAAAATTTTATTCTCCGTTCAAGGAGAGTTTTGTGACGTACCGCAATGTTGTAACATGTTGAGTTGTGGCGTACTTACGTTTAATGTTATATCATTTTTATTGTATTTAATCCTTTCGACCTTAAGAATTGATGACTTAATTAAAAATATCAATCGATGGAAATAATGTTAAACCATAAAATACTAGTAAAATTGTACTTAAATTATTGAGTCCATGTCCTTACGATACTATTTAGGAAGGCCATCTTTATCAATGTTCCTTTATAGCGACAAAAAATCAAGATTTTCGATTTCGTAGTAACTACAAAAAAATAGATAACGATTAGAATTATGTGTTACTTTTCTAACTAGGTTATGTTAATTTATATGAATAATTCCACTTGTTGATTACAGGGTAGATATGTTACCTAATAATATTATTTACAAGCAATGTGAACCTCTAAACATTTATGTAGGGTTTGTAATTCAGTGTTGTCGCGTGTAGTAAATCGTCACTGAAATCAAATGAGCTTTTACATTAATTCGATATAATCTTACAGTAGAATATTCAAGCACAATGCAGTAAAGTGATATTATTGTCATTGTATCAACAATAACAAATCATCTCAGATAATCCACTTATTTGTCACCAGATTGCATGAGACGTGTAGGAGTGTATTATCCAATACTAACAGATCCTTACGTCGAGACCAGTTAACGACTCCTGTCATTTCTGGTCCAATAGCTTCTCCTTACAAGGATATCTGAGTGCGTGGGAGAACTAAATACTAGAGTTTCAATGTTAAATATAGGTTCACGTTCATACAGATACGATTTTGTCTGCGTAAACATTGTGAATAATAGTATTGCACATAATATTAAAATAACTTAAAACGTAATCATGTTTACTCGGTTGATAGTTGTTTTTGCTCGTCTTGTTAGCGAATAATAGAAATGATTTCATTATATTATTTATTCTTCATAATCACGTATGACCGAATGTTTGTAAGAGTTGAATTTGAATATATTATGTCACGTATTTTTGGGTGGTTTTATGTTTACACAAGGTAATGTGTTATGTATGAGTATCATGCAATTTAAGTTATTGCATCTTAATAACACGCAGTACTATATTATGGTGTTGGAATGCAATACCTGATATTTGTCTTAAAAATTAGGTGTATAAAATGTTTTATCAATAAACTTGTGAAACCAATGTTCCGTTCACCATGTAGAATTTGCTAATGGTTTACTAAAAATCATGCTCTCAGACTTTTTTTAACCTAAATTCTTTACTTACATATTATAATAAAGGCGTGTGTCGGGTCCTGGGCTTGCGGCAGGGCATGGGAGGGCGACATCGACACCTAAATTCCATCCCTATCCATTCCACATTTTCCCTATCCAGTTACCTTCCTTGACTCCTATACTTGTTTGTCAAATTATTTGTTTTTCTTCTTTTTGATGTACATATGGTGTGTATGAATTTTTGATCTTTATGTATGGTTTATCTTTGTGCTTATGACTGTTAAGTCGATGGATGAATGAAACATGTTGCTTAATGTGTTGTATATTTATATCTCTGTTACCTGCATAAGCGCTGAATGAATAATAAAAATAATAATTATGCACTGTGAGAATATTAATGAGATAATAAAGAATAGTAGGTAGGTTTGTTTAATAGTTTCGTTTGAAGGAGAATCGGTGCATAGACAAGAAAGCATGAGCATAATATTTATCCTATATTTTTTTTAAAGTAGTCAATGATTTTTTTGTTTTTTAATGAATCTGGGATTATCGAAATAAACCCAAATACACCCTTGTACACTTCACAGTAAGCTTGAAAAGCTTGTGTCGTGAAGTGGAGAAAGTCGGCATCGGTGATCGAACCCGCGCCCACTGGATTAACAGTCGAGCGGGTTACCAACCAGGCTACCGACCACCTATGATCTTGTGAAGTAAAATTATTCATATGTATACATAATGGAGTAAAACTAAGTTTTAATTAAGTACATATTATGTACTATATCTATGAATTAAAAACATTTCTGATGTTAATTTCTAAACATGTCGAGTATGTAACTCAAGCACAACATATAAGCTTGCAAAGAAGATAAATATTTAGAAATAATTATCGTACCGAATTAGCATAACTATTCATGATATATATTTTATAACTTGAAACTGATTAAAATCATTACAAATAAGTTTATATATATAACTAATTATTAAACCACGAAATTCAAATTTATCCATAAATAATTAATTAATGGATGTGTGTAGGTACAATACCATCCGAATGATAAATTCCTTTAACTTGGCATCATCAATTTATTTATTCATCTTATTTTAAAATATTATAATGAATAGAAGCTTTTAGAGTTTTTTTTTTCATGAAATTACGTAATTTTGTTTTACATACATATTGTTTCATATATCTACATACATACTGACCGATACAACATTTTTTCCATACCACTTGATTCGTCGGCGTCGCGTCTTATGGAAACGCCATATGATATTTTGTTTGCCCAAATACATTTTTTAGTAGGAAATTTACATTTTTATAGACATAATGCGGTCACTTTCTAGTTACTATAATATCATCCTATTTCAGTCATATATATCAATATTCTTAGGGACAGAGTCAGTGTTTTTCAGACCAGTATAATATGCGAAACTTTTACTACGGTGAGATTTAAACTCAGATCTCAGACAATGAAAAGCCAGCAATTTAATCGAATACCAGCAGCAAATTAATTCATGAAACATTTTCCTCGCTTACAGCAAGCACAACATTTTTTTTTATTGGAATCCTTTTTTTACAGTTTTTACTTACTTACTTTACGAGTCCGTTTACAATAGGCCAACCCACCACGGTTCTGTAAAGTAAAGTCATACTTGAAATCATTAATATCCCTGGACTCGTTTAAAGAAAATATTTTGGATGACAATTAAAATTAAACAACGAGTTCAATTTTATTAAGTCTCCGCGAGGGGACGTTCATAATAACTGATACAGTATTCGGTTTCTTACTTTATTGTCGTATAGTAAAGTTAGTATAAAACCAGCATACCAAATTACGTAGTAATTGTTAGCACACCAACGCCTATGTATAGTTTTACAAAGAGTAGCCACTTATGTATTGTAGGTACCTATAGCATTTCTACTTACCATGACACGAGTGTAAATGATAATATATACAGGTATTACATAAAACTGTATTACATTATCATTTGATTTCAATGCAACACTCGCAGCAGGGGCGGCGAAAGTATTTCCGTAGCCAGAGGCTAGGATTAAAAAGCCATCTGTATTAATTGTTTATAAATAACTACCTATTAAAACATATCATTAATTCCTTATTCGTCTATATTATAAATAGTTTCCTCATTAACAATTTGGGGAAAGTGTTCATCTTTCATCATAATGCATGATGATTGAGTATCTCCCAAATAGACTATGCATCTCTTTTGCTATTTATGGACGTATATAATGAGAGTAATAAATAATTGTTTAATACGTTACAATATAGAAAATTTAGAATGCAAATCTTTCTCTTATATAATACCTAATTGTTGATTTCCATATTTTTCTCAATAAATCATCGAATTTTCAGCTTAATGATGCATTATTTATAAACATAAATTTACTGTTATTTTAAATAAATAACTTCAATGCAAGCTTGGAGAGTAATCTCATTAAAAATACACCTCTCTTCGTACTTTGTAATAGAGGTTTTTTAAATTGGCTTAGTGTGTATGTCACGTCTTAATCGTAGGTAGATTGTTAAAAGATTCACGTTTGCATTAGTATTGCGAAATACTAATTAAAAATTAAATTAACAAAATAACAATATGACATAATAATGATCGGAGTTTCGACGCCGACGCATTTTAACACCAATAACGGTCCTGATGAGGTAACCGTGGTATTGAAATGTCTGCCTACCATCCTGAATACTACTGTCCTTAAAAGGGCGTCTGAGGAAGTGATTCGAACAGACAAACAGTATTCAACACACATGCGAGTTCAGAACATGGGCGGATATATTATATTATCATTACGGTTAACAGGAATTAGTCTTTGCGTGAGTTATCCTTTCATACAATAATACTCACATTGTAATAATGACAAAACTTCGGGTAAGTACATGGTTGACGGAGTTTCGAAGTAGGATAGGCTGGGTTTGAATAGCAAAAAGTAGTAAAAAAGGTCGGATCCATAAGAAAAATAAGTGGAAATGCATGTACAATAAATAGGATATAGTAGGGTACACAGTTGGCGCAGTTGATTAGAGGGTAGACTTCCAATCTAGAGGTGCCGGGTTCGTAATATCAGTGTCAATTATCTTGCTTTTAAGATAATGGCAGTTGATAATGCTATTTACGATCGTATGGACATGTGGACCAAAAATATCTATAGATATCTTTTGGTATGCGGTACAATTAAGCGAAAGGGTTAAAAAACTCATTTCTAGTGGAGTTTAACACTTAAGTACAGTGTAACTGTGGTAACTGTAATGTATTACGAAAAGGGATAAATAATGTAACACTTAAAATTTGATAAAATAAACTACTATGTGAGTATCTGTAGCACGAGTGAACGAAATCATGGCCGATACACAATATAATGAAATTTTTCGTAATTAATTAGAATTTATTAATAATATTCGACCTTCTAATCACAGAAAACTCACGAACTAATCTATTTATCGATAGACGATACGTGATTAAAAATTTGTAGCAATAACAATTAACTTATTATACCGAATATGATCGCCACATTAACTTTTGACCCAAGCTTAATGTAATATTATCACGTTGAAAAGAAATTAGATCAAGGCTAATGGTTTGATCATAATTAGTAATTTATTAATTAGTTTTGTAATTGTAATATACGGCAGTATGTCACGTAAATAAATATTTGTATTATAATAATTATTCAATAAAAAATTGAATGAATAACCTGTATGTACATATATGCCTACCTAAGTCAAGTCAAATTTTTATTACCATAACATTTTTGTAGCCAGGTTGTCGAGGAATCAGTTTTATACGAATGAATTCCCTCCCAGATTACGTATTTTTAGTAACGATTGAGCAGAATTACGGCAGGGATATAAGGTACTAAAGAAATAAAATCCTCTTACGGCTCAAAAAGAAATACTTAAAATACAAAACAACATGCATGCAATAGTGGTTGCATGGAACCAAAATTACTTTCTTAAATTATGGATACTTTTTGCAAACACAATTATATAATTTATTACAGAAACATTTATCTATCTATCCCTATAACGACGCACCCCTTGTAAGATATAAGAGGTACACGCTAGGCACATTGTATGATTCCTGATCTTCACTCGCCATACACTACCCTTGAGACTAGCAACTAAAAACAGTAGCAAATGATTCAAGAAATAGCAGTAGCTATTTCTCGAATATCTATAGCAAAAAACATATAGCTAAAACGTCTAGAACAGGTGCTGATAAAATTCTGTTGCCAAAAGCCAAACAAGGTTGACCGATGAAGAGCAATCGAATCCTACAATACAAACGCAATATCATATTAATTATTGTACTAATATAATATGTAAGTAAGTAGGTATATATAATTTAGCACTAATGGTAATATTGTTAAGCAGATGTATTGTTGCTTATATTTTTTGCATGAATGAAATATGTTTAGCAGATTCTATTAATATTTGTATTCGTGATGTATTACAAAATAGATGATGATGCTATATTATGATTCCGTCACCACTGTTTCCTAATCACAAACAGCATCACCGCATTATCAAACATACTGTCAATTTGTTATATTATATCTTTAAGATATTCATATTATTTATTATATTCTAGTATCTTCTTGAGACTTATTGTGATGGCATTATGATTAATATATGAATGAAGTTCAGGTTCTCTTAAGTACCTGCTTATATTTCGTGTAGGTTTGTCCATACCTTCTGGAATAATCTAAAATCTATAATACATGGTTGATATATTGATGTGAGTTAATTCATATTTAAGTGATTAATTGGTAACTACCAAAAATAAAGACAAATTCTTATACCGATATTTAAAAAAAAATTAATCCAATAGTCTTTATTTTTTTCCAAAATTTTGGTCTTTAAACCCTTTTCCAGAGCATAAATTTATAGTTTCCTACCTATACCTTGCTTTGTTATATAATCGGTCAAGATTTTAACAACCCCTATTAAAACCCAGGTTTTTGCCACAATGCCAATGTGAAGTAACCAGCGGGTGTGTATTATTTTACTCGAAGTACTTGGGTGCACCTGCAATGTTATGTTACGAACCAAGTTATTTTAACTAGAAGAAAACATTTTATATACATTGTTAAAAAAAAGACTGTTTGGAGATATTGACATATAATGTTCCTATAGTGTTGAATATTATTAATCACTTGTTATATAAGAAATGCTGTTGATTTTCTTTAGTAATTAACTTCGCGTTTGCAATTTTAAAATAAAAATAAATGTTTACAGAGTCAACAGCATTCTCTACCTTATTCCTAATGAGCGCTTCAAAAAAAAGTTTAATTAATAACTTTACATAAAAAAATACCGCCTAGAGATAAAAATAACAATACAAAATATACATATGAGAATCCAAGAACATAATACAATATAAGATACCTATATCGCATACTTAATAATATAGTACTTATGACTTACAACAATCATATCGACAAACACGAGAACCTTCAGAGTTGGAAAATGCTTAGAAAAAGTGGGTCAACACTATATTGTCTATTGTTTTCATAAATGTGTATATTAATTTTTGGTAGAAAAACCAAGTAACTTCATAGCATTATTACTTCTTAGCATAAGAACCTTTAACACGTTAGTTAGTGGAGATGTTGTGTTTGAAATGAAAAAAGACGAACAATGATGATGTTACCTTCAATACTGAGTTGGTTGATTAAAAATTCACGCAATAAAACACACAATTATTACTTGTATATGTCTGTCTGTTGATAATTGTTAGATGGGGAAGTGTATGCTGCAGTACTTACTTATGTTTCACAATATTAATTGTTACGAAGTGACGCTGATTGTATTAGATACGATGTGTCTTCAGAGAGACGTAGAGGTAAGTATAATATTAGCAAGGACATTTTGTCAATGTGATACGGTGGATTATCTGAAGATAGGTATATTACAATATATATTGTTATCTCGACATTATTGAATGCTATATCAGTGTTGTTCAGCAATCATTCCTCTAGGTATGTATTATTATGCCCTTTATCGTTTTAATTATAGGAAAATTTTAAGGCCCAGAACGTTTTTTTGCGTTGTTACGATGAATAATTTCTCATTTCACTCAATCATCGGGCTCTATAATCTAAAATTATTTCTTCATAGCAGGATTTGAGTTTTAACCTATACTTTTCTGCACAATAGTAACCTCACAATTCACAGTACGTAATATCACTACGCTTGCGTAGTGAATACAGCTTCAAAATTCGAACCCAGTAAGTCAACAACTTATCATTAAAGTAGTTACTTTTTTCCAACTATAATAGTTATAGGTAATTCGGTATTTCTTTAAGTAAAAATCTTCACGGAAAAGTATGAAATTCAAATTAAGACGGAATTAACGAAGTAATAAATACAAAAGCGATAATTTGTCTCTTAAAAAAACGTTTTCTTCATTACAATAACAATAGAATGCTGTATACATACGTATTTAAGTGATGTAATATTTACAATGCATATTCATATAATATACC
The DNA here is from genome assembly GCA_963576895.1 of Ceraclea dissimilis. Taxonomy (NCBI): domain Eukaryota; kingdom Metazoa; phylum Arthropoda; class Insecta; order Trichoptera; family Leptoceridae; genus Ceraclea; species Ceraclea dissimilis. The sequence continues at coordinate 6,310,255 of OY756362.1, read as the reverse complement.
TACTACTATTCGACCCACAAACTTTATAAACACACGACAGTTATGCAGGTAGATATCAGCAAAACTAGTAATCGTGATAAACAATTGACACGGATCTCCCATAAGACGTAATCAAACAATGTGCATCGAAACCACTTGCTCTTGTGGTATTTTGTTCAGAGTAAAATGTGACGGAGATATATTTGTTGGTATATTCATACACGACATCGTAATTTTAATTAGATGCCTTTATATTTTAACGTGGGAGTTTTGGTAATTGCAGGTATATAATGAATATTCTATAGGTACGTGTGTATAATAATAAATTCTTTAGACATATGCATTCATAATATGTTGTCGATATGAATGAATGACTGAGAGCCGAAGACGTAGTGTTTCTATTCCCAATGACAATATGAATATAGTGCGTTGTCTACCGGCGAATTTTCACGTGTCTTGTCACAAATAAATATCTATCGACGTGTGTACACGTTTCATATATTACCGTTTTAAAATTGCCTAGATATTCAGTTATGCGCCCACCTAACTCTGTTATATCATCGAACAATAAAAAGGTTTGTTAGAATATATTATTATGTTAGTTCCCATCCTACTTATTTCCTCGCTACCAGGCAGGTCTGCATTTCACATGCCATCAAATTATATAATCATTTACCGTAGGTATTCGAGGACAAAATTTAGGTTATTAACTGCTTGCATGCATTTAGTTTTGAATATTAATTAAGTTATAAGGTACGTACCTAGATACCTAATAGGTGATTTAATGTGGGTACTTGAACAAAATAGATGCAGTTAGTTAAAAAAGCATATAAGGATATTTTTAGGAGCTTACTCAAACGATCCATATATTATTTGTAGTTTTGCTGATTCATTCTTAATCGAAGCAAAGTCTATGCAACAAACCCTACTGGACTTTCAGATGACTATTAGTAATTTCATTTTTTATTTCATTTTGTTAAGTACATAGTCATACAAAATACAATCACATGTTTTAATCAGCTGTAGACAAAAAGAGAGGGCTAAAATTATAGGCTTTGAATGGTAGAAGTTACAATAACAGTAAAAAATATTATTGAGCTTGTAAAATCTACAATAAAAAACTATCCATAAAGGGCATGTATGGGGCAGAAAGAAGCTCTTCTAGGTAGGTTCCTATTAAGTCGTGGATTACCTTACACATGCAAGATACTTGCTGAGTATCATACGTGAATCAATTTGTACATCATCCAAATCTATCTCTTATGTCTATGTGTCATAATAATAATTTATCTTTTCTTTTACTTTATCTTATTATTCTTAAATTCTTAATTACCCTCTTATTCTCGCTATAATTACCACACTTATAAAAACAACAAAATAATATTGATTATCTAGGTAGTTAAAACAATCACTTTTGATACAGACTGATTATATAAAGTGATACCTACTTAGTAAGTGTACTTATTTATTTATATGATCAAAACGTGATGAAGTCTAAATACAGTTGATAAGTATTCGAGATATTATTGAATAAAAATCGTTAGATAACTTCTTGACGACTTATAAAAGTGATTGCATATAGTGTAATAATATTATAATTACACTTCGCAGACAATAAAATTTCGTAATTTTTCTTTTTATGAATATTAAAATAATCTATGCCGACACTTCTTAATCTCTATACGATTAATTCAGTACGTAATTACGAGTATAATGATGAACTGTATCATGCATATAAATAATACACTTGCTAAATAATTAAATACTACATTCCTTGTCGTTTAGTTATGTAATTTGGTATATTCATAAAATTAATTATGACGCGATGAAAAGAGTGTATGAAAAGTGTTTTTTTGTCCTTATTAGCACAAGATTGATTCTTAGAGTTACATTGTAACTGCACAACTGCCATTATTTTTATTATTCTCTAGCTGTAGCGTCGTTCAACACATAGTTAAAAGCGATCAGAATTGACAAAAACAGACTAAAATTTGAGACTCGAACTCCAATTACAAGGGAGTTCGAATTTGGAGTAATGCTGCATCTTATAATATTATGTGCTATGTTTTTTGGATGGGTTTGACGGCTGCGTTGATAACATAGATTTTTATCATTTCAGTAATCTCAGATATTTGCGTCGTTACGTAAAAAAGGTACCTGCATTCAATTCATTTAGTATGGATATTATATATTATTATTGACATGTTACGATATATGTATTAGATAAATGGTAATACGTAAAGATTATTTTCTCACGAAAATTTTCGCGTGTTTTTGTGATCAAGTGTAGAAGATTCACATGCAAACACCTTTCATATTTATTACGATTTTAGTTTATCGGTAATAGAATACATTATTTTGATATGTACTCCTATTAAGGGCTTGGTACCAAGAATGACGTCACAGTCATTTCCCATGGCATTAAGGTTCAAAATCGCGTGACAATCGCATGATAAAATGGTCAAAATAGCGTTTTTTCCATTTTTTTGGGTTAATTTTGGGTCTATCAAAAAACTTTTACTGTTATTCCCTAGGTTTTAATGCATAGTATCGGCACAAATAAAAAATATTACTCCGCGGCTTTCGGGAAACGAGTTTCCGTCTTTCGGAAAAAAAGATCAGAGGTGTTTTTCATTTTTTTTTTAAAAATCTTTACAAGTAATAAAAAATCTTTTACGGTTATTCCCTAGATAAAGGTTCAATGCATCTACCCTATTTTGTTCCAAAGCATATTTAGTAACGGTTGTCGAGATATAAGGTCTCCCGTTTTTTAGATATTTTTGAAATGTCGGTATAGATACTCTTAATAGAAATGTTGCTTCTGTCATCGCTGTACGTCTCATACACAAGGTGTAATTGATATCGTAAAAAATAATTACAAATAAATAATTATTATCTAGTATATTTTAAGAGAAGTTAATTACGGCATACGGTCGGTATTGTTCTTATGTAATAAACCTGTCGTTTTGATATATCTAAGGGTACCTACTGTGCAATGATTAATGATACAGTTCACAATATTGATTTATTTTGATGGATTAAATATTAACCTGCTCACTTGGCTTTGTACAATAATCCTAGTAAACGAAACATAGTATAGCATACTTGGAAAATTTGAGTTCCACGTACCATAGGTTTTATCCATACGAAGAAAGAAGAGTTAAATCCGACTTATTTGTAGTTTCTTGATAACTCTCTCATATCTCGAATCTAAGATTTAGTACGTAGTAATACGTAATTATAGTTTCTAAGAAAGAAAAAAAAATGTAGTAGTGTGTAGATCCTTGCAGTGAGAGTCTCCTCCAAGGAACATTAAGGGTGTTCAGAGTAGTTTCGGGAGGGGTTGTAGGAGCTAAAGCTCCTGAAACATCCAGGGGTGGAGGTGGGTTTACTCTTAATGAAAAATAATAACTCTCTCGCACCTAAATCAGCCGTATCATCGTTAACTACAAAATTATAGCCTTATGACTCTTTAAAGTATAATAAAATATCAAAAATTTTCGCTGTATTTACTTCTAGGTTCGTGTAATCGCTTCATAGTTAAGTACTGTGGATACATACATACTTATATTTTAATTATTTTTCTTCAACAAGGATATAAACCTGCCTGAGCTCATCCCATATCAGTATATATTATTAATAGAGTATTTGTAAGATATTTATAATAATTTATTTATTGGATCCATCGTAGCGATTGCGTCTGATTGAACAAGTGATCAATTACTCTTGTAATGTGAAATGAATAATATTTTGATGAATGGTGATCAGAGAATTCATCTGCAATGAGCATGCAGTATGCTGCAATGCAATGTATGTAATATGAAAGAATTATTTCTAGAAATAAATAAATACACTTTGTGATAAAATTTGTTGTCTTTAAAAGTATTCATTGCTTTCGTATAAAATACTGTTCAGAAAACAATATAGGAATATTATTTTTTGAAATCCAATTTTTTTGTGTAATCATCGGAATTTTTCGACGTGTTTGTAGTTGAATAACAAATAGTTATATCTCAGCGGATACACAGCAGAGGATGGACCTTGTTCGATTCCCGGCCGCGGCAGATGGATGGACTGGAATTGGTGAATGTCACTTAAGTGTAAAGTGATCACATTAAGCCAGCCGACGATCAGTCATAACCCTGATGGAAAGTCCATCCTCTGCTGTGTATCCGTTGAGATAACTACGTAATATAGGAATAGTTTTACTCGCGCATTATTAACTTATTTTTACTTTCGTCGAATTGCATTATCATGGTTACAATGTTAGTTTTCTGTACGGTAACTGAAAAATACATTTTTTCTATGGTATATTGAATCGGTTGGTTAAAATAATACAAGTATGCATATGTAAATCAAAATTTCCTATCTGTTGTCACAGCTTTCAAAGTTTACGTACCGAAAATATTTAGTTTGAAATTGATGTCACGCATACCAAAATTATTTACTATAAACGTAGCATATTTATGATTAGTTATTCGGTAAACTTACTATTCGTCGTAATATTTTAGTACATTTAATATGCGAAAAGAATCGCTGGCTTTAAAACATGTACTCTTTTGACCCCATTTTACATTGACGCGTGACCATAATCATGTCCTTTACTTAGTTCCAAAAACTTTGAAGACTATGGGCAGTGGACAACGTATCTTTTCGACAATTCCCACAGTCGGGCATTGCGCATTGTTACATGAACGTTTGAGTAAGAACTGAAGAGTCAACATATGTGTATATTGTATAGAATTCTATTACCAATACGTATCTTAATGTGTGTTGTGGAGTAGTAGTATAAATATTTGAGTAGGCAGGTGGGTCAACGTCTGTATATATTGTATGTATTATGTTACAGAAGTCCGTACAATACCGTTACCTTGATAGTTTTGATACCACGGTACAAAATAACAATGATATAATTGTTTTAATTCAAACAACACATAATTATTATACCATCTTACTATCTATTAACAGTGGCTATTCAATAGTCATTTATCAAATGATACTATATACTAAGTGCTAGGTTTTATTCACGACTATTATGTACTGTTGGTAGGTCTACCTACATATATATATACAATCTCATCCGCAGGAAGAAACATAACCTCAAAATAATATTGAATCACAATATTAACATGAAACGGAATATGTAAAACACATCAACATAATGTACAATAAATTATTATGGAAAATGTTTTATTGTTTCGTATCATAATGTTGTTAATATTTACAAGTGTTTTACTCTATATTCTTCTTCTCATGGTGCTGCCCTTGTCAGAGTTTAGCGACTATCTTTTGGAACTCCTTTCAGTCCTGGGCCAGCCTGACTGAGGCGCTATATTCTGATTACTCAGAACCGCTGACCGAGTTTCTGAGCTCAATAAAATTCTCTCGTAATTTTCAGCTTTCATTGCTCTTTTTAATCTATCTATCTATCTATCTATCTATACCCTCACGCCACATCCCTTGCAGGGTAGGCAGAGAGGACAGAGCGCCAGACAGCCCTATCCTTACACACACTTCTAGCTTCCGTCACATTCATGCAATTAGTCATACACGCTCTCCGATTCCTTTTACTCAAAACGCGTCCATCCTTGAGGATCTGGTCGACATGATCGGACCAGGTCAGTCTCGGACGGCCGCGCTTTCTCACCCCTCTTCGCTCATACAGATATATCTTTTTTGTCATCCTGTCATCATTCATTCTCTCAACATGCCCAAACCATCTTAGTTTGTTTACTTTCATTCTTGTCACTACACCAGTCTTGCAGTCACTCATTTCCCTAATAACCTCATTCCTTATCTTATCTCTCAGCGTTTTCCCGCACATTCTTCTTAATGACCTCATTTCTACTGCATTCAACCCTGATTCATCCTTCTTCATCCACGTCCACGTCTCACTAGCATACATCAGGGTCGGCACCAAGACAGCATTGTGCACTAGCACTTTTGCTTTCATAGACACATTGCTACTACTAACAATCGGACCGAGCGCACCATTCGTCCTAGTACCGGCCAGCTTCCTTCTTTCAATGTCTCCATCACAGCGTCCATCTCTAGTAAACAAACTTCCCAGATATACATACTCATCCACTTGCTCCAGACAGTCATTACCAACCTTTATCACACAATTTGTCCTTATTTCCTCTCTTTCGAACACTAATACTTTCGTTTTATTTACATTCATTTTCATACCATTCATATCGCAGCTTTCGTACACACAGGATACTATCCGTTGTAACTCACATTCATCATCAGCCATCAACACTAAATCATCTGCAAACATTAACGCACATACTTTCACTCCATTTAGGTCCACACCAACATTCAGCTCATTCAGAGGACGCATGCAGTAGTCGAAGAACAGGTTGAACAACCAAGGCGACATGACGCAACCCTGTTTAACCCCTTTTGTGAGAGTGAACCACTGCGACAACGCAGCATTCACCCTGACACAAGCAGAGCTCTCCGTATATAGAGACGCGATTGCGCCAATCAGTCGGTCGCTCACCCCATATTCCGACAGTACACGCCACAGTCTTTCTCGGTCCACACGATCGTATGCCTTCTCCAGATCCACGAACGCGCAGAAGAGCCTCTGGTGTTTAGCCAGAAGCTTCTCCACGACCATCCGTAGGGAGAAGATCTGATCGGTGCACCCCCTGCCACTCATGAAAGCACCCTGCACATCCCATACTTTACTTTCAGTCACTTTTCTTACTCTTTCAATCAATACCTTTCCATACAGTTTGCCCACAGAGCTCAGCAAACTGATAGCCCGATAACTGCCGCATTCCAACCTTGAGCCTTTCCCCTTGTACAAAGGGCAGATGACTGCCCTCCTCCAATCCTCAGGAGTGCAGCCACTCTCCCAGCACAAGTTGAAGAGCCTCAGGCACCACTCGAGAATCTTCGGGCCACCTTGCTTGATGAACTCTATGGCCACACAGTCATGTCCCGCAGCTTTACCATTCTTTGCTTTTTTCAATGCAAGCACAACTTCATTCATACGTATTTCCTCGTCCTCAGCAATATTTACATTCATACTATCTGCTACATTCGTCTGGTTTGTACTAGTACCACTTTCATACAATTCTTCGAAGTATTCTTTCCATCTTTCAACAACTTCTTCTCCATTCATCACTAAATCACCATTCTTATCTTTGATGCAATTCATACTGTTTTTCTCACTTCCAGATCTCTTTCTTTTTACTTCCTTCCAGAATATTTTCAAATTCTCCTCGGCGTTCCTCGATAATTTCATACATTCCTCTTCCTCAAGTTTTCTCTTTTTCTGGCAAACCGTTTCTTTCACTTCTTTCCTACACGCTTTATATATATTCTTCTTTCTTTCTTTCTCACCTCCATCATCTGGTTTCGCACCAAGCACATCATTCCACGCTTTCTTTTTCCTCACTACAGCATCCTTCACCTCATCATCCCACCACGCATCACCTTTTTTCCTTCCTACCAACGCTTCTCCACATACTTCTCTTGCACTCTTTACTAGCACCTCCTTCATAACATTCCATAGTTCACTCGTCGAGCGTTCCTCATCATCATGTACTTCTAGCCTTTCGTTAGTCAGTCTTTCATATTCATCCCTAACATTCGTCTCTTTCAGTTTTTCGACCCTGATTCTCCGGACAGGCTCCAACTTCCGAGCCCTCGAGCGCCAACCGGAGAAAAGATCAATCCTTGTTATCACAAGGAAGTGATCCGTCCACAGTCCGGCGCCCCGAAATGCCCGGGTGTCCTTTGTCGCCTTCCGGAGCTCAGAGTCCACACATACAAAGTCAATCATCGACCTTTCAATACGATCAACTCTCTCTCTTTGCCAAGTGTACTGGTGGATCTCCTTGTGTGCGAAGAATGTGTTCGCCACAAAGAGATCCAACTCCAAACATACTTCTAACACTCTTTTCCCGTTATCATTCACCCTATCATCGCCATGCAATCCCAACACTCTCTCAAAATTCTTCCTTCTGACACCGACCCAACCATTCAGATCACCTGCCAATATTACTTTTTCATTCGCTCTTCTTTTATACGCTGTCTCCCGCACTAAGTTCCAAAACTCATCCTTCTCATCATCCAAGGCATCATTCCCTGGACCGTAACCTATAATAAGGAACAGCCTGGTCATGCCTACCTTGAAACGAATCCAGATGAGTCTCGGTCCTACCAGTCCATACCCATTACGCTTCACCATACATTCAGTCATTCTTTTTGATAATATAGCACCCACTCCCTGACGTCCATGTTCATTTTCAGGCACTCCAGACCACATCTCTGCCATTCCATTCACCACATCACAATCTCTATCCTTTCTTTTCGTCTCACATAAACACAATATATCTAAGTTCCTCTCATGCAAAACATCACGCAATTCATTCATCTTACCTTCCATATCTCCTCTTATATTCCACACACCAATCCGGCATTCTGCCCTCCTCTTTGCGCCCTCCCTGGTACTTGACGCGGCGTGATGGGTGGCGAGCCTCATCGACTCCATGCGTCAAGACCACCACCTAATTTCTTACATCTTAGGACCTATAGGTCCCGTGTCTTGGTTTCCCTCCACCATGTTAGTAGAAATATATATATATACAAAATAATATAATAAGAATAGAAATATAAATAGAATAAATAGAACTACCACCACCAGAAGTATCCCACTACCAGCCGTTGAAAGCTCTTTTTAATGATATTAATAAATTAGGTAACTATCAATTCATCAACGTTATTGCTACTTTCATATTATTTATGAAACAGAATTGTCTTCAGTAATAAAATGTTTAATTGTATAATCTATACACTTTTGCTATTTCTAATTAAGTATATTAATTTATGTACCAACATATTTTATGATGCACTGAAATTAAGTATAATTAATTTGATTATTTTACAATCTAGTTTATATATTGATTTATGATCATCTATTTGATTGAAAGTATTAATTACTGTCGTGAAAAGAAATTGGCAACGCAGAATAAAAAACTTTTTATACTAGAAAAACACGACTTCAATTTATATAACATGCTACACAGTTAGTCACATGATTTCTACATTAAGTTTTCATGACCATTGTTTTAAAATAGATTCATATTATGTTGTTTAAGGATTGTCTAAATATTTTACGAAAGGAGTGGCTATAATGTTATACATGTTAATAGTTCTAGATGTTTATCAGTAACTAGAGTGATGTCATAGATGTCGCAGAATTACTATAGTAAAATATACTTTACTTTAGGACGAATGTGTATGTGTAAATTTAATGTTATGACTAAGACATCATAGTAATTTTATCAAGGATTCAAACAGTTCCGTTTTGATGATAACTGTGCCTCCGAAATTACGTGGAATAAGATTACACATATTAAACTATAAACTATTTGACAAGGATCTTGTGAGTTCAATTACCTTTTTACTATAACAAATAGAATTGTATGAACAACGACCTTTTATGTGAAAAATTTAGAGTCTACCAAAACTCGTACAGTAAGATCAAGACTCCTAGCATCGATTTTCTCTTCGCATGTTACATTCTGATTTTATGTAGGTACTCATCCATTATTCATAGAAAATGTATTTAATTTCACAATGCGCTAACAAATTATTTCTTTTTGTTTACAGTTTGGGTCCGTTTGAGTTCCCACCCCCTGCGGAAATGGTGTCCCGAAGACGAATTTTGTCCCGTTCTAGGGACGATCTCACACAAGCATTCACACAAAATATGGAAGAGGAAGAGGATGTATGGTATAATAAGGACAAATTATATAAGGTAAGAAACTTCATTAAATATTTGTCTTTGTTCAATATGGAAACAAACATAATTAGGGAAAAAGAAATGAAAAACAGTTTAACAACTGATATAGCATTAAGCAGGTACTCTAAACGTTAATGAAAGCGATAGAAATTTTAGGTTTATTAATATCACAACATAACAATGTATTACGTTGACCAAAAAGCACAGAGAAGTTTCAATACTCAGAAGCATTTTTTGCAGTGTCACTTTCGATGCTCTATAAAATCATATTATATAATCACAGCAAGCTTCACAGAGAACAGAATATTAGAAACCGCGTGTATTTCAAAATAATACCTTATACTTTAAATACCAAAAAAAATATCGCCGTCTGTTGATTTGTATGGAAGTAATATGTAGATTTCAAATCATGATCCCTATTGTCAAACAATCAATAAGTATTTACATTGTATACGACTGATGTATCGCATACTACTCGTACGTATAATGTAATGAGATCAACGTGATATTATTATAACTTACATGATATATTTACAACCTATTACATCATATCATTACATTGAATTACATTTGAAACAAATTATTATAAGAGCAATGTGCGTCAGAGGCTTACTTGTAATTACTCATTTCACATCCATTCTATAATCCCTTTATTGTACTGAATGAAGAACGTAGTTCATTTTTTTATTTTTCGTTCTGCTTTTTCAACATTCATGACAAACTTTTAAAAATCTGGAACTATTCTCTTGTGTTTGGGATATAGTCTTATACTTGCTTGAGAGCTCGCAAAACAGCGTTTCTTGTTTTACCCAGCAGCAATTTTCACTTATGTTACAGTTGCTTCCGCACGGGCGAACGTAAATGCTTTTTTTTTAATAAAATGTTTCTGGGTTTATCGAAATAAACCCAAATACATATTTGTACACTTCACAGAAAGCTTAAAAGCTTGTGTTGTGAAGTGGAGTAAGTCGAGCGCTTTAGCGATTAACAGTCGAGCGCGTTACCAATCAGGCTGCCGACCACATCACCTCAACCTGCTTGTTTGAAGAAAAAAATTATTTGTTATTTAATGTCTAAACTACTGTAACCACGCGTTGATGTCTCTGTCATATAAAACATTTCATCGGGTGCCAATTCCAATATTACTTACCTACCATGTTCAGAGAATATTTTAGAGGTGCTTATTTAAACAAGATCATAACAATCAAATTTTACTGAGTATTTTGCCCCTAATCTCAGACACTAAACCTATAATCCTCTTTGTACAAAATGATTCTATTATGATTGTAAATCAGTCATAGTATTTATTACACACTTGTAATTAATTATTTATTTCTCATTCATACTAACGTGTGCCATTATCAATTCATCTCCGTCACATGCGGCGACCTTTGAAGGACGTCGTCTTCCCATCCACATACAAGTAGATGCTATACCTCCTTAGACACTTAACATTGTCAATAATTCATTGATGATCTATCGGTTCGGTTCCATCACTCTTGTATACGATAATGACTATTAACATTATGTTTCGTTTACATTAATTTCATGTCCTAGATTAGTACATTCATTAAGTATCAATATCGCTTGGCGTCTAAAGTTTGTTATAATTATGTATTGTAAGAAATGTCTATAATTTTGTATAATAAATTTGATATAGTGTGTTTTAATGCGTGAAAATGGATCATTCTGTTTAACGAATATTGGTGTTTAATGAATATGATTAAATTCACAGGATGTTAGAAATTTATTGGCAAAATAAATTTATTATACTTACAAAATTTAGATGCGTTAATATTCCAAGGACACTGAAAATAATTTGCGAATATTTTTTGCTCAAGTGATTTATTGAAATTAAAGATATCTTTATTTTGAATAAGTACTACCATAATTAATTGATTTTATTCTATCCTATGATTAACATTCTAATAACAGTAATAACAAAACCCCCAATTTGCCTAAGAGATTATTCTTTCTGGGCCTATTATTACATATAGTACATGCATATAATAAAAAACATAACTTAATTTGACAAAAAATATCATATTTTAAAAGCGAGTAACTCGAAGTTTTATAAGTAATAAATTAGGGTTCGATGACCACTGGTCTAACCTGCTTCATCTATTTTGTGTGTATACGAGAATACGATCATATTGCTATTTACCAATAGTTGATAAAAAAAATCAAACCTTTTTAGTAAACAGTAGATCAACCGTAAAACTTTCTTTTCACCTTATAAACTTTGACTTCAAAGGTTACGTCAATACCAATCATGTCGTCAAACTATCTTGAGTTATAGACAAATCACCCGCGGATGTGAACCACTTGAATATAATGAAATAATAAAAACATACCAAAATTACCTGCTTATAAATATCAAGTATACAATTTGCAACTGACATCTAACATTATTACCTTTATTCAAAGTTTTTGATGTATGGACACTCGTGTCCAATTTTGAAGAAGTTTTCTAGATTTTTTATGGTAAAATGTCACAATTACGAGGTAAAACTTTCTAGGTGTAGGAGATATTAATGATCGCCTTTGATATCGTGCCATATGCTTCAACAAATTATTATTTATTTTCATAGTTAGTAACATTATAGTTCATTCTGAATGATAGTAATTGATGCCCATCTTGATTCTGCATACTTACCAGAATCATTAGGTTGTAGATGGTATTTTCTAGTGTTTGATATATAATAATATGTAGAAACTAGAATTTGGCTATTTAATATAACTATTTTCCCGAAAATTTTAAATTTCACACCATGACAGATAATTTTTTAATTCAATACCTAATGTTACAAAAATTGGTATTGGTAAAGTTGGTGACAAACTTCATACGCAAATAATTTTCCCTTACTACTGCTGCAAGCATCGTTGAAACGAATGCCTTTTTCTATGCTTTCAATTGTGGACTTTGACACGGAGAAAAGTTCTGTTTTTCAATTTTCCATTAATAATGCCGATCCTCAGCTCTTTAGAAGTTCTAAACACGTATAGGACATAGTTCGCCCAATATCGTTCTCATCATTTTTATTGAAATACCTCGACACTCGTCTACAAAGATATCTATTTTTAACAAGTTGGTGTATTATGTTAATATTATCAATGATGTATCTAAGGCCTAACTTATCCGCAGTACTATAATGTAATGAATGATCGGAAGTTTAGTGTGTTTCGCAATGTGCTTTGGTATTTGACCGACATTCAAGTTTAATACTAAGTTATTACTACTGAGCTGACCGAGAGAGGTAAAGATAGAGCGCGGCGCATCCATTATATGTTTCGCAACAACCACACGATATTATAATTTTTCATTGAGTTCATCCTGTTTATACTTTGTTGAATGCTTTTCAATATTATAACAAGATTTATACTGGCTACTAATATTTTACCTACCGAAATATTACGAACCGTTGTTTTTATCAAACTAAACTAAATATTTATTCCCATTCGGGTCCTTACATGACGGTATTCCTTAGATTGTAATTGTACCTGGCATTAGATCATTAACTTCCCGATTAAAATAACATTTTGTAAAGTTTTTCATAGAAATATTAATAGCAAATTGGGTTGAAAAAAAAATAGGCAGTGCAATCCCATTTGACAGGGTATACAGATTTCGTTCTAAATTGCATAGTACCTGTACCTGTAAAATCGTCTTCCTAAAAGAAGTCATCAGTAACAACCGTTTGCCAATTGTCGATATTCTCAGAATAAAGAATATAGCACTGTTTCATCTTTCTTGCCTCGTATGAAAGACTTTATTTTACGCTAATTAATACATAGGTTAGTAAGAATAAATCCTCTACGATATACTCTAACGATGTATCTTAATTGAATCATATTCACGTGAGATACGCACTACGATACGTTTTTAATTGATTCATCATAAGCCAACAGATTAATACGTCACATTTCCGATGACTTGTAATATTTCTATTTTTATAAGCAGACACTACTATCATTATCATTTAGCAATTTTAATCACTTGTATTGCAAAGTGTTGAGTATAATAAAATATATAATTGATAAAACTTAGTCATATTGTTCTTCTTTGTTGATAGATTATGTTCACTTCTCTTACACAACAAAAACAGCTGTGCGGATTATAATAAAGATACTACTTCATCATTAACGTCTAGGTATATCCATTCATGATCTATATATCCCGCTACGCAAGACTTGGAGCAAAATGATCTCGTTGTGATACATTATTAGGTATATAGATCTCTTACATAAATGATAATATTATACCCAGGTCACGACTTGAATGAAGTAAATCACGCGTCAAGAGAATGAAATGCATTTATGACTATTTAGTTCATTATTGATAAGTTGAGTATAACTATACCGTATACCTAAGTGTAAAGTATTTTGCATTTTATATTTACAATTTATTTTGAGAGTGATGCTGATAAGTTCTATTGTATTGATCTGCTTTAATGTACCGAGAGTAAATGTGATTGAGGCGGCAATCTCTCGAGTGGGCGGTGACAGGTTCAAACCCTGGCGCTGGTGATGTATTCCACATGTAGCGATACAGGTTTTTAGCGTAGTGCAAGGTGTGCAAGGTGTGTTAGTGTAGTGCAAAGTATTTGGGTTTGTGTGTGCATTCCCAGATCCTTTAAAAAAATGTAGTAGTACCGAATACTCACGTGAGTCCATTGTAGGAATCGTTAGAATTTAGTGGATTTACCATTTTTTTGATATTTAATCAAATTATCAACCAGTAGGCACTACGAAGTACTCGATATAAATACACGATTCACATTTACGGATTAATTACCCAAACAAACTAAAAAAAGTGATGCAATTACCATACTAATTGTTATACATGTATTTAGTGATGGGGTAATTCCCTGATATTGCCCATGCATAAGTGAAGCGTGTAGTATTACCTTAATAACCAATACTGCAGCGTCAAGAAGTGATTATGTAATTTTATCTTTATTTTGTGCTATATCCTTAACAGGATAATTTATTTTTGAAGTATTCCCATTAACTTACTACAATAATTCATCTCGCCCACTGCCCTTTCCACTTCCTTAAAAAGGCAGGATGATTTGTATTCAAACGTGTGAAAGAAGTACTTCAAAGTTTCAGCCTACTCACTTAATGACTTTAAATATTGTGTATTTTCTTTTATAGCCGACCATAACTATGTTTGCAATGGCTTATGAAATAATTTATGTTGAAGATTCTGAAGATCTCCTTATAATAACAACCGCCTAGTGGACAATAGTGTTAAAACCATAGAAAATTAGCGGAATGATTAATCAACATACTTACATACTTTCATCATCTTCTTCCTCAGCCTTTCTCCCTCCACTGCTGGACGTAGGCCTCTTCCATTTCCTTCCACTCATCTCTGTTTCTTCCCCTCCGCATCCAGGTTCTTCCGGCTTGCTAGACTAGGTCATCAGATCACCTTTTGGGAGGTCTTCCATCAAATTTCAATAATTCTTCTTATTTTGAGCAAGTCAGGAACAAGAATTACCTATCACTTTAGATATAGATAATGAGGAAAAGTCTGTTATTTCGTTCGCAATCCCACCAAAAATTAATGGCAATTAATTCATGTTAGATAATGTCGTAAACACATAGAAAAATCTCAGCGGGATTTAAGCATTGGAGTAAATATTTGTACGATTCCCGCCAGCTAATATTATTTCTTTCTGACAGTAATATGACGTATCTACTACATCATCATCAGCCCGCGTTTGCCCACTGCAGAACATAGGCCTCCCCTCTCTTCCTCAACTTCTCCCGCTCCTGTGCGATCTACTATATATCTGAGTGCTATTACTCAGAATATCAAATTAAATCATTTCACACATTTTTTTTTATCGGCGACTATTAGTCGGTTAATTGAGTCAAACAACTGGACTAATATGAAAAAAGTCGTTCTTACTGTCGAGTCTATATAGCATCAAGTGTTTATTTGAAATGATACCGACAAACCTTTCTACTAACATTTTATTAATGCAGAATACCGTCACGTTCTCTCTATTCATAAACTTTATTATATTAGACGAAGACGCAGACACTTCTTAGTATTGATAGGTGATACTACTCCTTCATTTTACTATTCTATTGTCTTCCGTTACATTCGCAGCAAATTTTTCTTTCGATCGAAGGGACATTGACTCTTTAAGAGTATGCATACCGACATTTCAAAATTCTCTAAAAACGGGAGACCACTTATATCTCGACATCCGTAACTAAATATGCTTTGGAAGAAAATAGGGTAGATGCATTGAACGTTTATCTAGGGAAAAACCGTAAAAGATTTTTTATATAATGTATAAATTATTCAAAAAAAATAATTGAAAAACACTTCTGATCTTTTTCTGTATTTTTTTTGTACTAATAATATACTTTAAAATCTCGGGAATAACCGTAAAAGTTTGTTGATAGACGCAAAATTAACTCCAAAAAATTGAAAAAACCCAATTTTCACCATTTTATCATGCGATATTTCACTCGATTTTGAACCTTAATACCGTGTAAAATGAGTGTGATGTCATTCTTGGTACCAAGCCCTTAATGGACATCGGCATAACGCAATATTTGTCTATATTTTAATAATTTACTTTATAAAATCTTTATTCGAACGAAATCAGTATACGAAATTTTGCACATTTACGCAATCGTCTACTTACTTCCGCCATTGTTAGCTTTTTATAATAAAGTTAAGGTCTAACGGTCTTACGTTTTTTTTCTAATCTATTGATTTAAATACACCTTATAACAATAGTAGTGTTATCTAATGATTGAACATAATAATATGATTAGTCGCCTATAAAGATAGATTCGCAGTAGGTAGGGTATTACTAAATCAGTTTTCCTGATAGGTGCCATCTCTTGATGAATTCAAATTACTTACAGTTCATTATACTTGTTCTTCAGTAATTTCTCCGCTGCTGTAGGCAAGCACGTATCCAATGGGGGTGATAGTTGGGGTCTATCCCCCCCCCCCGAAACCTGTCGCATATACGTCACAGGACGGACGGAACGATTTTTCTCTGCTATCACGACGCTCCTCAGTTTTTTTTTGTAACGATTTTTTTATGTAGATATGATACATCTAAAGTAAAAAATTTAGCCTTCGGCGCTATTTACACGGTGTCTCTCCTACTATATACATACTACCAACCAGGTTAATCACTTTACCTACTCTTCCAAAAATTTTCGGCTGCGGCGCTCATTTTTTTATAACTTTTTTAACTATAGGATAAAAAAGAAATAGCAAAAAGTCAGTGCCTATTCATAATCAATATCTTTCACGTTTCACATAGTTGTTTGAGAAAATGTCCCCCCCCCCCGAACCAAAATTCTGGATACGTGCTTGGCCGTAGGGTTTTTTTTGCTTTTTATTTTACGTATCAGTTTCCAAACGCAGTATTAAGATGATACTGACGACACCTATACGATTAAGCACGAATTCACGGGAGGAAAGAGATTAAAATTGCGATTATACATATAATATGACAAAGAAATATTGGTGAACGAGATTTGGTTTTTCAGACAATTCTTTTATGCAATAAATTTCTGCATTTATAGGTACTTATATTTTACATATTTGTTTGGGACCTTAATTTGTTATGTTTTTTTTAAATAAGCCAAATCTTAACAAATGTAGGTGAAATGTAACTCCATTCACTATACGAATAAGGTCACAACTTTAACAAAAAATACAGTTTCGTAAAATAATGTTTCGAGTTTAACAGACTATGGCAATAGGTCAAATTTAATAGACGGAAGAGAATTGTTCAACGGAGGTGGTGCAGTAAATATTAAAGTAGGATAAATTGCCTTCATAAAAAAATATTGCAGAATTCGCGATCTATATTATCTTCGATACGAAACCAATAATTCATCTGTGAAATTATTTTATCATTCAAATACTTAATCAATAAAAAATCATATCGAATTATACAAGTTATTGATTAATTCTGACATTTTGTCCTGTTAGTTTTCTATTACACTGACCCCGAGTGTCTCACGCTATCAAATGTGAAACTATAGTATCGTGTATGTTGTATTATAGTAGTGAAGATATCTGTTTGTATCTCTTGGTGTAGCATAAATTACTGTTTGGTTGCGATGCTTCAGACCTAATTATTACTCAACCGTTATTATATAAATTCGATGTTCGGTTTGTGTAATACTAATGGTTATTGGATAATAGCTAATGTGTATGTAAAACCTTACATACACACTACTTAAGTAAGCTAGTATGTACAATATGAAAATTAACAGCACTTAGTCGTGATCAAATTAATAAACAGACTGCACCATTATTTCGGATCTATTATTAAGATACGTATTACAGCTACTTAAATGATTTCAGTAACACTGCCTACCTGTTTCGGTTCCCAATTATTTTAAGCAAACATCATACGAATTTCTACAAAGATTCTTAATGTGTTGCCTTGCTCTATATAACGTTCTACCTTTCAGTATTTATAATATAAGACCTCTTCATTTTGCACATTTTTTCTATTCTACAACTTTAGTAGGTTTCAGTATTTTAACTGATTTGGATATTGTAAATTTTTGGTTCACGATACAGGCGTTTTCGTGTTAGGCTAATTAGTGCGTAAGACAGTCTCTTGCTGTGTTCATGAGTTTGTTAAAAACTAACTAGTTTGGTAGGTCATATAGTATGTAACTAGGCCAAGCTATTTGTGTATTAATATTAATATTAAGGAGGCGCCCTTGAAGTGGAGTAAATCCAAAAAACGGCGCATTATAAATTGTCTATTATTATTATTAGTAGGGAAATTCATTCCGACGAATTAAAATCAAATGTCTGAGTTTTCCACGTCAAATTATCAAATCGTCCACTGCAATAACTCTAGCAGAGTAGTTGTACTGCTGTAATATGAGTACATTAAACCTATTTGCAGTAGGTACAGTTATGATTTTCCTTATTGTTATTACGACAGACAATATGGACAGTATTTGTAAGTACTTCGTACATTATGGAGGACATTGATAAAGGATATCTAGGACGAAGCTCCGTTCATTTTAGTAGGAGGTTATGTGACAGAATAATGTACGGTTTCAAAATGGGTACACGAATATGGTATGATTGTGCATTCGATATTAATAATAATTAATATTATTTGTTACATGGAAAGTGGCACAATGTGTCATGAAACTAATTTCATACGAAATTCTAAGAAGATTCATCTATTAGCACGTCTAAGCTAACTTGACAAGCACGATTTTATACAGTTTTATTCAGCATATTGTTAAAGGTTTGTAAATTGCCATTTTGATTAGGTACTATTCAAATATACCTCCCTTGGTATAGTAATTTTAAAATACTATTTCATATAGATACATAATGGTTTATAGTTAATAAACCTAATCGTTTATAATCAGTACATGGTTGTCTAAATTTCCACTTAGAATCAAGAAAAATAATTAAGACACAATTGAGTAATCCATTTTTTACTATATTTATCATTTCTTACTTATTTATACTGCACCATTTAATCGTCATAAGGAGAGACAATATTGGAAAAAATCATATTTTTCTAAATCATATTTATTTCTAGTCTGTAGTATGGCTAAAAATACTAGGATCTTTAGTATCAAAATTATATAAAGTACACTATACTTTTTAGACGAGATATCTACACAAAAAATAGATTAATGGGTGAAATATATTTTTCTACTGTGTATGACTACTTATCCTATATAGTGATAATGAAAAATGTAAGGTGCTTTGGGGCGATTTTATCGCTAAACGGCGCTCAAAATAGTCTAATTATGTTAAACTTGTTACTTATCGAAATTTACGAGAACATTTACGCACAGAATACAGAATATACTATTTATACATAGATCAAAACGACATTCTGTTCTTGGTCTCTTTAAATATTATATTACGTTTAAATTAAATAATAAAATATAACCGTTATGTATGCACAATAAAACACGACACACACATACACATAATGTTTATTATTCTTGACCATTTCAACAAATTCTGTGTAGGTCGTCTTATTATGTAACCGCCTTGTCAGGCATCCTGACCATAACACACTGTATCAAGTGAACAAAATTATGTTGAAAATGTTTGCAACGAAGATTAAAATAAAATACAGTTATTCATACTATAGATGATCATAATATAAACAATACTTCATAGGAATTAACATGACATTTTCCATAATCAAATACTAGCGACCTGCAATAAAATCATACGCACGTGAGAAACCAATTATTTTGTAATATTATTTTAACGGGTAGCCAGTTGACGTGCTAATCGCTCCTTGTCTATTTAAAGTTATGTACCAAGAATTACAATAATATTGTTGACGTTTAGTTGTTGAGGTATTTAACTGAAAATAGATTAATGAGTGAAAATCTGCCCTATTTAACAACCACATTTCAAGACTTAGTACATATTCTCAAATGCGAGTATGTACGTATTTTTGCGAGAAACTGAAAATTGAGCTCAGGTAAAAGTAATCAAAACAAGTCAAACAAAATTCCAAACTTTAAAATCGTATTCAAACCCACTTTTGACAGGATTTCTCTTGAGAAATTAGTCATTGAATATCAATAAAATCTTTTAATATTAAAATTTTATTCAATCAAATTGAAAAACCGGTTGGAGGTATGAGCGTTAAGCGTGTACCCACGACTGCCTACATTCACTTTGCATATAATTACACTAAGTTTGTATTAGATCACTAATATAATAAGACACTAAGGAATTTAACAGGTGCATAATATTTTAAATTATCACCTGTTCTTTTTAGTATTAACTTGCGTATTTATTTTAATAATCAATCTTGAATAGGTTCAGTACACACCTTCCTTAATAGTTCTCTTATTATTTCTCATGCCGTGAGCTGTTCTTGTTATCTCGATAAAGATAAAGTAAGAGAAAGAAATTCAGGAGAAAGTAAAGTGATAATTTAGTATTATTTAGACTAATCGGTTTACTAATATTTCAAGGGCGCTTCTGTTTCTGATAAAAAAAACAGCAATTGTGTAAAAAGTTAATAAATGAATATGCGATGTGATATTTTCAGTAATTATTATTATTATTAAATAAACTAAAAAAACTCCACTCTCCGACATAACAGCTTTTAGGCCTTTGCGCCGGAGAATGTGCAGACATGTACAAAAAAATATCAATACTCAAACACATCAAATAACCAACAAACAAGGGATGAACACATACATTTACACATTTTCACCATAATTAGAAGTCCAGGAATGAAAGAAGACATTTCTTTTAAGTTCCCTTAGTATTCCGTCCCTCCGCGACAGAGTTTTCACGATTATTAGTAGTGACGTAAAACTACATCGATTGATACCTAATAAGTTATTTCTAAATAATCCTTGATAGGTTGTTATAGTATACAATCGCGATGTTGGTAGTTTAAATTAATATAACTATACAGGGTGATTGGTTCCGCTGTTCAGATATTTTGAGAGATGATAGAGGGTGTTTTGAAACGTAGATCTGCCAAAGGGATGTCATCCCAATTCTTAAGGGTTGCGGAGTTACACCCTTTTAAAAAAATTCCACCCCCGACATCGACCACCATCACATTTCACTGAATAACTCTGATGCTATGAGTCCAAAATTAATAAAAAAATATTTTTATGTCTCGTAATAAAACAAGCTTTTAATTGATATCAAAAATATTTAATAATAATAATAACTTTGCTAAAATTATACACAAAATCAAAATTTCATTTTTTTTTTGTTGAAAGTTTTGACATCTTTTATTTTTTTTTCAATAAAAACTATAATTAACTAGTACTTTTTTTTCTTTTAATAAATACACTAGACCCTTATGAATAAAAATGCCGAACATAATCTATCCATATTTTGAACCAGTTTTTCAAAATCTTCGATTTTATAACTACATATTCAATAAAAAATTACTTCTTCGCTACTGACTACCTGTTTATTGTAGGTACGTAGTACTAAAAGAGGTATAATCAGTAGCGAAGAAGTATTTTTTTATTGAATATGTAGTTACAAAATCGAAGATTTTGAAAAACTCGCTCAAAATATGGATAGATAATGTTCAGCATTTTTATTCACAAGGGTCTAATGTATTTATTAAAAGAAAAAAAAGTACTAGTTAATTATAGTTTTTATTGAAAAAAAATTAAAACTGTCAAAACTTTCAACAAAAAAAAATGAAATTTTGTTTTTGTGTTTAATTTTAGCAAAGTTATTATTATTTTTATTAAATATTTTTGACATAAATTAAAAGCTTGTTTTATTACGAGACCTAAAAATATTTTTTTATTAATTTTGGACCCATAGCATCAGAGTTATTCAGTGAAATGTGATGGTGGTCGATGTCGGGGGTGGAATTTTTTTAAAAGGGTGTAACTCCGCAACCCTTAACAATTGGGATAACATCCCTTTGGCAGATCTACGTTTCAGAACACCCTCTATCACCTCTCAAAATATCTGAATAGCGGAACCAATCACCCTGTATATTTCTTGATAGTCCTTGTTCGTGTCACAATGCATAAATACATCACTTTAGTAAATAATTTGTATAGAAATTCCTAATAATATTATTCTTTATGGAAATAAATAGTATTTTGTACATATAAACACTTGTTGACCACAGACAAGACAAGAGAAATAATGTGATATCAGAAATTTACCTAAAGACCTAAGGCAATATGTCGACCTCCTTTATAATCTCATGTACATAATAATAAAATGACCAAGAAAACCGGTACCACAACTTTTGTAACATTACCAAAATAACTTAAGATTATTTCGTTTCGTAAATAATTATATGTTAATTTTATTTATACGATTCTTTTATTTTTACCAGCATATTTTTTAGAAGATATCGCAAAGTATTTAATAGTTGAAATTTTAGTTAGAATTTGATAAAATAATAAGGCGACACAATATTTCGTTGTGGATGCAAATCTTTTAAGCATATCGTTATAAGACATATCCAATTTATTTATTGATCTTATGGCCAAAAGAAGTACATCACATCCCTCAAAGGAAAAAGTTCGAAGGTTGGACATTGGGCAGTGAAAAATTTTCGCAAGCAAGCTTGGTCGTCAGAAATTAAATTGAATGTTCATACATATCCAAGAAAATATTTAACAGTGAGAACCTATGGAGAGGTCTGATGGTTCGATTGTCATGAATGAATAAGTCAAAAATTACACTAGCTTATATCATTTGGCTTCGAAAGACATGATGGTAACATGATGGGAAAATGAACAAGCAAAGAACGAAATTACAGATACATTTTCATGCTCAGAAGATATTTGATATAGGCAGCGGACGTGGAAATGTATGAGTATTGCAAACATAATGTATTATGTATTGATTTAAACAATAAACATGTCTATTAAACAAACTTTTGTTATAAATATTTCATCAGCAGTCCAATATTTTGAAGGAATATCGAGATTTTCCACTATAAGGATTTGTTGAAGAGATGTTTCAAATATCAATGACTTCATACGAGTATATTGCCAATTTACACGACATGTAATCACGATTTGACTCTTCAAGAATTCAGCTTTTTGTTTGAAAATTGAAAAGGTTACTTACTCGTACATATGGCGGAGGTATCATCTTTAAAGCGAAGAGACAATGATAATATGAAATCATAAAGGATTCTAATAATAACATTATATCATAAACAAGTTTGTGTGGGTCTTGCGTGAATGTGAAATATGTATTAACAAATAAATAGTTAACATAACTACCTGGTTCCATCCCGCAAAATGTCATCGGTCGTTATAATAAAAGTAAATATAACTACATTAATATAATAGATACAATGTTTTGTGTGAAGCTGTTTGCCTAGTAACTGTTTCATCAAAGGTGAAAGATACATGTGAGTGTCATCACAATGATGAAATAAACAGTGGTGTAGCAAGATCAATATTGACTACAAAATATTACATTAAAAATGTACAAAATTCATTCTCGATAAACATAGATTTAAGATTTTCTGGGAAAAGGCCAATTAAACGTCTTTTCACTCTTTTAGAGAAAAATCCAGCATATTATTCCGCAGTTTCCAGCCTTGAACATTCTAAACACAAAAAGAAAACAAAAGTTCTTCAGTCTCTACAACATAGAATAACCAGCTTCAAATATCCAGATACAAGCGTCCATTCCTAGATAACTATCTCGAGTAGGTAGTATAACTGGCAATATGATTTTGGTGATATTAATTCGTGAATAACGGAAATTTGTTTATGCTTGTACTGTTTCAGTATAATTTTTAATCTTCTTCTTCTTCTGGTGTCGTGTCAGGTCCCCCCAACGTTGACTATCACTGAAGAGAAAGTGCTCCTGTCCTGGGCAGCTCGAAACAGTATAACGAAACAGATAATTGTTAATACAATCATTTATTAGTCACAGAATCTAACGAGGCTTTAAATTCTCTGGAAGGTCATGTTACAATCTCTGTGACATTTTGTCTACATTAGTTATTATCCTCAGGCACAGTACAAATTGAATGTTATTGCTTTTTGTTAAGAATTTATGCGAATTTACTTTTTCCTCAATAGCTTCTGATTTCATTCAAACTAACCTTGTGGGTATTAAAATTATTAGTATTGCGATTGTAATTTATTTCGTCAATTCTAATTATTTGCGTTAATAAATTTATGGCTTCCAGATTAATTATTACATCATTTATAATATCAATAAATTATGTAGATAAGCAAAGAGTTATTTATGTATTTTTGTTTACATTTTAAGCAGTAGATGTAAATGAAACCAATTTCCTAAATATACCTACAGAAAAAAAATGAAATGGTTAGTATAAACTAGAATATAAGATGCAACAAACGGGTCATCCGATAACATGAATAAAGACAAAGCTAAAATTAATCAAAACAATAGGTACATACATGATCTGGACAACTTCTACGGAGTCAATTATTTTAGCACGTCGAGGACGTTGTACGAAAAACAGTGTTCTCGAAAAAGTGTCTAAAGCTAGAAAAAAATTGGTGAGGATTCCAGTATTGCAATCGAATGTAGAGAAATTGATGAACCAAACTATGGTAAATTTTAAAGCATTGTTAACTGAAAAATGACGATCATACTATACTTACTTAAATATTTTAAAACAAATAATTAGTGATGCCAATATGCTAAATCTATTATCCAACAAAGCATTATAAGCTATGGTTATTTTATGAGTTATTTATGATCTTTTAAATTCCCTTTCCATTTCAATTAATTTATACCCGTTACTCGCTGCAGATAATATCCATAACTATACTAACTATACTGTAGTAGTTAGTAGTGGTCGACTCCGCTACTTCGTTCCGGTTGAAGAATATGAAAAGTGTAAGTGGTTCTCATTATACTCAGACTTGTAGATAGCTATTATAGTAGCTTACAATTATCAATTTGATATACAAATAAGTTTAGCGTAATAATGCACCTAGCATTTAATTTACATGTTAATATGAATGAAAAAATACCTATAATTATATAATGAAGTAAAGTTTTAACATTGTCCCTTGCAATCGAGGGTCTTAATCTTAGTAGGTATATCATATCTAAGGTAATCCATATTGTGGTCGGTTATCCCACAATGAGGGAAATTCCCTGACGGTAAGAATGAACAGATGAAATTGTATCCAGCGTATTGTCTAGATTTTCATAAATTTCTATTGACACACACTTCTTCTTCTGTCGCCACTCATTGTTGGACATAGGCCTCCCCTTTGGTCCTCCACAGATCCATCCACCACCAGCACATTTCCCGATATCGTCGGACCACCTTGCCTGGGGTCTACCGACACACACTATTCAACACTATTTATATGAATATGGAAGGTACCTTCAATCGATCTTTAAACCTTAAAGATGTTATGTATTACCGACATTCTGGTAATGCTTCCGATAATCAAATAATGCTATGATCTTAGATGGCTATGCTGTTCAAGAGTTTGCAAAGATCATAAAATGGCCGAGTGCTCTGTATCTACGCAAGAAATTCTTACTTATATTGGGCATACCAGTATTAATACATTTACTTCAATATGTACCTATCATACATCATGTACAATGTATAACAATAACAATTATCCTTGAGTAATAATAATAATAACAACAAGAACGAGTAGGTTGATATCACATTTCGTTCACGGTTATTTTTAGTATATTCGGTATGTAGAAGGTATCGTAAAAATCACAGTGATCTATACGCAGATAAGAAAATACTGTTTAACATATGTATATTATTAGATAGTGATACCACACATTGAATCGTTCGCATACATCTTGTTGATAGTACCTACCTAATAAATTGGGTTTTAATAAAGCTGTAAATTTATGTTGATATTTTTCTCTATTTCTGTAGATCGAGGTAATCTTCATTATAATTATTATACATACATACGTACAATTAAATCCATTCACCTGTTTCATTAGCATACATGTTCCATGTATTGATTGGTCGTATCGAGTCTATGTTTTCATAACAGCAACTTAAAGTATTAAACGATTGAAATGTATCGTAGTTTTAATTGATCCACATCATAAATGGCTATGTGGCTTAGCAGGAAGAGAATAATGTGTAATGTATTCGATTTTGTTTCAATTACGGCAACATTTGACGTTTTTGCATCATAAATTATACGTAATGATTGAATACATAACTGCTGACGAGCTATACCTACTAAAAATAGGTTACGTGGGTTGTGAATTTGTTTATTTCCACATTCTTCCTGGACAATAATTTTCTATAGCGGAATTTGGTAAAGATTACCTGATTGATTTTGAACTCCACCAATTAATTATTGATAAATCAATATTATTTTTTATTGCCTACACTTCTACGTCATCACCAATGAAAAATATATTATATTATTCGACTATGGACTTCTTAAAGACATCATATAACAATAAATTCTAATGGCAGAAAGTCAAATACATAAATTACTTTAAAACTAATTAGAATCAATTTGAGTGGAATTCAGCAGTGGTGGTTAACAAGCAAATTAAGGTCATGTTGACTTTTCGTTACCTTGCATTCATCAGTAGGTACAAAACAGTAAGTAAAATAAATATACCTTATGAATTATCAAAAATTGTCTGCATCCGCGGCAATTATGATATCTTATATTAGGTATTTATTATTTACTCGACATAGATTGCTCTGTTTTTCAATTACCTACGTCATAAATAATAACTTAATCATAAACGTATCTGTTCAAATATTGTAATTATTAAATAAAGGTAGTCAGGTAATTGTTGTACGTAGTTCCAACCTACATTAAATAATACATAATTTTATAAGGAAGTGAAGTTGCTATCCTTTCTTTCTCGTTGACATTACAGAGGATATTGACCACCAAGTAGTTGCAATAAACAATAGCAACTGGAACTTGAGAATCAAGTTATTTGTAATTATGATTACGTCGTTTTTTTTAACTTACAAGTAACTTGTGTATTTTGTAATGTGAAGTTGTTCTTGGGCACACAGTATGCCGACTTCTTAAAATTAATTAATTTCATGTCAGAACGAATGTTAATACATTTTTTATTAACTAATTTATGATGCACACTTGATATGTTTAAGATTACGGTTGAATCAATTTTGAATGATTTTGTGAATTTATATTCGTATATAAGAGTCCCTGATGTTACATATGATCCAAAAGAGACTCAAAATTATTTGAGAGTCATTTTTGTCTCTTCTATTTACACTCAACACGTGTTTTTGTACATGCTACACCAAACTTATCTAGTATTTATATTACTATAGCGTGTAGGCACATAATAATTACTTTTCATACAAGTAATTTTATTTTAGCTGTTGTTTGTTCTGGAAAAAAAATCAACATTTTATATTATTACCTACCAGTAAATAAGATTGGCCTTTCTGAACTATTCATACCTAATAACTAGTATTATAACACACATTGTTTTATTAAAACAAATAATGGATATTCAATAATGAATAATGGTATTTCGAGGTGTAACATTATAGCAGCGAGTCTTCGTTACATCCGCGAGTGTGATATTTGGTATTAGGTATAAAATGTACGTGAAACATCATCGTTCTCAGTAAAATGTCAAGAACACTGTGAAATTAACATAACTTAATAGGTTAGATCGGCTGTAATATTATTTAACACTACTATAGGATGTCACTATACGGTAATTTATTTCTTATTATAATTGCACGTATAAATATATACTACTAGTTGAGTTACCCGTGCTTCGCAACGGCACACTCTCACCCGATGATTTGAGCTAGACAAAATATGATTTACGATCTGATTTTATTTTTCAACACCCTTTAATTTGATACCCCACATGACCCCACACAACCCTTGGATCCCCTCATCACCATAGCATCTCTTAAGAAAAGCTTTTTCTCCGAAAACCGGCGACGTTAGGGCACAGCTTATATTAATTAGGTACCAATTACAATATATGGTATGTGACATCGGACATCACCCGTCTACTAATAATAATCTATGGTTATAAAATAAAGTTCAATATGGATTCCAAGGTGGCCGCCTTGTTTTGGTGTTCTTCATATTTAGATTTTATGACATAATATCTCTCGAAAAAAGCTATATTTTTCAAAAATCGAGATGTTAAAACCTGGAGCAGATCGGTAGGAATTTTTTTACAATGGATTGCGGTTTTTTAAAAAAAACCGCAATCCATTGTAAAACACGCGAGTTTTACGAATGTACGGACTTTGTTTTATTATATAGATATATGTACTCTGGTACCTAATAGATACCGCGGTATTAAACTTTAATGTAGGTAAATCTTCGATGTGTGATTAATTACTACAGTATTGAAATATATACGAATAGATGAGTCCAACCTTGATAATTTTATTTAATATTTATTTTATTCAGTAATTGGATTTTTTTTTCAATAATTTGTACGCAGCCCAACACATACTCCAATATCTAATTTATACATTCATTCATCAAATTATTATAATTCGATGATCATCATTGATTTCACCTTCAATTTTCTATCTATTCTTGTATTTTACCTACATAGTATTATTTTCAACGTGAAACTTCCTGATGAAAGCGTAATTGGTTATTAATTGATTCTTGTTTAATAGTTACCTAACATGCCCAGTGTACTTGGGTGAAAGATACAATAAAATATTGTCAAAAAAATGTCGAGCCTAACACCGCAGCATAAAATTTTGGTATTGGGATTATGGGAGTCAAGTTTCTACTCTACACAGTCTTCGTCCTTTTTTAAAAAAATCTTCTTTTGGGAATCTTGTTTAAAAATCTTATTTAAGTACCTATGAAAATTCGCCTCCAATCGTACCTGCATCCACATATTTAAAAAGTGAAAATTCTTTCGAATCGTGATGCTAATATCTATCAGGCGCAAAGCTACCTAAGAACACAATTCCCATCGAGTTACCTTTTGGATAAATTAATGATAGGTATATTAGTGTCTAATTTGACGTAATCCATTAAGAAATGTTAGCCCAGGCTTCCCTTCTGCAGGAATCCAGCCTTCGCCACTGATATCTATTAAAACTTCTTACATTTATCTTTCTAATACCAAACCTTTGTAAATCAATCCTGGGGATTGGTTTTCGGTAAGGTCCAGTATCTCGTCTTCCGCTGTGCTCTATCTTCTGTAGCCCTTATTGACTTGCAAGAATTAAAACGTTTTCGTTTCTACAAAACCATCTAACCATTTTCTTGTCTTCTCCAAAGTTCATAGACTACACTTATTTTAATTTATATCATTACTATTATCTGTACAATGTTAATTACAAATTATCAGTATTAAATCTTGATACAATATATGCTCTCATTCTAGAGAATGACTACTATAAATCTAATAAGAGTACAATGCGATACAATACAATATACGACGTTGCATAAAATGAGTTACAATATAATGTCATTTGAATAATAACAATTAATAAACTAAGCCTTTTGTAGTTTGATTGTTATTAAGTACGTAAGAAATCAAGTATTATGCTAATACTGTTGTGATTTAATCATTATTGTTTCACTTTTAACCTTTTACGAACAAATATAGGTAGATAGCAATTGATTTTATAGCTGAACTAGTATTTGAATTATTGCTTAGAAGGCGACAATAACATTGGCGTAATAATTAACCCAAAGCAAAATAAATGCAGAATTAATTTTAAGTTTATATAAAGAATAAATAAAGAAATCTCCTTCCCTCGATCATCTTCCGAAATCCTTTCTAAATAGAAGGGCCTGACCCTTAGCTACGAGACATTCATAATGGTTGACTGGTACTGGTGGAATATTAAAAAGGTAACTAAAAAGGAATGATTGAAAACCTTCGAAATTATCGTTAGATTTTCCAGAAGTTTTCTCTGACATTCTCGTAAAACAGCTTGTGTGAATGTTGACATTTTCTAACTAACATTAATACAAACATAACTCAAAAGTTAATATCCAATATTACTAATAATTCTATCAACATGTGATGAAAAGTCACGTAGGTATCGCTATCAATATTATTATGAAACACAGTAAGTGATCCGTTTTCTCCGCTATGTCGTGTTAACGTTTTGACAAGTAAAAGGATTTTACTGAGCCATCTCACGATCTGAGACGACTTACGCAGGAACGTGAATGAAAGAAGCAACCGTCAGCTACATGATTGTGTAATGTATGGATAATATTATTATTAGCTATAATATTTCATACGATTTGCGAGAAATGAAAGTTTATCACTACCTTCTAAGATGTTTACGATGTCTGTACATTATATTATACCAATCGTCATAACAAAACGCTACTTTATGTTTGTATAGTCAATGTATGTTACTATAAGTTAACGATAAAACGGTTTAATAAATTTCACTATGTACACTTTGAATACCCTTAAATCAGTTTCACTTTCATATGACGATTTGGTAGACACTACACCAACCTATATCAATTATTTTGAAACGGTATTTTGATCAGAGAATACCCATCAGGTCCTTCTAACTATAGCCCTTTATGTACTTAGGTATTTAATACTTGTATGATCAATATGCATTTAGAAAATAGTTTTGAACGTTTCGTCTTTACTTTATGCAAATATGATCCAAATACTGCTTAGTGTCCATCACTGACAGATTAGTAGGTACATTGTTATGTAAGGCACACACTTTTACATATTGTACCTTCCTACCTTCCCTTCAAAGGAATGCGTTGGCAGTTTGGTATTCATGTTGTAATAGAGCACAATATCGATATAAAGTAAGATAGCATTATAAACATGCTCATAATAAGTTTACACTTGCCGTTGAATGTATCTTTACAGCACAAATGTCAAGGATTATTATATAAATGTAACTTTATTCTCCCAGTATACTCGTGCATTAAAGGAAAGAAAAATATTATAAGAATATGACGCAAGGAAATACGTGTATATAGGGCAACACACGACCTAGTTAGGAATGCCTTTGTCTAATTGCGTTCACAATAAAAACTAATCATACTCGTGTACTTATCTATTATGGGTACAAGTTTTTTTTATTATATTGAGTTTTTTATACAACTTTTTAAGGCTGGTTTGTAGCTGGGGAGCCAGTTGGTTAGTGGCTACACTTAAATCGCATTATTGAATGCCAAGCATATTTTCACAACGCAAGCTTTCCTAGCTTCCTGTGAAGTGCAAAAAAGTTCATTAAAAATCACTGACTATTTAAGATTCAATTTTATTAGTACGTGCTGAAAACACTCTTGACTGGAAAATATACATGACGTGTTTTTATATACGTTTAATATATGGATGTATTGTAGATTTCTTTATGAATGTCTCTTATATAACAAAATACCTAATAAATAAAATAAATTCTTTAAATTCTTTAGCACTATTTGTTTTAACATCCTAATATTTCTGTCATACAATCAATTTAATATCTTTGAATATTACTAATAAAAATTACTATGAATTTGCATACTTTTTTCCGTATTGTAAATTTACAAAACGAGTCTTCGGAATGTGATCTAGTTACCATAAATTATTATAATCGATCCACTGTACTGTAATTATATACGAAACTTTAATGATTTATATATTAATAATACTCTTGAATCAATATCTGAAGGTGCGCCACCTTACAGATTAATTACAGAGAACCAATCTTGTAGGCCTTCGACAAGTTATCATCTATACAAATTTCCTACGCATAATATAGTATCTTTTGTGGAGAATTATTTATGATTAAACTTTCGATTTTGACTAATACCTACGTATTCCTATTTGAATATTAACAACGATAATAGAAATACCTATGTTATCTATTATGAGGATGTCCAGTAAGTTCGTCTAAAATCACTTCATCTAAAATCAAATCGTCTAAAATCAATTGGTCTTGGACGAATTGATTTTAGACGAATTGATAATTAGACGAAATGATTTTAGAAGAATTGATTTTAGACCAATTGATTTTAGACGAACTAACCGTAAACCTATTATGAGCTACCTATCTGAATATAAGCCCTATACAATAGTGAGGACAGACATATTATAAAACTAGCGAAAATAAATCTTCAGTCATTTCTATCAGTCCACCTGCTCCATGATGCTCCTCCAGCATCTTACTACCAAAGGTTTCCCATGAATACCTGGTAGGTTGTACTCGTTCACTGTATTTCTTGTTCAGCATCCACAGATTTTTCAAGCAGCTGCAATTTTTTAAATCTCACAAGTCCGTCATCCTAATATTAATTGTGTCTTTCCTATACAAATTTTGCAAATAAACTTTTATGGAGGACTTGTTGCTGATTATTCCTCAACTACTTCAATTAAATTGCAAACTTGATGTGCGTTAACCAATAGACAGATACCGTTTCTATAAAACCAGATGAATTTCAAAAGTTGTTTAATGCGTTGCACCCAGTTGTTAGTCTTATACCAATAGGTCATTTTTCTTAAGACAAGTGGTTAATACTCCTTATATTATTACCTTATTTGTTTGTTTGCAATAAGGTAAAAGAGAACTTAACTTAAGTTAAGACTTAACAAATTAAAATCAAAGTTACAGAATAGCAAATGAACTTATCTAAGTTAGTGCGTTCTAATTTTAGTTTAGCTCATGTTTAAAAGATAGAGAATCAGACCTACTGTGTAGCAATGTATTAGGTACATACTATTTTTCAATTCTTTTTACTTTTTCGAAAATTCAATCAGGGCTAGGAGTATGACTAAAAAATATTTGATTAAGTACTTCAATAATCAAAGGGGCTAGGATAACATTCTATGTTAGCACTAGTTCAATATTTATATTGATTTGATATATCCGACCATATAGTCCGAGAGTCCGCTGCTTAATTTATGACGTATCTGTTTTTTGATCGAAATGTGGTATAAATGATAGCTTACCAATAGGGTATTACATCGCACTAGGGTTGTCTATCAAAAACCTGCCGCAACCCCCCCTGCCCCCCCCGAAAAGGTCCCTCTTCGCGGTTTTTCGCATTTTATAGGAATATGGTAAGAGATAGGAGAATGTAGTCAATGACAAAAATAATCCTTGCTAAATTCTCTACAAAAAACGTCAAGTCAATTTTTTCATAGGACTAGTAGTTTACCCGTAATGGCCGGTCAAAAAACAGGACATTTTTTTGAAAAAAAAAATTTTTTTTTGATTTTTTTTTCTTTCACATTCTTCCACCCATTATCACTAACATTTTATGGAAAAAAATATTTGGCCTGCGGCGCTATATCGCTGGTTATTTTATGAAAAACTAAATTTTAAGAATTCTCGTCACTGAGTTTTATTGTAATAACTCCTATATTAATTGATGTATGAAACTAAGTTATAGCTCGTTTTGTAGCTAAGACTATAGTAATTCGTTCTTTGACTATTTTCCTGTAGCTCTTATCAATTTTCAACCAATGTAGTTTAAAAACATCTTTTTAGTATTTTAAATGAATTTCGGTTTTGGACCGGCCATTGCGGGTAAACTGCTAGTTCTACGCAAAAATTGACTTAACATTTTTTGTAGAGAATTTAGCAAGGATTATTTTTGTCATTGACTACTTTCTCCTATCTCTTACCATATTCCTATAAAATGCGAAAAAACCGCGAAGAGGGACCTTTTAGGGGGGGACAGGGGGGGTTGCGGCAAGATTTTGATAGGCAACCCTAGTGCGATGTAATACCCTATTGGTAAGCTATCATTTGTACCACATTTCGATCAAAAAACAGATACGTCATAAATTAAGCAGCGGGCTCTTGGACTAATATGAGTATTAGTCATTAATTCGAATCAGTTATTGAACTACTTACTTAGGTTGTCGCAGTTGGTTAAATCGCTGGTCTCCTAAGTCCTAAACGATAGGTTCGAACACTTTGAATTTCACGACACAAGCTTTTAGCACACTTTGAAGTGTGTAAGAAAGTACCTTCTTTCGATATTTTACAATATTTCTAGGCAGCGCTTCGAGAAAAAATAATTATATACATAACCTGCTTGAAATATCTGAATGTGTCGTGTATGCACGGTAGGGTGTCCCAACAATGTATGGAGAAAAAAAAAATTTCGAAATCAGAAATGCATACCCTCTATTTTTTTTCGTTTTGGTACTAAATACTTGATTATGAAATATTATCGCTTTTGGACAACTGGAACCCGTGCCGACTTGACGTCAAACTTCATAACTTCATAATTTGTACTGAAATTTCATGAAATATCTAAAGAATTCATGTAGTTTGGGAAAATAAAACACAAAATTGGCCCAATCGTACATGTATCACTATTTTACATCTAAATCATCATCATCATCACCAGCACCCTTATGTCTATTGTTGAATATAGGCCTCCCCCATAGATTTCCATAGTCCCCTATCCTGAGCAGACCGCATCTACCCGCCTACGACAACTCGTCTTATATGGTCCAATCACCTTCCTTGAGACCTTACCAACACTTCTACTGCTTGTTTTAGGTCTCCACTCCAGAACTTTCTTTGCTCACCTAGAGTGTATGGCTGCATGATCAGCTCTTTGTATGGCCCTTTCTATAACTAATAATGTGTGGAAAATTCTTTTCGTGAACACCAAAGTTTCACAGTAATTCGTGAGAAATGGGGTAAAACAAGCGTCAAATATCTTCATTTTGGATAATTTGGGTATTTAGGAGCCTTCAGGATATGACATAGCCGCCCATCTCGTATCAAAGGCAGCCCATGCTAAATCTCGGCTTCTTTCAATTTCTATCTCTTGATTTTCTCTTCCATGTTTTACAGTTTGCCCTAGGCATCTATCAACTTATTGGATAATTATTCATCTACCACGATATTATATGATTTTTTGGCATAAGTCGTGTATTTGGTCTTTGATATGATAATTTTTAAGTCTATTCTCTGGAAAGCTGTGGTGAAGCTTCATTTATCGTGATTTCTAGTTCAACAAATAAAAATATACCCTCTTCGAATCGTAGATTGTTAAGGTTTTCGCCGTTGACACCTTTATTGCTCCAATCAAGGGTTTCGAACATCCTCCAGAGCCAATGTAAATAATTTAGGAGATATTGTGTCCCTATCTTACTCCTCTTAAAACATGGAACTTTTCGGAAGGTCCATGGAGTGGAGGTGTACACCGGAAGAATCCAGCCTGTTGTCCTGGTTAGTATGCATTCAATTTGATAGAGAGTCTATCATTTATGACTTTTGTAAACAGCTTATACAGATAGGATGGTCGATAATTTTCAACCCTTCTATGGCCGCTTTTTTTGCGGACGAGATTGATCGCTGCATTGTTCAACTCTTGTGGTATGATTCCTTCTTCCAGACATTCATTGAATAGCGATACCACTGCTTGTTGAAGAGATTCTCCCGCATACTTAATTGTCTCTGTGGTTATACCATAAGGATCAGGGACATTTTTATTATTCATCGGTTTCATGGCATGTTTGACTTCCACTTATGTTGTATCTGGAATACAGGAATTCGTGCCTTTTCCCAAAATAAAACACACTCGAGATTGACAAGATTATCACTTTCATTAATTGTAAATTTCATTTGACAAATATTATAAAACAAAACAGCTAGTACTTGTCCATCGAAGAGAAGTTTTGACCTTATTATTCGATGGTTTACAACCCCTGTTGGAAACATATCTACTATTTTTAGAGTTTCCTAATTCCACAGACATGTTTTTTGATATAATACTGCACTTTTCCTAGCAATAATTCAACATTGCGGCAGAACTTTATATGCAAGTATGCGCTCGCTTAAGTACTCAAGTACTGAGATCTTCGGATGCAAGTCGGCACGGGTTCCCGTGGTCCAATGGTCATGAAATTTGATTTTTGAGTGTTTTAACATAAAACGAAAAAAATTGGGGGGTATGCTTCTCAAAAAAATAACTTTGATTTTTTTGGGACACCCTAATGCACGGGTATTTATAAATCATTAACAAAATATACTCATAGATATGTGTGTATACTAAATTTAATGGTATTTCCATATTTTGGTGCACAGCAGGTTGAAATCGTGAATGACTGGAAAATGTACGCAAAGTCTTTGAAACTAGTAATAAAATTATAAAGAGTTACATAATAATTGTGGGATGTTGATTATTGGTAATTATTAGCATAGGTAAATCATTAACATATATAGTAACCCGCGTACATCTACATTTTATTATGGTGAACAACTTAATCGTTTACTCATTTATAAGGAAGGTCGTTCAAGAATTTGAATAGTTAAGCGCTGTACAACTGTATTTTTAAAATATCTAAATTGATAAATCGTGTTTTTTTTTAAATAAGTTAAATAGGACGAGGACCAAAATAACTCAAGACGAGCCAAAGTATAGAAATTTACATAAAAAAATAATTAATAACATAGCTAATATTAATTTACAATTTTTCTCAAATATCACATACAAATTGGGCAACAACTAAAAATTAATTTAAATTGCCGACCAATTAGCCATTTAGGATTTATTAATAACTGTAGGTAACTGATTATACTAATGGGGCCATTAAAAATTATATTAATTTTAAATTCTTTTGGAAATAAATTATTTTAATATGTTATTTTGGTTCAGCGTCTTTTCATTCGCATAATAATTCATCTACAAATTAAAAATATTTTACGAATATAAGACCAAAACATATTGAATTGGGATTTAATTATTTAAAACAAATTATTAGGGTTTCAACAAACCGGACTTAACATTCACAATATTTATGTGGAGAATTCTTTAATTCATAATGCTTTATTGTTAAAATAATAACCGTGAATAATTTAAGTCATATCTACATTTTGAAGGCGTCATAAATTTATATAACGTAGTGTTGTATCTTCAAAGATTTCATAAAATTAAATTTATATTTTTTTATCATCTTCTAGTTCACATGACTAATTTTATTTTAGTATTCTTCTAATGAAATCTTCACACATTTTTATAAAGTTTATTGTCAATTTGCAACGGCTTTATTTAATTTGTCGACTTCCTCCTTCGACGATACTCCTCATTAACTTCCTATTTAAAAGATTTACGTCATTTTCCCAGGCCACTGGGTTTGGATCATCGCTTTACAATTGTTTGAAACTTTTTTGATGTCATTAATGTGTCACTACCCAGCGAATTTTTTTTTGTAGCTGTCCGTATGAAACAAGATATCAACCCTATGTTTTTATTATTTTCCGACCTCAATAGCAAATGCAATAGTTGACATAATAGTAAAGTATTTTCCATTAATTAATCTTGAATATATTACCTTTCAAACGTTTAGTTTACTCACTTTCTCCTCACATTCTCGAAAATAGTTAAAGGTAAAGTAATAGGTGACCAAAACAAAAACAATATAATACTAAATCCCTAGTCTTCAGTAAAATATCTATAAGATATGATTTTATGATACAGAATAGAAACCACATTGCAATTTACGAAATGGTATAAATATTTCGTCGTATTAAACAAACATTTTCTCCACTTAGGCCTGTCAAGTGGATGTTGCATAAAATTTGGTATTTTTTGAACAATTGAAAATACTTGATAACCGTTCTTCGTATTATTTTAGGAGAAAGTTATTGATAAAGATTCGAATCAGAATTCAGTTTTATATTTAATAACTCGCTATTATTACGTATTAATCTTCCTAAAAGAATTGTTTATTACAATGTATTGTAGAATAATGGATATATCATCAAAGTCGGTTCCGGAGAATGATCTCAATAATTTCGTTACGTTATAATTCAATTTAGTTATCGTTTATCTATGGATACGATTGAGAGGATAAACACAATAAATGAATGATTCCCCAAAAGGCAAAAAGTAGAGTGTATATACTCACATTGTGAACTATCACAGATATTGATCTTTGTAGATGGACCAAGAGAGAGTTTTTTTGTTAAGATCGACTTTTACACGCCTATCATTATTTTATAGATGTTTTTATCGCTTATCATACTGGAAAAAAGAAGACATCATATTATTGAGTAATGTGCCTGATGTAGAAGCTTTAAGTGATTACATAACAAAAAAAGCATACTATTTTATTACTAGAGGTACATCAAGTATCTATTAAGTGAAGAATAGATCTATTTTATTGTTAGTTTTTTCTTATAAAAACAAAATAGTTATTATTTATAATCATTCATTATATCTATCCAAGCAAAAAAAAATATCAGATAATTAATTTTAGGGTTCTGCTAATTGTTTACTGTCAATATTTATCTTGAAAATATTTCATCTTTTTACTAATACATGAAAGATCATGTCCCAAGTCTATTATTCTTTACGGCTATACACTCGTAATGTCCCAAGTCAAACGTGACATTTTATTCATCAATGAAATTAATATAAGTAAGTACTAATTTTGTTTTTCTTTTTGTTTCAGGTAACCAAATCTTATTCAAGTATGATTTGAAAAACTATTCGGATATTCGTAAGTTGTATACATTTTATGCAAAGGAATTTGTAGGTGCGTGTGTATCTTATCATTAGTGTCATAGATTGTAATGTACAAAACACGAATATTAGTTGTAAAAACCGCAGACTAATATATGTAGGTACATTTACAAAGTCTTTGGGCAAAATAAAACAATAAGATCATATCAGTTCAAGTCATTGTCGAACTGTTTCCGGTGGAGAAACCTTGAAAGAACCTCGTCTTGCATTGAGCATATAGCATTCTCAGTAGGGCAGGAATTATCACCTCTTTCGTATGTTTGAATGTGAGCAAAAGAGACAGATGCATTATCAGAATAATGATATCTGGACTTTACTATAAAATTGTTTTAAAGAGACTTCACATACATAAAACGTTATCAATCTGAATAATATATTAAAATTTGCCTACGAATCAGCAAGATTTCATATTACTTCGTAGTTATAATCTACGCCATATGATTGAATTAATCTTTTTTATAATGTAGTGAACACGCTTATTGTCTACATAGGCATGTTGTTATTATTATTGAGAATAAGTAAACGAAGGTGAGAGTGAGGTTGGGCGAATAAAAGTGAACGCGACTTCATATAAAACCAGTAGTTTCTACATATTAATGAAAATTATTATACATACAGTTTTGAATGCAGTTATATCACACTTCTGAATGAATTAAAAATTCTGATGAATATTTTAATACCCAAATACCACCATTCATCGTATTTTGGAACGACATTTCCGTGATAATATTAATTTTCTTTGATGAAGGCTTTTCATCTAATTTTATAGTAATCAATATTGGTTTTGTTGTGGCATATTATTTGTAGGTTCGTTTGAACATGTGGAATCGTGAGTTTACATTTCTAACATATGCTCCTAGGTATGATAAAACAACAATAAAAAAATGATAATAACCTAAGTATGTCCAAATTTAGTTTAAGTTTTATCATCGTAAAAAATAATTTATTTCCTCCAGCCGACGGTTTATCTTCCACACTTTTTTTTATGAATCTGATGCATGTATCAAAAACTTTTCGCTAAAAAATGTTTTGTGTGCGGATGAATCGTTAACTTTGAGTTTAATTAATGAATTGAAATGCCTATGTTTTTTATATGTACTTACATTATATTATAACCAATAAATCTATCTATCTACCAATTAAATTTTAACGTCTCCATTTCACGTCAATTTCATTATACTTTGAACTCGGGGTAGAAATTATTTCAATATGCATCAATGACCTTCATATATGAATCCACTCTTCCTGTGAACTTTAATTTTACATAATTATAGCTGTCCTTGCCTCGTAATACGCAATGATCTCTTCGCAGTTCATCAACATCGCCTTCACGTAGCATTATTACTTCGATACTACAATGTTTCTTTAGGAACTAAATCGCCCACATTATGTACAAATTGAACGCAGGAAACGTAGGTACTAAACAATTCAACTTGTCAATCATTATTTAATGATATTATATATGTTTTCTATTAATTATTTATCTTATTGAAAGTAGACAGAAGGTAAGATCCTGATACGAAATTGTATAATATTAATCTAACACGACTCACGACAAA
The DNA here is from genome assembly GCA_963576895.1 of Ceraclea dissimilis. Classification (NCBI taxonomy): domain Eukaryota; kingdom Metazoa; phylum Arthropoda; class Insecta; order Trichoptera; family Leptoceridae; genus Ceraclea; species Ceraclea dissimilis. The sequence continues at coordinate 6,270,028 of OY756362.1, read as the reverse complement.
ACCTTGATTTTGTTCACTATAAGAATTTAAATCTAATTAGTACGTTATTGAAAATACGATGTCAATTTTGTTGTATTGTATTTTGGGTAGTTCATGATTAAATTGTTCCTACGGCATTATGATCTATGACTAATTTTAATAATAATTGAATTCTTTTTGAAAAGTTTAATGATCTTCGGATACAATTCAATGTCATCAACATACAATGTAATCCACGAAGTATTGTAAGTATTTCTTTGACTTCTGCATATAATTGGGTGGTATTTCACGTTTTGTGTTTAATGCTATACATAGGTGTGCTGAGATTTCGTCAATAAAATTGCTGTTTTTCCGCACACCAAGGCTTCAGCAGCCCCGAAGGTATTCTTTCAATAAGTATAATATTGCACATTTATCAATAATGCTTAATGTGTAGCGAGATTATTGTTGAAAATTACTGACTATTTCTTTATAATTTGTCATTCATTTTGGGTATATCGCAAAATTGAAATATCGTTTTTAGTCGTATATGAGAGAACAGAACAGAATCAAAATAATCAAATAGGAAACATGCACAACATTTTCGCTGTCAAATATGAAGCTGTACCTACAGTTCTATATTAAAATTAGTAGGTATGCAAAAAGGTTCACTCCAGTAATCATCTGCTTAATACATTCTGTAGGTACTTGAGTATTTTGCTAGTTAATTATATCGTTAAGACTATGTGGAACAATGCGTCTATTAATCACAATATACATCTCATATTTCCGAGAATTCATATCTTTAGTTGACTCTTCAATATACAATATACATACAAGAGAAGGAAATTAAAACATAATCAACAAGTAATTAAGTGCTTTTTTTTATACTTAATACACTATGAATATTTTCTTGTACAGTTTAATAATATGTAAGATAGTTTGACTGTTTCGTTCCGGTTCACATAATTAGATCTATACGTTTCTAAATAGCTTTGTGTGTAATAAAAATAAAAGTATTTGATATGTGAGTGAACAAACACTCGTAACACCCGATTATTATTCACAAGTATTTCCGCAATCATTCGGAGAGAATAATCTATGAGAAATTGGAGACGACATATTATGCAATGTAATTTAAACCCTGAAAAAAAAAGAAATGAAAAAATTGTTTGACTTTTTTATGCAACCGTTGATCATGTTTTTCAAGGTAATTTGAGACCCTATGAAACTTGAAAATATGCGTGTCTGTTTTGATCCTACAAACCTCAAGTAATGATCCTAAAAATATCAAACTATCTTTTTTACCTCATTTTCAATAGCGTAGTGATGATTATCTTCTTAAATTCTAAAAGCGTACTGAACATGAAACATTTGATGAAATTGTTTTGTGATGACCTTCAATTAGGTAAGATTGCTGCGTTACTCATATCATTTCACATTTACTATAGAATAAATAAAATGTATTACTACCTATGTAAGACTTTTCGATTGAAAGCAACACTGTGGCGCCTAAAGTATAAAGAGTAAATCGAAATCTCATATTATATACTACAAACTACATGCTTATTGCTCGCATGTATTTGTATTGAACTGGCAAATACTTTATCCTCTGTAAATAATTATTCACCAATAAACAATCCTTACGGTTCTTAAAGGACACGAAAATAATAACGTGGTTCCATTTTGAATTGTAATACATCCAGTGGAGTGTTGTTGTTCAAGTTTTCGTATGAAGAATTACCCCGGAAATCGCCAGTTATCAAATAATAATCTTATTACGAACCCCTTTTGAAAAATCGGCATCGTATTTCATACGAATTATTACTTCGCAGATTTTTTTCGTAACATATTTATGTGTCTCCTGTAAGAGCGTGTACTTATTCCGTTACAGTAGGTACCATGCATTGTATAACTTATTTATTCGTCATTATTATTATTTGTACCATAACCATTGCGTAACACTGATAAAAGAAATATTCATATGGGACGTACTGTGAAATAAAGTAATAATTTCTCTGTCCTTTTTTTTTCTGGGATTCATTCATTTTCGGGTCCGAGCTACCCCCCACTAGGCTACCCCACTCCAGAAATAAGCAGCCATAACGCCATTGTCAGTGACCATCATCAGGTCCCTCGCTGGTCTGGGATTGATTCTAATCATGTAATAGGTACTTACATATAATTGGCTTACTATTTTTGGAGTTTTTAATGCATTTGCTACGACAGTTATTGCACCGTGACGATCCTGTTAATTTCGAACTCAGTATATTAGACTAATTCGATTACTTCAACTTGCACTATAAGAGTGAAAATAATTTAATATAATATGAGTCCTACACGAAAAGAACCCAAATATTAAACTGTAAATAAAATATTTTACCGTTACTTGCGTGTGACCATCTCCTGTATCTTAATCCTTCTCTGTCAGATTGGGAAACGTCCAGTTCTCTTTGTTTATATCTACAACAAGGATAACTCTCCCGCTGTGGAAAGGCATAAATAAATATATCTCCAACAAGGAAGAATACGGGATCCAGTTCGGGAGAATAAAAATAACTGATCTGTCCACCCATCGGGGATTCCGATTCGTACGAAAGTACAGTTGATTATCATTCAGTTTTACAAGACTCACTGTAAATACTCGGAATTTTTCTTTTTATATAAACTCGGTGATGACAAAATAACAGTTATTTTTCTATAAACTAAAATAGGTGGAGCTTTTCCATACAACCTCTGTTACTTAATATCTTTAATTTTTCAGCGAATTCGAACATCTAATTTATTGGTTAATTAGTGATCTATACAATTCTCTCTATATGCGATTATCCTAGAAAATATCTGCACACTATATTTTTTTTATCTCATATTATGCATCATTACAGGAGTATCAACTTATTCTGGCAACGTACGAGTAGGTACATTCCACGATACATTTTAGTAAAGCCATGTACTCTTAATAATCTACAGCTGACAATACGGAAAGAAACAGCAGAAAAGAGATTTATCATTGTAAAGTTTGACACGCGAGTGAAAACTGAAACCAAAACTGAGGAACAAGTTTATTTCAGTCTCAACAATTAAAGCAAAAAGTTATTATAAGTACGTATTTTCAACAACCTATGTACCGTCGTATTAAACTTGTCCCATGATAACTATACTTACCCCTCCCACAAATTGACTTGGTATGCAATGCCTTAAGGATGACATGTCAAAATGTGCTTGATAATAATCCAATTTCGATACGTAGTAGAGACAGCGATAACAAGTAGATAGCGGGTATTGAAAGTACTTGAGCGCATTGTAAAACATTTGAAGAGGTATCGGGTATTGACTTACGGGTCAACAACTGGACCTTACATACATCACACCTGTACCTACATCATAATTTATTATTGTATAAGTAATCGATGCAGGGATAATAAATCAATTTATACTCAGATTACTGTTAGCTTCATCGGCAACTCTCGAATAAAAATATGTAAGTCGAGGGTTTGATAACGAAGTGCGAAGTAATTGATCTGGGTTTTTGCGTATGCGAGTACAGTACGTATACGCACCCATATCTATATATCTACGCCCTTTGTCGAAAATTATGTTCTGCTTTTATCAACAACGGTATAAAAACGGTAATTTAGACAGATTACACACATTTATACCTTTATCATAAATTGTCACTTTCCTTTTTTTTTATTTATTTATTTAAACTTAAAGTAAACAACAAACACATATAAATACACAAAATGGACATAGTACAGATTATAAAACGTTGTTTACTAGGGCGAACTTATCGCAGAACTGCGATTTCTTCCAGTTAACCCCAGGACAAAACAGAAAAAAAAGGAGTTGAACAAAAATATAGGAAAAAACAGAAAAAAGAAATTGAATAAAAAAATATATACGAAGTAGAAAATATATACATACATACATATGTGAGATAAAAAACAAATAAAAACGGAATAAAAAAAATAATAAACAAGATACAGAATGCATATATACATAAAAACATATACAGTTGAAACTACAATTAGTCTTACGATTCGGATTCAGATGCCGCATTCGACGCCAACATGCGATTTCTCACCGCTCTCTTAAAGGAGTGCACTGACTCCGCAGTGCGAATGGTAGAGGGAAGACCATTCCAACAACGAGCACCATCCACCATGAAGGAGTGAGTAAGAAAGGCTGATCTATGGATAGGTATTGCAAGAAGACGCTCGCTGTTGGACCTCAATGGAAGTCCGTGACTCGCTAAATATTCGAAATTTTCTTTAAGATAATAGGGAGAAGACGTTGAATAGAGAGAATTGTGCACATGAGATAGCGTATGAAGTTCACGTCTTTGGCGTATAGTTAACCACTTCAGACTGTTTTACTGTATTCATCTTAATGTTGATTGTGTTATCTGTAATTACATATGTGTTAAAATAGAGTTTCTCTGTTGAACTCTAACACATCATTGCAGAAAACTACAAAATTAATTCATTTAAGGCAAACATCTCAAACGTGATTAGGCATTATCTTGTTTTATTATATTGTTATAAATTAATTTCAAAAAAATGTAGTTGAAGATATAATATGGGATTGTACTATTATGATTTTGGTTCTGTGTTTTCCAAATTCTACGTTTTTTTTAATTTAATTTTATTATATTTGTAAAACAAAGAGACAGTAATACGAAAGATCCAAAATCTTAAAAATAGTTACTAGTTAAGTATACCAATTAAGTAAGTATGAAATTGTTGAATAGGTAGTAAATGACAAATACTTCGCCCATATTCTCCAAGAACTTAATATTTTCTACGAACGTGATAATATTTTTATGTAATATACCCATTTATCAATAGGTAGCCGTGAAAAATTGATCAAAATGAGAAAATTTAATCAAAATAATAATGTCATAATAAGACTCACAAATCTGATCAAAATAAAACATAATAATTAAATTATTTCTCTTGTGATTTCCAAATTCAATAATAAAAATAAAACAATTCATTCTGCAATAATTTGTCACACAACGTTTTAATTTAATGATTAATATTAATAAGTACTAGAATTTTATAGCTTATTATTTTATATGTTTAATTATTATTATTTTTTTATATGTTTTATCAAGTGAACAACTTTAAGTACCTGGGAGCAGTCATAAGCACGGAGGGAGGCGTTGAGCAAGATGTGAGGCACAGAGTGCAGGTGGGGTGGAAGAAGTGGCGAGAGGCTTCAGGTGTTCTATGCGACAGAAGAATACCCGTTAACCTCAAGGGAAAATTTTATAAGACCGTAGTAAGACCTGCCATGCTCTACGGGGCGGAGTCCTGGCCCCTGAAACGCAGGGAAGAACAGTTGCTCCATACCACCGAGATGAGAATGCTGCGCTGGTCACTCGGGGTAACTAGATTAGATAAAATCCGAAATGAACACATCAGAGGAACTATGAAAGTTGCCCCGATTGACCTAAAAGCGCGAGAGGCCCGACTTCGGTGGTATGGACACGTGCAGAGAAGGGATGAGGATTACGCTCTGAGGAGGGCAACAAACTGGTCTGTGGAAGGACAAAGAAAGAGAGGACGGCCGAAGAAGTCCCTTGAGGAGACCATCAGAGGGGACATGGAACACCTGGAGCTTACTCCAGAAGACTGCCTCGATCGGGGAAAATGGAGAGGGAGTATCCGAGCCGCCGACCCCAAATAAATGGGATATGGTGTGGAGAAGAAGATTATTTTATATGTTTATTTCACAATAGTGAACTATTTTTATGTGAAATACAATTATTATGGCACCTATAGAAATAACCGATTTCTATTTTTTTACAACACCTCAATATCGATCGATTTAATTTGATCAATGTTTACCTGCAAGAAAGATTAAAGTTTAGTAGCGTAATAAAACAGTGTGAATTGTGAAATTTGATTGAATGTTATATCACCCATGAGGTGTTATTTATTTTTATCTAATCTAATTTTATTGATCTGATTTTCAAATTTATTGTGAATGATTAAGAATTTTTTTTTATAATTTTAGAAGGTAGCCCAATGTTAATAATAGTAGCTATCTACCTATATCTCCCGACTCTCACAGCTTTTGATTTAAGGATCAGGCAACTGTTTTTTTTCTGACTCTTCGTCATCGTAAATTTATCTCTTCTTCTTGTTCTTAATATAGGCCTTGTGGCATGTTATGAAGATGGATTAGCCTCCTGTGATGTCGACTCCCAACTATCAATCCGTCTCTTTGGTGGTCTTCCCAGGAAGCGTCTGCCCTGGGGTTGGCCGTGCAATGCAATGTGAGGGGGTCTGGATGGCTCCATTCTCCTCACATGTGCATACCATTGTCTTCTCCGTTGCCTCCCCCATCTAACGACATCTTCGATCTCATACATTTCTCTTATTATCTCATAGATCGTAAATCATGTAAATCCTTAATCATAATCTTAAAACAGACCAATGTTATGAACAAAACAGCATTTCATAATATCATATAGACAATGTACGAAGAGCATAACGAAATTTAACTGGGAATTTCAAGAACAATTATGTTATTTTGATAAGGTTAATCTTTCATCGCAAAATGAAGTGTAAATTGTAATAAATTAACCGCTTGCATTGATTACTAAATTAAGCATCGTTATTTTGTCTAACTTTTGATTACGAAATAAGAAATTAAATACGTTTGTGTCGACGCAAAATCATATTTTTCATATTATTATCAATGTAATAATTATCACTACTCGTCATGAGAAAGAAAACATTAAGAAGCAATCAACCTTCGAGCAAAATATTATATCCCACGAGATATAATGAGTGTATCATTGTTTCTAGCAACACACAACATTATTTATGAAGTATTCAACTATCATTTTATTATGCACAATGTATTGTAGAACTAATGTGTAATTTTCATTGTAATTATGATCAATAACACGATGATATCTTCATCAATCTAATTTAACTTTAACATTTACACGTCATCAATATAATTCAACGTTAACATTTTAAAGTCATAAAATAAATCTATAAGTTTAAGTAGTTGTGATTTAGAGCAAACCAATTGCGGGGTTGGCTTATTTTTGGTGGAAATCCTTCGGTTTGCTTTTGAAGCCACCCAAGAAAATAATCCGTAATATAAATAGTCGTATGGTATAAATGTCATATAAAAAAAACATCACTGATGGAACCTGTAGCATTAATAAATTATGTGCTTTTTTTTTCATTATCACACGTCACGCTTTTTCTATCTATCTTTCGATATTTTCACTCAACGTACCTACCGCTTAAATCAAGATAGGGAAGTCACAAGGTAATTTGCAAGACACGAAGTCATAGAAACTCCGCACCGAACAGTAATTAAAATGTGTGATTAAAACACTGTGTCAAACAAGTCATCAAGACGTATCAGGTTTTTTCTTTTGTATTTAAGTACTTATTATTTTTTTACAACATTTGCATCAACATCCGCATTGCGTACAAACCAGTCTTCATGATGTATCGTCACCTTCTACTTTTGTTTTGTTGTTTTTTTTTTGACCCCACTTTGTTTACAAAACTTGTTCCTTTATTTTTACTCACACGACAATCTCACTTTTCTTTTTATCGTTACTATGCAAAATCTCAACATAGACATTACAATAGGCACATTGTGTATAATGAAGCAGTTTAATAACAAACAGCGATAGCTGTTATAATTTTCACGATGTTTCATTTAGAAGCAGGTGTGTACGAGTATATTAGTTAACAAAATCATGGAAATTAAAAGCTTACTTGTATATATTTTCATCGTCTAAGTCTGCTGTTATAAGAGGGATTCCATATTCTACAGTTTCGGTTCTAGATCGTGGATACGTGAGAGTACTTAAAAATCATGTAAGCATTTCAGTTTGTTAAGTATGTTCTACAGAGAGTATGTTCTTCAGTTAGTTAACTATATTATATTGAATCGTAAAATTCAATTCAAGAGTCAATCAATAACAGTTTGGTTTAAATATGCACTGAGAAAATTAAGCCCTTAGGGAGATAGTAAAAGTTCAAATAAAAATAACATATGATAACTACTTGTAATATAGAATGGGCATAATACATTCTCTATTTCACGCTGGTCTATTAAATCTTATGGAATGAACAGAATCAACATCATGATCTCGTGTATGTACTATCGAGCCCTACCGAACAATTTTAATGTATTATCTTGTACTGATGTGATCTTGTGACCTTCATTTTCTCTTTCATTAAAACTCCCATTTCTCTCGCTGATGACTAGACAGATTCCGTTAATGGCGCAACTGATTGACAAAGTGCTCTTACGTCACAGTACAAGGAAACAACAAAAAGCTTCAAAGTGCGTGGATTGAGAATTCATAAATTAAATTAATGAGATATGTATACTCCTACCAGCTTATTAAATTGTTGACCTGTGAGGTGTAAGGCATCTACAGATTTTTTAAAAATATTTTAACCCTACAATAAGAACGGGTTCCCATCTCAAGCGATTGTGTTGAAAGAGTTATTAACTAAAAAAAACTCATTTCTTATTATAAACTATTTATTGATCAGTTTGTATTATTCGTGATGCAAGCATATATGCTTGGAGATCGTATGTTGGAATGGAAAACCAAATTCAAAAGTTGCTAGTAGTTTGATTAAATCGATATTTTTGCATCTCCGCCTACTTAGTACGAACGAATCTGAAGAGATACTATAATATTGAAACTAAGCTCGTAATATGTTTCAAATTTCTCACTTTTGACATCCACACACTGCCTAACATAATATTAATTATAATAATTATGTATGAGTTGTGGAAACTTAATGAAAACACTTTATATTACAATTAAATTATAACACTCGCTGGCTTGTTGCATACGTTTTACCTGGAGTGAATGTATATAAATCATGATTGTCCAAGACTTAATGAAACAGAAAGCTGATTTCTCTCTGAATGAAACTATTACATTATAATGAATGTATGTAGGTATGTGTAATACAACGGTGTATGAATATCAAGCACTACTTGTTGGCACTATATTATTGGAAGAAATCCAACATCAGTAGCTTGTCATTATTTATTTACTCCATTTGTTATTCCTAGAAAGCACAAGAAAATTATAATATTGCGACTAAGTCTACATGTCAGTGTGATTGGGTTAGTAAAACAATAGATACAAATTGCTAATGCTGCACGTGTAGATGGTAAATCTATCATTAACCATCATAGATACTATATCTATACTAAACTTATGGATCAAGCCACCTGTGTTAGAATTAGTGAGTTAGTATCAACTAAATACATAATACATCTCAAAGATAGCTCACTATGTGTATCATGTGTGTCCCTCACTATGTTATTCCAGATCGTTTTTTGCCGAGCCATTTCCAGTTTGCTTCTATGTCAACATCCTGGCCTCTAGCATTTCTGGACTATAGCATATCTGGGTTGGATGATCATTCCAATCATTTTTCTTATGTCCGATTTAGGCCTGTAGACAGATGTGGTTTACGAGTGTACTGTAAGCTGGCATAATAAGGACACTTCAAAGACGACTTTGAATATAGTTGTAATATACGTAGAATACCGTTACTGGACTTTCGCTATAGGTATTATTTAACTATATTCTTTTTGCGCTTATGTAAATCCAACAATTTACGTATCGCTTATCCGTTATAAATGTTTTGAAGAACTAAAGATCTGATTACTGCAGTGGTTGTATTAATTACTTGAGAATTTTACATAAGTTTACTCTTATGTAATGCCTTGTTTACATTTTCTACTAACTTGTACCTCATATAAAATTACATAGCGTACTTTATTCATAATAATACCAGCAAACTAGTATTGATAAAGTTACGTATATTTTGCTATGTAGTATACGTTAGTAACTGTTCATAGAAATAACATTCATTATTCCTATATCCATGGGTGTCGTAAGAATAGGTTGTATAGTATAGTACGTGGACTGGCACCCTAGTTGTCGTTTTCAATGAAACCTATAAATTATTTGTGTGCGACGCTGATACAAATTTTACCCAACTTGTAATTTGTGTAAAATTGATATCATTTCCCTACTTATTTACAAAAGGTATTGGTATGTTATTATCTCTACGACAGCCCAAGAAATTGTGTAATGAAAGTTAACAAACAGAGAGGTTGTTATGTGACTCCTAGAGGCACATAGACAAAGACTTTTCACCTGTTTGTGTTGCACTGTACATGTGAATTCATAATTACATGCATTAGAAGTAGGAAACAAAATACGCCTAAAGTAAAATGCAATTTGGTGAAGGCATTTTAATTCAACGTATATATTATATTTTTTGCTGTGTGTTTTACATACTATTAAACTGTAATACTAGATATGCTGGTGGTGGATGGATGCACTGTGCCCAAGGCAGGAAGCTCTGGAGGACCAAAGAGGAGGCCTATGTCCAACAATGGACCTATGTGGCTGCCGAAGTAGAAGAAGACTAGTCTTGGAACACAATAGTATAGTGAATCGACATAATATGTGCAACACATAAAATTGATAGAAGTCTAAAGTTACCCTAAAACGCTAATCATACTGTCAAGGTGTGTAGAGTTATTAAAATGAAATTCGACACTTATCAATCATGAATAAAAATTCTAGCAGCCGTAGAATATGAAATAATTTTTAATAACTATTTAAACATGAATTATTTGCAAACTAGTCCATTAAATATGCTTTCTTATACTATATAAGTAGACAAATTAAAATAATATCAATAGCTAAGGAAAATACTCATTTATACTACATATATACTCGTACTTTTGATTAAATGTAACTTAGAATGATATAAATATATTGATGATTGTGTTTGCACGAACATTCACATTCGCCTATCTAACAAGCAATGTCAATACACGGATAATTAATTATTATATTGTTACTACAAGTACAATAGATAATGTGGTATGAAAAAATTATAGTCCGTATGAATGTTATTCTACAATTTCTAATGCATCAATCATTAGTGTATAACTTTTCATTCACAATGAAGTGTGTATCAACATCTCAGTACTTATTAATTTATTCGGTACAATTATTTTTGTACCATCACAACATTATACATATTATTGTACAAGTGTCAATACAAAAACACAGTGACTTTTTTTACGAATACGATATATCATTATATTATGACAGATGTATAAGATATAAGCTGTAGGTATTGTGGCTGATACAGATGCCATCTTATTCGAGATACGAGTAAAATTGAATCTACTTTAAATTATTTTATTGTGAAATATGCAAATAGTGATTGGTTTTAATTGAATATGACTTTAAATTAATATACCTGTTACGGGTATTCTATGTAAGGTATAAATCAAAACTTGACAGAAAGAAAAACTTAGAAGGAAGAAAGAAAAATGTCATAGAAGCACGAAATATTATAGGTCCTCCCCAAAGTACCACGCTTTGCTTCATTTCGAAGAGTAATTTATTATTTTCATTGGTTTGCATTAAATGAAAACTCTAAAATAGTCACTAACACAATATGGTAGATCATGTATTGATGACGTATAAGGTATATTGATTATTGAGTCAGCCAAAAATATCATACGATGAGAGTAATGAAATCATCTTATAAAAGCTAGTAGGTATTCCGTGTTTTCTAACTAGACTAAATAAAATCTGAATTATCTCTTCTACTTCTAATATTAATCAATTCCCAGTACAACAACATAATATGAAATCTTTATCGAAAACAATCCTGACCAATAGCACCATCTATCGTGTCAATTACAAAACAAACATTGTACGTACAAGAATACAAGTCAATATTCTGTATGGTACTAGTGCCTGTATTCAAGAATATTGTACTGGAGTAGAACCGGCGACTGATGATACGAGTCTAAACCACGCCGTACGACAGATACCGTAACTCCATTAGTAGGTAGGTAGGTCTTCTCCGCAAGATAAAATAACTCGTCTAGAACATAATGAAGATGAATTAGCGGGACTGCGGTATCGTGAATCTCACACAAACATTATTAAATACAATAATAGCCACGATGTATGTAACAAACATACTTACAGTTTTATTGAGAAAAATGACGATAAACTAACATCTGAATGAATCCGTATACTTAGTTCTGCTGACTTTCGCTTTTATTTTATAGGCACTATTATAATAATATTTTCTGTGAAATTGTAATCGATTAAGTATAGGAATGATTAAAGGTGATTATGTTGTTTATAGAGGTTTTGCACGCATCCATTTACTCAAATACTCCATTAAGTTATGCTTCGAGTATGATAGTTATTTTTTGCTTGTTTGGACTACGACTATCATAATTTATAAATCACTCATTTTATTCATATTCATTCACGTATAGCACACAAAAATGAAAGTCTAATTGAGAGGTTGAACTTACACAATTCTGTACATCATACTTATATCCATGGATATGGGGATCATGCATACCTATTGTTTTAGATGATTTTTTGGTATTTTTGTGTACCTGATAATAGCGATTTTTAGTTTTCTCGAACCATGCGACTGTATAGTATTTGAAATCATATGCTTAGGACTTAGTGGACATGGATAGGACTTAAAATATTGTACTTATTCCTTCAAGCACATTGTTGTATTGTAGGTTAGCCAGCTTCGAAGTTGGGAGACGGAGAGAAAAGAGATTACGTTATCGTGATTTAAATTATTTTATCAACAATTTATGGAAATTCGTTATCTATGGCGACGTCACGTCGTATACGCTCAGTAAGGTTTTAGTGAGGATAAAATTCCCTTCGAGTACAACTTGTTCAAACAACGCCGATATGTTGGATTATTTTGTATTCAACAATATAATTACCTCTAATAACTACTTAATGAGTATAGATTTATTGTAAAGTAGGCACGAATGTAAGCCTATATTTACTGTTTGTGTTAATGGCATGACATTGAACTTTGCCTAATGTCTTTATAAATGTAATAATATATTATTTATAATGTACTTACCTTATATTATATTTTTACTATCTTCGTATTATTTTTATTCAGTTTGTTCATCGAATAGGTTACAGTGTCTGTGGGTTTCTTGATTATATCTCGGAAACGTTTACTTACTCTTAATGTCTGTGACGAAATTGTATGCATCGCCGATGCAACCTGAGAAATTGTGAAATTTTGAACAATGAGTGACTTGCATCAAGCAAATTACTCAACTTGCTAAAATTTTACGATAATAACAATAATTATGCTATTGCAGTGTGCAATGGGAGGTAAAACTCAGTCTGGCAAATCGGTTTAAAACGATTAGCTACTTTACTAATTATCTATACCTACCTACTGTGTTGAATTTTAAAGTTGATGAAATTGCTCGTCTGGGAATGTCACCTAGTTTCATTGTGACGTCACACTTCACAGTAAGCAAATTCATTGTGGCGATACACACAGTCTACGAGATTAGAACCGTTCATTTGGATAGATATGGTGCTCTAACCACCTGCTCGAATCAACCATATAGTCTCATTATCTATAAACCAATTAGACTCTTACATATAATATTTAATACTAAAAAGCTTATACTTGCAGCTAGGTACATAACTTCAATAAAATTAATTGATTGATATTTGTATAATTTTTAAAATCTGCTTCTAACTGGGGTAATTACCTAATTAGTGCAATACTCACGTACTAGTTTTAGACAAAGGTAAATTAACACTTATGTATGTAACCTAAGTATATTTTTTAATTAAGTATACTATTATCATTTAAGTTTTTTAGGTTATATCATTGAGGGGTACCTGCCAATTATAAATGTTATAAAACGTGCCAAAATAAAGAAATTCACTACTATCCTAATAATTATTTTGTAGGTATAAACAATATAGGTAGGTGCTGTTCAAAGTAAAATGGTCATTTCATAAGCAAACAAAAGTTCAAACACCCATTAAACTTTCGACAACACCGTCTTTCAATCATAACAATATTGAATAAGAATTATGGTGCTGAAAATCCTTATAGAAGTTGATGCAACAGAAAGGAAAATAAATTACGGAAATGTATGGAAACACAATAAAATTAACTAGGTATATTTTTCTTATATTACAAAAATAGGTATTCCATATCTCCTATTAGCATCTGATGAATGGGTATATTTTAGTCACTTTCTCTCAGACAGATGCACCAACGGTATTTTTTATACTGCACCCGTGACGACAAAACCAGGTATCACATTTCGTAGAAACAGTTTAATGGATATCAGAATAACTTTATTTCGGAAGACTACGATATTAGTAAAAGTAGATTTATTATGTTCTATAATAAAAAAAAATATATGAAAAGACATCAACGAGTGGTCCGACCACAAACTCGTCATTTTAATTATTATTTCATTAGTGGTCGAAATCATTTTGATAAACCCACATGTCAATCGAGTTAACATTATTGAATGTGACATCTAACTTTCATCGATGATATGGGATGGTGTTAATGCCCTAATATTATTATACTAATTCTGTCATAATATTTTTATACAACATTAAAACGATAAAGGTTTTAGGCACACGCTAACGTAACGATAAGATTAACAAGTGCCTGTCAGCTTAAATCATATCAGTTTTATAAAAGTTTTTATGTTTTATTATGAAACGATTTTATAAATCCCTTTCATTAAGGATTAATTCCGACCATTTAAAAAGGATCGAAAAACTTGTTTGTTTCGAAGAACACATTTTGCACATACTCGTAATATGCAGTGTGGCAAAATAACTATTAAAGAAGTATGTGTTTTCCTTTAATTTTCCAACCGAATATAAAAAAATAATATTAATTTACTATCTAATGCAATTCAACGGGATCTTTTTGTGCTCCGTATATATTTATCAAGACTCGCCATTGTTACCAATAGGTTTAACAATAATACATACGAGTGTAACCAATTGTAACAATTTGAATAAGCAGTGATCCGAATTTAAGTATTTTACTTTCTTTTTCTTTAACGTAGCACCCAATCAATGAAATACCGTTTGATCTACAATTCTATTGATTCATACTGTTTCATCTACTATTGTGGTTGATTATTTTTACGTCTACCACTCGTAACTTCAATCAGCAATTAAACACATTGTATGGCATTGCATTTGTATTCCCCTATTATTTTCTGTTATTTTAATTGTATGCCTATGTGAGTTTTAGCAAACTCTCTCTATGTAATATTCAACGCCTAGTTCGATAACTTTTACTGATTTAAATAGAAATTTTATTAAATGAATAGTCTCGAATTTATATTAGATTACTGTTTACGTGCATATTGTTAACATATAGGTATGCAATTTTGTTAACACAATCTCGAAAGAAGTTTGTTTACGTTTACATAAGACGTAAAACATAGAAACAAACGTAGTTTAACAATATATCACCAATTGGCTAATTAATAACCTACAATGTTTCGTTGTTATAAATAATTGATATATAAATATAGCCTACCTACCTTCGTATAATTTAATTAATTTAACAATAAGGACTTGCTTCTAATTATATAAATATTTATTACGCCCTTCAGATTATATACCCTTAGTACAATACACACAATTAGCTCCTAATTTAACATCACGATTTGCTCCAGATAACTTTGAAATTTTTCTCTGCAAGTAAATTGTAAAATAATAAATAATTATTCCAACCAAGTGTTTGACGCCTAGTAGAACAATGAAGGTTTAAAGTATCCAACAATAACCTACCTTTTTAAACTTTAAATGTACTTATAAGTAGTTTAATTTCTTCAACACCGAAGGTCGCCTTAGACAATGTTTGTATAATTATATGGTTTGGACAGATTGAAATATGATAGTAAATATTGCAACTAAGAACTCCCAGCGACTAATGATTTTGTTAGAATATCAGATATAATAAGTACTTTATGCACTTAATAATTGGACTGAATTATAAAACTCTATAATGGAGGTAATCAGTCATTCCATTCCATAATGATTTTTGTATAGTTACAGCTATGCATTTTGTTCGGTAATCATAAAACAACTCAATTGGAGTTGAACTTTTTTTCACAATTAAAATATAGTTTTTAATTCCAAAGGTAGATAAAAAAATATTTCCCTTTTTGGATACATTGATAATGAAATTATTGCGTTTAGGTTCTTTTTTTTGGGGTTAGCTGGCAGAGAACGCAGCATTGCGCTAAGCTCGCCCAGGTCAACAAATGTTGTGATTTATATATATGAAATGTTTACACATCTCTGTATTTAGTTCTCCAAAGTGTAATTTGAAATTAAACTACGTCGTAGAAAAGGCATCATGTTTGAACCTAGTTGAATTGGATAAAATGTGGGTCTTCACTAAAAATCGTTTTTTTTTTTCAATTATGCAATATTTTACTAACTTTTTTATTTATGATTGTTTCAGGAACACATACAAGAAGTATTAGACAAATGGACACAAATTGACGATGAAATTTGGGCGAAGGTTATAGTACTGGAGAGGAATAGAAGAGTTGCCAAGGCATACGCTAGAGCACCTGTACTCACCATCAATGGATCAGATGAAGGATTTGATGGCATGAGGTAAGAAATATCCAAATAATATTATATACCTATAGGAAATTTAAAAGACTTGTCTGGTGTCGGAGGCCCTGTGGTTCAAAAGAACATCGTTCGTTTCGGATAACTATGCAATTTAAAGTTTAAAAGGAAAAACCATTTTAGGTAAGTAGTTTTCATATGCAAGTAAGTATGTAGTTTGTCTTTTTTTCCTTGTCTTTTTTCGTATAGAATGCAGATATAGACCTGACATACAGAGGTACAGAATTCATGTAGTTACTAAGTAATTATTGAATGACTAATAATTCTTAAGTATGTAAAACCTACATAAAGTCTCTGAATATGGCATTAAATCTTTATAATTATTGTACAG
The DNA here is from genome assembly GCA_963576895.1 of Ceraclea dissimilis. Lineage (NCBI taxonomy): Eukaryota > Metazoa > Arthropoda > Insecta > Trichoptera > Leptoceridae > Ceraclea > Ceraclea dissimilis. The sequence goes on along the minus strand of OY756362.1, from coordinate 6,253,190 downwards.
CCACGTTATCGTAGTTATTAATCGGAAAACAATGTACTATTTTATAGGTATCCTACGACTAATATGCATCAACATTTTTGGTATGTGCGTTACTTGTTTCGAAACTGCAATTTATGGAGGTGAAGTATATCACACTATTATATACACGACATTATATTGCAATGCGAACAATAATAAATATGTAGTCGATATTATAATTAGCTCGCATAATTAAGACACGCTTATATTATTTTAATTATACACTAGGTACAAGTTACTACAAATGATAGTTACTGTGAACACTGAACAGAGTTAGAGCTAGTATGTAGTTTAGCTAGTATACTTATACCTTGCATTATATTATTATTCTTTGTTTTTTGTACAAACTGATATTGAACTATGATCTATGTAGTTCTGTATTATATTTGGCTGAAATACCTTTCTTATTTCTGAAAAATAATCCAAACTAAGGGTTTGTATCTATAAACGAAAAAACGAAATAAAAAAACTTTTTTATCAACTAACATTGCCAACCGGTAAATCATTTCTAAAACATCTTACTCACAGAATTATTGGGAGAAAACTTGGATCAAAGTTATAATAATTTGTAAAAACAAAAATATCGATGTTTTGTGCTGAATTCTTGCAGTTTCATATTAAATTTGCCACAGTTTTGCATTCTTGTAACAATACATTATTTAATATTATTGCCAGTTGTAAAGTTATGAAACTTCTGACATCACGACTCAATCAATAGCTTTAGGTAATATGCATTACTTAGTAACAAAAAGTAGTTTACTTCCTTATCATTTGATAGTCCACTTTCGTTACATAGTATCTAATAGTATTAATCATCGGTGAGTTATAATAATTCTACGAGACCCCAAGGAGACCGTGACTTCCAAATTAAAGATATTGCAACAACTAGAGTGAAATTAGAATAGGTAGAGTATAATTAAAAATATTGTATTTCCTTCTCCTTTCTATTACGTCTAGTATTATGCACACTTTATTTGTATTGTGAAATGATTGACCATTTCATCTGGTGCAATAAATCGATTTCAGTGTACCTCATAATTAATTAATTCATTGAACAATGACTATTTACACATACCTCGAGATAGTTATTATTACCTATGTACAATGTGTCTATCAAACCAAAGAAACTTACGTAACTCTAACTTATTTTCATCGCATATTTTACAGATTCTCTCGAATTCTGTTCCTTCCAAGTTGCACAATTTATTTCGTTTCGGGTTACTAAAAGTTTTTGAACGGATTATTTTACGTTTTAGATCGAAATTCTTTGTTTGATTAAAGGATTTATGCAAATTCAACTGCATTAAATCTGACTCGATTTCTATGGTTATAGTATATGAGATTTTCTAAATTCTACAACTAATTTATTACCATTTGCCTACGTAAACTATTCCATTGTCATGTTATTTGGAATCAGAGCATTATAAATAAAGTTTTCACATAAAACGGGAGTTGGTCGCACCAAATTAGACCTAATCTCATATAATATTAATCAAATTAATCCAAAATCTAGTTCTATAAATAACTATAGTACGTCATCCAATCACATATTATGGAATTCGTATGCCATTCGGTCCTTTTCGTAATTACGTCATACAAAATAGTTTCGTAAGCAGACATTGCCGAATGTCGCATAACAAAATACAGATCATTAATAATTTTACTTCTGATTTCATAATACTTCAACAGTAAAGTACTCAACATATTACAAGTAACTGTTTTGTTAGGAATGTTAATACCGAATACAAATCTACTTCACATTGTCAACTGATAAAATTGTCACTCGGTATTGTAAACGGTGTTATTATTATGTAATAGAATATTTTAATTTTACAACGGAGAACTGACGCGCTTTTAGTTTATATCCCTACTCTGGACTGATTGCATTATTGTCGATATACGCTTAGTAGGTAGTATCAAAAATACAATTCAACTACTCTAGCTATATCTATAAGATTAATTAAAGAAAATAAGCACCTTAATTTGTCTAATCAAAAATTTAACCTGAATCGTGAACTCTGTGTTACAATTAATTAACAAATAAATAATATTTTAACCTTACACGACACAAAAATATTTCAAACTCACCCACCTACATACATTCATACTCTGCGTGAATTAATCGAACTTATTTGTTCTTATTAACAACTAACAATTATGTAGGCATTATTAAGTAAGTATAGTAATATATTAATATTGTTTCCTCAATATAAGACATTAGTGAAACACGATTTAGAGTTTTTTGATTTATAACGTTTCAACATTGAACTTCGTGACATATGTTTATATGACTATTTTGACAATAGATATAAATATATTATAATTTAACATTGTCTGCAATAACTATAAGACTACTAAAACAATTTACTTATTGTCTTATTGAGTTCTTATCCGTAATAGCAATTTGACACACATCATATTATTATCACAATCTATTTCTTGAAAATTAAAAGAGGGAGTCGACCAAGTAACTGGTAATTTTATGTGGCGTAGGCAGCCTTGATACAATTTCCGTTTGAAATCGAAGGTCACATTGGTATACTCGTAGTAGTAATGACTCGATTCTTTTTATATCATGTTTAAGATTAGTTATTTTTAATCCTAGTGCGAGTGTAACCACGTTATATCAAAATATTGTATTTTTTTAAACAAAAACACGATTTACTTAAGGGCTTGATACCAAGAATGACGTCACAGTCATTTCCCACGGCAATAAGGTTCAAAATGGCGTGAACAATCGTATGATAAAATGGTAAAAATAGCGATTTTTTTACATTTTTTGGGGTTCATTTAGTAGTCCAGGTAATGGGTATTTTTACCTTACATTTTGTATAGTAGTTCTGGTTTTTGGATATGTTATAAAGGTCGGTCCTGTGATTAAGAATCCAAGTTTTCGACCTCCCAACCCTTGTGCGTTCACTAGGGCGAGCCAAAAAGTGACGAAATTTCGGTCATTTTTCAGTTTATTGATCATAACTTTTTTACAGTGCATTTTAGAGAGAAACATTGTACCTAAAAGTTGTAGAATATTAAATTCCCTGCAACTTATGTTTACAAGTTTTTTTGTAAAATCAATATACAAAGAGTTATGCGTTACCAAAATTTCAAAATTTTTCAAAAAAATGCACTTTTTTTACAATTATTTTCTTTATTTGAATATATTTCCAAAACGGTACATTTTAGAGAATAGTGTTGTAAGTAAATGTTGTAGATCGTTCAATTTCCAATAAGTTTGATGTCAAACATTTTTATCTCGGATCAACTAAAATAGAGTTGTGATCTTCTGAAAAAATATAAGACCAACATTTTCGAAACTTTCAGTATAGTACGTATGACAATAGTAATCAGAAAAATGCAATTTAAGAAAAATTTTTTTTGGACCTTATTAAGATTGGTGTCGTGGTTTAGAATCCAAGTTTTCGACCTCCTCACCCTTGTGTGTTCACTAGGGCGAGCCGAACACTGCCGATATTTCAGTCATTTTTCAGTTTATTGATCATTATTTTTTAATTATCCATCTTAGAGTAAAAGATTGTATGTAATAATTGTACAGTATTAAATTTCCTGTAAATTAGGTTGAAAATATTTCGTTTGAAAAGCTATTATTTAAAGAATTATGTAATAACAAACATATTTTTATTAAGAAAAAAAATTTTTTTTTACAATTTTTGAGTTTTTTTTCAGCACGGTACGTTTTAGCGAAAAATGTTCTTAGCATATATTGTAGAATATTAAATTTGCAACAAAAAATGATACCACACTTTTTTGACTTGGACTAATGATAAAGGAGATATGCTGTCCTGAAAATTAAATATTGAGCTTAAATAAATATTGGCCAGCATGTGGATGAGGCATTAAACTTTTAAGGAAATATTTTTGAGATAATATAACCTTGGATAATTTGTTTAAAGAAAGTCAGGCTAATATTAGTAGCTATTGTATTTTCCCCGATGATTTTTATTGTATTCTTTAATTTTAATCGAGTAATACCTAATTAATTAATTATGAAGGCATTTGGAATATAATCAATTTTCTTTCACTTCACCGTATGAATAAATCTAATTTTGACGATACTATAATTGATTCGGTTATTTAGATTTACTCAATAAAATATTTTCTTAATTATGGATTGCGCATTATTTATTACATATGGATATGTACAATTTGTATAGGTGAAGTTTAGTTTAGTAGAGTTGCATTAATGCGTGTAATATTATTTACACATCACCAAATTATTGAATTCTTTAAAATTACTTCGTAAAATAATTTTATTGTGAAGTAACTTCGATGGTAATCCAATTATCCACTCTAACAAGGTGGCAAGGTCGTACTGCGTCCGCTTACTAAACATTACTAGCAATTAATACCTTAACAAGAAGTCGTATTATAAACACTTGTTTTCGATTAATAATGATTCGAAATAATTATTTCAAATTGTAAAATGATCGTACATTCACAAGGACGTGATGATAGCAGTGTTTGAAAAACTATACTACTCTAAAAACACCGGTCAAATTGAGTGTTTTTTCCTAACTTTTCACATGTGTATTCACAATGTAAGTAGAATGTCCAGCGCATGTGATTGTTGTGGAGCACAGACCACGCCACACTTGTTGGAGTGTCCATTATGCTCTGTCACATGTACTATGGAGGATATTTTTTTACGCATGTGCTGTGCGCAACGCACAGTAGGCTGGAGATCAATTTGTTTAGTTTTCTGGTTCTCGACACGCTAAATGATTTACGAACACTCAACACGGACTATCAAAATTCAAACTAGTAGATAAATATACTGAAGATTTTAACCACTAAACTGTATGGAATTTAGACACCATTATTTATTTTAGGCGGTTGACAATACTGACAATTTCAAATTTTACATAATCGCGTTGTCAAGTCTATAATACATACACTATCTACAGCTATATTGTATAATGCAAATGCAACTATTTGACAAGACTATTTGACAGTTAAATAAATGCAACTCTTTTCAATAACATTAATAAATGTTGCTTCAATCATAACTTCCATTACCGATATAAGATTAGCTCAATCACGCATCGTATACTTTACCTCAGCGACTCCCAACCTATCCTTTTAACTTTATTGTAATAATAATTGTCTCAACAATGCACTTCGAATACCGTCATCTTTTCCCACTACTTATCTTTGCGAAACTGCTTTAGCTACTCTAAAATCTAAATATATAACAGACTTCAAACAGAAAGGAAATTCATAGTGTGGATATCTCGAATATAAAACTAAATCTGAACAGATTGTGTCAGACACATATTTGACTATGCCCTAGAAATGCTTCGTTATAATTATATTTTGAATCAACATAAAAAATAAATTTTAAGCCTTCTCTGGAAATTTACATGTCCCTGCAGTTTGAGAATGGCTGGCGTATTGCATACCCATTGGCAACACTTCACAATATTGCTATTGTTTTATGTCCAAGGACATGACACTTTAGTTTTTATACTTGCATGCCTACAATTTTTATCGACATTTTGAATTATTCACCTATTATAAGTACAATACTAGTTTCCCTTATACCATATAGATCGAACACGAAAATATTGACCCACAAGTACAAAAGTTTCTAGATATCATTCCGGAATGGCAAGGAATAGAAGTGGATAGTCGTGAATGGAAGAGGATGTCTGTACCAGAGATGATGAAGACGATGATTTGTGGTACGCCCATCCCCGATTATAAATTTCACTATTCTCAGTTTCCTCATTAAACTGATGTCCTTAGCGTAAATCTTCGGGTCATCTTTGTTGAAATCTTGGATATTGTAAATAAATTTAGGACGTTAAATAAATTATTATGAAATACTTATATAATATCATGATTTACTTACATAACTTTTATAAATTTATAGCTACTCATTAGTCATTACAATACAAATTCGCATTATATTTTATGAATAAGTTCAGTGACTTGTTAAAGGATATAGATAAATCAAAAGACAATATTATTTATTGAAACGGAATCCAAGTGGGTTGAATAAAAGATTAAATTAGGCCGCAATAAAATTCACTATTATAATAGTCTGTCATGTCTCTGGTGAGCTGATGTTATATGTGATTGTAGTGATATTAGTTTTAATGTATGTTAAAACTCGGTCAATAAAATCTATCGTGAGTTTAATCAATATAATCCATGTTGCCACACGGTGATCCATGCATGATTAAATACCAGTATTATGCAACACTTATAATAATTTGAATGTAATCTTAACCACTTCGTATCTATCTGTTACCTTCCAGCGAGCGTAACATTTACTAAACATTTGTAAGAATTTCGAGTTATTTATAGTAGTTTTGCACTCATTTTTAAACTGAAATATTATTCTTTTACTACAACCGAATGAAAATGTTGCATACTTAGTATTGATCTTTAACTTCGTTAAATATTTCATTCAGTAAAATAGATCTCGTCTGGTAATATTGATACCTACAAAAAAATATCAAGTGTGAAATGTGTGTGTATTACAATAATACAACTCTTTATATTGTCATGTACAATGGGCCTGCTTATTGCCTAGTAGCAGCTTCTTCCAGCAAACCTCAGTGTGTAACAAAAACATGGACAGAGAACTTACAATTAAATTTAATTGGAAGTCTCACTTCAACCGATAGAGTTAAAATTGTGCTGAACTACAATCTGCTAAAAGAAATCATACTAATGATTTTATACCTAATATAGCATTTTCTAAATAGTAGCTTTGTAGATTTTCACAGTCCTTATTAATCTCTTCTTCATTCTTCTCGGGTATACCGTGTGTAGGCTGTCGATGTCGTCGAGCTTTCGGCCTACATGCTGAGGCCGTCTTCAGTACTAATGTAGTACTAAATTAGTCCTGAAGATGACCTCAACAAGTAGGCCGAAAACTCGACAACCTACACACGGTACACCCGAAAAGAATGAAGAAGAGATTTTCTAAATTATTCAATTCAGTTATTTGCAAGACGTGACAAGAGAGTTAAAAACGTTAATGAAAGTATAAGAATGCATCAAATAAATATTCATAGTAAAGTTTCACTACATGTAATTTGATGATATGGGAGATACTAAGAATTATTTTTACTATACAAATAAAGTCACGGCCATAGTCTTCTCACGACTAACTGTTTGATCTTGAAGCCCACACAGTAATCATGTATAATGTTATGATTGGAGATGAGCTTAATTATTTTTATGTTCTGATGAACACAAAGGTTAAAATATTGGGTTATGTACTAGCAATCAATCATACACATGTCAATTAGGCATGTAATGTGTTGTGTTTGTAAAAATCGCGCTGAGGTGCATGTGATATCTGCAAAATGAGCTTTTTGAGAGCTTGAGAACTAACACCTATTATGAGTGCTTAAGTTTATGATGCTCCGATGGAGAGATGACATCGTGAAGTATGCCGGTGCAACATGGATGCAAGTGGCCCAAGATCGTTTGGCATGGAAAGGGATATAGGAAGCCTACGTCTAGGAGTGGATGGCTACGGGCTGAAGAAGAAGAAGATGTTTATGACAATCAAAATTGCATCGCCTATTATACTGCCTAAAAAAATATTTCACGTCAATGTAGGTACATGAGAGTAGGAAGTGAGCTAACGAAACCTAATTGGTATTGTACTGATTGTACAAAATATCACAATCTGCATGGGCAGTGGGCACAAGGATATTAGATAAGAAGACAGAGGGACCCCGATGAATGTCTTGGCTTCACAATCGTTGATTGGATTAGCATGAGGTTGTTGAGTTGTCTTGGAAGACAGGAGATTTAGGGGTAGGAGACATAGGAGATGTACGTCAGAGAGTCTGAAACGCCACTTACCTAAGATTATGTAATCCTTAAGTATTACTTACTGACTACTCTCGTCGAAATGGTAATTAGATGCAGTAATTATCAACTTTGAAAAGATGAAGCATGTACTTAAAAACAAAGACACCCATGAATCTAAAAAGAAAAGTATACGAATCATGTATCCTACCTGTCATCACCTACGGCCTAGAAACTATTACACTCACTGCCAATACAGTACACAAACTAAAAGGTCCATGGAAAGACGTGTGCCCCGCTCTGTCGAGCGATGGACTGCCAGAGGTCTAAAATGGAGACTGTGGGACAAAAAGCGGGGAGTAGGTCGGCCACAGAAAATATGGGCCGACGATATTATCCCAGTCGCGGGTAGAAGATGGACTCGCAAAGCTCAAGATAGAGGAAGATGGAAGCAAATGGAAGAGGCCTATATCCAGCAGTGGAGAGATGGCTGAAGGAAGGAGAAGAATAATAATTATCAACTATGAATTATTCGATGGTCTACTGTAATTTATACTGAAATATCGCCAACTCAATTATAATATAAGTTTGTAATTAACCGACTGACCAACAAAGTACTGATTATAAGCGAAGGTCCTTAGTCAGTTAAGTATATCACCCAAGTAGCTATCTATCTTCAACCTAGGAACAAAATGAAACACTAACGTAGGAGTTACTATGTAGATAATCTAAGATTATTTTTGCTTCCTTCAAGAAATCTTGCTGGACGCAAGTTTTAAACTTATACTGTAGAATGATGTAAGTATATAAGTATATCAAGTTGGGAATTATCGGACAAAAAATAAAAAGAAAAAAGTTTGTAGGGTGTAGTATAAGGTACATTTTCTTTGCCGTACAAATGGAATATTAGTGGGTAGCATATTGAAAGTGTGCGCTATGCAAAAGTCCATAAAAGAGTGTGTCGATCCACGAGATAGGAATGTTTTAGAAAAATATTAAGAATGTAGAGAATAAATTACATTCACTCAAAATGTCCACAAACTAAAAATAAAAAAAGAAATAGGTACTTACAAGAAGGTTGTATAAATATCAGAGACGAAGAGTGAATTTCTGCAGAAGGGAAGCCGGGGCTAACACTTCTTATGGGATTACGTCAAATTAGACACTATAATACCTATATTTTTATCCAAAAGGTAACTCGATGGGATTCGTGTTCTTAGGTAGCTTCGCGCCCGATAAATATGTATTTTTCTTAGTTTAATTGTTAGTGTAATACTAATTATTTATTATATAAGAAATTCATGCCCATAAATGAAGCAAAATACAAAGGAAATTAGAAACCAGACATCTTTGTTCTCTGAACTATTATTTATGTTTTTTTTTATCATGACAATTCCCAATGCTATAACCACGCCACCTATATAATGTCTACGGTATTATAATATTATCTATACCGATACACATTTATTAATGTTATTCAGTAGGTATTAAAATAGAAAAGTTGGTGACCTTCCAGCGATATAATATACTTGACAAACTAGCCACTAATAATATGCCAATATTGCTGTGATATCGACTGCTGCAAACTTCAACACTAATCAATAAAATACTCTGAACGATTGTTAAGAATGTTATCGTGGTTCAGTCTCTTCTTATGCCCCTACATTTTAGTACCAATTAACAGTGCAGTATTCCTACAGCAGTGTAGAAGAATTAAGGGTGAACATTATCGGGCTTACGACCGACCTCGGCTGGCTTGAGTGATCACTTTACTGAGGTATTGTTACCATTCACACTGTTGCAGGAAGAGTAGGTATACACACCAGGCGCGAAGCTACCTAAGAACACCATTCCCATCGAATTACCTTTTGGAAAAAATGATAGGTATAATAGTGTCTAATCTAACGCAATCCCAATAAGAATTGTTAACCCCGGATTCCCTTCTTCAGATATTCACCCTTCGTCTGTGATATACACCCGCCACCCACCCTTTATTCTTCTACACTTTTGTAGGAATACTGCATTGCATATAGGTACTACGGAATGTAGAAAAATTCAACGCTTCACACGGATAATTTGTAAAACCAATAATAATCATATTCATATATTTTACCAGCATGATAATTGCTGTCCGGGATATGAACATAAATGCTTGTGCAAAATATACTAAAAAATCGCATATTTATTGCCATCTATCGAATGTATCACGAAACGAATATTCGACCTATTTTGTGGTTGTTTGTAGGTATACGTAAGTGCTAAAATAGGTTAATATTAAATAAATATTAGGTAATTATTCCGATAATAAGTGTGACCAAACAATTTTTCAACTATGTAAACATTCATCCGTGCGTAATGATATTTTGTAAAAAAGACATACTAATTGTGATTTGTCAACTTTATTAGTATATTGAATTTTATTTGTTTATTAAAGTTTCTGCCCAATTATTATGACACACCATTCACAAAAAAATAAAACTTATAAGTGATAGGTATAATATAAAATACATAGTAAAATGCACGTCAACTCTACAGACGAAAATCCTGTCCGTGAAAACGTGGGTATTTTTTAAAGGATCTAGTTTGTATACACTAACCCATGTAATGTATTCGACAAAAAAACGGGAGTAAAGTGCAGTAAAAAAATTGATGCGATGAAAATGTAGGGAAACGTACCTCCTAGATAGAAAATCAAAATAATCGTCTAGCATTTTCAAATGAATTGTAGTGTATTAGAAGTTAAGTGTAGTACATATATAATATAGGCTCTAGATAGGCGTTGCACCACATCATGTAAGTACCTACTCTGGGATACAGTATAGTCTACATCCATAGTACTGGAGGCGGTGGCATAGGACTGGCTCCTCCTACTATTGCACCATATAATGTAGTAGTGAGGCCAGGACGCTCCAGGCATACCAGAGCAGACCCACTTCTCTGCAGACCACCAGACTAGCAACACTTACCAGAGCCCAGGACAGCTTGCTGATACTTGGGAGGTAAGTGAACATTACATATTGGCGACGTGGATAAATTTATAGAACAGTGATAATTATATAAAGTGATACCAGTGTAAATTATCATTATAATAACGTACATACATTGCAAATAATAATAATTACTACGCAATCAAACAAATAAAAATGTTTTAAATCAAGAGTGAATTTAAATGGGTTTTCTTTGTTTGTATCGGTTAAAGGATATTACTAATAATATGTATTTAAAATTACTATAAAATACAAACTATTACACAATAGCATGCTATGAATTATTGGTTGCTGTGTCTGCATATAACTTAATTCGTTTCAATTCAAATCAAAACCTACTTAAGGCGGGTTATCCTAATTTAATAATAATAAAAAAAAGGGGAGAAAGAAAGAAAATAATTTGGGTACCTATACAAAGAAAAGAAAAAGTGATTGAAGAAGAAACCCTCACGTTTTAATAATATTTTAAGATATCTAGTGTACTCGTATCTTGTCAAATAAATGCATGAATTTGAAGGGCAAAAGAAATGTGTATAAAATTGTTGCGCAATCCGCATTCCAATGTTATAGAACATTACACATAATAATCGCGCAGTACCGATGATAAGGGTATTGCACAATCGGATAACATTGCAAAACATCGCATAGCAACAACCTCCATAAGATGTACGAGGGTTTCAGTTAATATAATAAATAAATAAATAAATATTTATTTCAATTAATAATGATTCCTTAACTAATAACAGCAAATTTAACTTAAATGCATTATACATAAAATAATCAAGATACATATTACATATACACTATTATAAAGAGGATAGTCATTTGTTTTTCTATGCAAGCCGATGTACGTTAAGCCAAGCATCCGATTACATCGTGTTATATATCAAAAGATGTGTTAATTTTTTCCCGTGACATAGGCTATTTATATTTTCATGTAGTATATGATAATCAATAATGCACTGTACATTTGCTTGTGAAATAAAAGAAAGGAAGAAATGTATATTAAAACATTCCATTTAAAGTTCAGCAATAAAGCCTACCATCGAGGAAGAGTTTTGTGGAAATACGTATGCATCCGTTGTGCAACCTTTGTTGAGGTAATGCATAACACACACATGCATTGGATGGTGGACAATACGTATGCATTTGTTGTGCAACCTTTGTTAAGGTAATGCATAACACACACATGCATTGGATGCTGGACAATACATATGCATTTGTTGTGCAACCTTTGTTAAGGTAATGCACGACATAGACATGCATGGAATGCTGGACAATACATATGCATTTGTTGTGCAATCTTTGTTAAGGTAATGCACGACATAGACATGCATGGAATGCTGGACAATACATATGCATTTGTTGTGCAACCTTTGTTAAGGTAATGCATAACACACACATGCATTGGATGCTGGACAATACATATGCATTTGTTGTGCAACCTTTGTTAAGGTAATGCACGACATAGACATGCATGGAATGCTGGACAATACATATGCATTTGTTGTGCAACCTTTGTTAAGGTAATGCACGACATAGACATGCATGGGATGCTGGACAATACATATGCATTTGTTGTGCAACCTTTGTTAAGGTAATGCACGACATAGACATGCATGGGATGCTGGACAATACATATGCATTTGTTGTGCAACCTTTGTTAAGGTAATGCACGACATAGACATGCATGGGATGCTGGACAATACATATGCATTTGTTGTGCAACCTTTGATAAGGTAATGCACAGCATACACATGCATGGGTCGTGCCACCTTGGATAAGGTAATGCAGGCCGTCTGTGGTATAAATACAGACAAGGTCTTGTGAAAGACTGGGGCACTTGGTGCCGTGCTTAAATGCAGTTATAGTCTGTGGTATAAATACAGACAAGGTCTTGTGAAAGACTGGGGCACTTGGTGCCGTGCTTAAATGCAGTTATAGTCTGTGGTATAAATACAGACAAAGTCTTGTGAAAGACTGGGGCACTTGGTGCCGTGCTTAAATGCAGTTATAGTCTGTGGTATAAATACAGACAAGGTCTTGTGAAAGACTGGGGCACTTGGTGCCGTGCTTAAATGCAGTTATAGTCTGTGGTATAAATACAGACAGAGTCTTGTGAAAGACTGGGGCACTTGGTGCCGTGCTTAAATGCAGTTATAGTCTGTGGTATAAATACAGACAGAGTCTTGTGAAAGACTGGGGCACTTGGTGCCGTGCTTAAATGCAGTTATAGTCTGTGGTATAAATACAGACAAGGTCCTGTGAAAGGCGGGCACTTGGTGCATGTGCTTGAATGCAGTTTTTCTCAGCAATAAAGCGAAACGCAAATAAGATTTTGTCATTGATATACTTGGAAGCAGGTTGCATTGAACAGCAATGGAAGAAAAGGGCAACGCTGTGGCACATGGCCGGTATAGGTCTTCAAGAGGTATTTTGATTTGCTGGGTGCCCGTGCAGGAGATTAAAACTTCGGGTGTTTTCCAAATAGCCCTGGAAAAAAAATGCAGGAGATGATATTAAATGAAAACATATAGTGGAGGCAAATTGTTTGGAAACAGTTACCCGTCAAGTGGGAGAATTCAAAGCAATAAAAATATTTAAAAATCAAATAAAAGATTGCGGAAGTTATTCCAGCCCAGATATTGACAGTGACCACAATATGTTAATAGCCAAAAGTATACTAAAACTGGAAAAGATTAAAAGAAAAACTACCAATAAATGGAACACTAAGGGTTTAAATTTTGAAAAGGTCAAAGATAAATACACGGAAAAAACACAAGACTGTAGACACGGATGCTCAAGAAGATGTAAATGAAATATGGGTAATAATAAAAACGAAAATCAAAGCGGCGGCAGAAGAAGTCATTTGCAAAAGTAGACCTATGGCAAGAAAAGTGAGGCTCAGAGGAAATCCTAAATATGATAGAGAAAACTGAAAAAATGATTCTAGTGACATGGCACAAAGCGAATACAGAGCATTGAGAAACAGAAAGTCTCCGGGAATTGATGAAATACCGGCCGAACTATTAAAGTCGGCAGGAAAGGGGGTAACAGACGCTTTGGTTATGATGATCCAGATGAGTTATAGTGCGGGAATTTTGACAGAGGATTTTGAAAAATGTTTAATTGTTGCTCTGCCGACGAAATGTGAGCAACACAGAACATTAAGCCTAATATCTCATGTCTCCAAAATATTGACTAGTATTGTTTTAAAGAGAATCGAACCAAAAATAGAGGACGCTCTTACAAGATTTGGATTTAGAAAAGGCATGGGAACTAGGGAGGCCATACTGTCCTTACGTGTGATATTGGAAAAGAGAATAAAGAGAAATCAAAACACATATATTGCTTTTGAAGATAAAGAAAAGCATTTGATAAGGTAGAATGGAGAAAGCCCTCTGAAGTTACAAAAAAGCTAGGAGTGAAATACAGAGACAGGAGAATTAAATTTGTGTTGTATAAAAATGAAGCCGCTATAGTTACAAGTGGAAATGGCAAGAAGCCAAAATAAGGCAAGTAGTTAGAAAGGGATACTCTCTATCTCCAGGCTTTTCAATGGGTATATTCAGTGTGCAAAAATGAAGTCAGAGATAAAATTACTCATAAGAAAGGGTGTGACAGTGCACGGGAAGAAGATTGACATGATTAGATTTGCTGACGATATTGCACTGATTGCTGCAAGTGAAGAAGAACTCAGAGAAGCACTAGTAGCCATGGAGAATGCCTTAAATACCGAGTACAATATGAAGATAAATATAAACAAGACTAAAGTTATGAAGGTTGGTCTTGAGGAGCAATACATTAATCTGGTGATGTTCGGAGAGACATTGAAAAATGCAAAAGAGTTCGTGTACCTCGGAAGTAGGATCTCTTGGGATGGGAGAACACAAAGTGAAGTTGACAGCCGAATACATCGGGCAAGACTTGCATTAAATAAAAAGTCAAAGATTCTTGAATCAAACAATTCAGAACTAAAGCTCCGCTAGCAACTTACAAAAATATATTTATTTATTTAAGTAAAAATATTACACTCTTCGGCATTACAGCGCTCAGCCTTTGCGCCGAAGAGTGTGCACACAGAAGGTGTATGTATGGAGCATATTGATGTATGGCTGTGAGTCATGGTGTCTCACCAGAAAAGACAAGAGAATGAAGGCTTTTGAGATGTGGTGCTACAGAAGAATGTATACCGAAATTTGAATAATTAGTTGATTAATAGTTTTGTAAGTGTAATAACGAAAAAAAAAAGAGTCCAAAATTAAAAAGAAGGAAGAGATGTAGTGTATTAGAAGACAAGGCTGTTGTGAAATAAAAGAAACGAAGAAATAGACTATGCATTCCACGTGCGAATACGATAAATTACGATAAAACTGTAAATGTCTAATATTGAATGAAAGTGATTTTCAATATTATATAATTAAAATTCTGGAAGCAATAATAGTAATCAAATATCATGTATACTGAAGTGATTTAAATAATAAGATGATTAATAGTCCGGTATGTCCAATAACGTTGAAAAACATTAAAAAGAAGGAAGAGATGTAGTGTATTAGAAGTTAAGTGTAGTACATATATAATATAGGCTCTAGATAGGCGTTGCACCACATCATGTAAGTACCTACTCTGGGATACAGTATAGTCTACATCCATAGTACTGGAGGCGGTGGCATAGGACTGGCTCCTCCTACTATTGCACCATATAATGTAGTAGTGAGGCCAGGACGCTCCAGGCATACCAGAGCAGACCCACTTCTCTGCAGACCACCAGACTAGCAACACTTACCAGAGCCCAGGACAGCTTGCTGATACTTGGGAGGTAAGTGAACATTACATGAATGGTCACATAAAAAGAAAATAAAGGATACCTATTCCTTCCGTTTAAATACCGTGATTAATCTCAATACATGCAAAACTTTGAATCGAATATTTCGAAAATAACCTTGTAGCTTCAGCTACTGATTTATTTCTTAATAAAACTCAAATATTTCTTATGTGAATCTGCCTGCATTCCAAAATAGTTTCGCCCTTTTAAGTATGCGAACTAATAATAACATCGATAGATAGGTGTGGAACAGCAGACATAGCCTAGCATAATATTGAAATTATGCAAGTTGATAATAGGTTAGAGTCTGTCTGTACTCTGTAGATATAGAGGTGTGTATTGTGAGAGACAGTCGCGTCAACCAGGCGTATCCGGTACTACAAGGACAACGAGAATATCCAATATTATTAGTAAATGAGAGGTGAACGTAGAACAATATCATATTGTGTCTCCAATACTGCTAGAAGCACTGTGCAAACAATATAACGCCAGGACGTATAACGCAGAGAAATAGGACGAAATATGTATAAAAAATTCAATAGATAACTATAGACTCTTCCACATTTAATTACCCGTTAGGCTTGCTCCCTCCACTTACCCTTGGATGGTACAGGAACGTCAGTTCCTATTTCATCCAATATCTGTATACTGAGGAGGGCTCAGGGATCACCTGAAGGGCTTCCCCCCAACAAACCCCTCCCCGATTTATAGCAACCGTCAACATTTACAAATACACATTTAATTAAAGTTATTAATATTTTATATCTCCTCCCCAGTTTCATATTTTCAATCCCGGGGATTAATTTTCAGCAAAGTTAGGCATCTCGTTCGCCACTGTGCTAGTCTTTTGCAACCCCCTTCAGTTCAACATAGTATGAGGTGCATTTCCCCTATACTCTTCCCCTCAACTATTCCCTCTATTATGTCATGCAGGAGACCTCATTTTATAATATAATGATTAGGTACCAACTATAGCTCTTACTGGACCTATAAATAATTTGATTAGGTACTTCAATAATCTAAGTACTGAATTTATGACTATTTGAAGAAAGAGCACTGACGCAATTTGTGATACACAGTTATTATATAATGTGCAACGTTATCTTACATTCTTGGGCTATTATTTTGTTGTGATGGAATATTAATTTGAGTACTTATCAATCTTGGGATCAAACTGAATATGTTTCAAATTCACATTGTGGGCTTACGAATTCGTTCGTCTTTTTACCTAAGCAAAGTATTAATAAGATAAGAAATAAGTATTACAATACAAATTTAAGTACTCGTGTTATTTATTTTTAATAATATCTGATAATGTTGTACTTTAAATATAGGCAGTCAAATCGTTTCAACATTTTAAACACTTTCTGACCTTTCACTTTGGTTAATTTATTTACTGTCAAAACAAAATACGATAATCAGATTTGAATGTGCCTAATAACTTTTAATATTAACAAAATGTTGATGGCATCTTGCATAGAAAGGTTGGCAATAATTATCTACCTCTTTCATATAAGAGCATATTATTATTGGAATATATTATTATCTTAGGTTACTACGTTTTGAGTTTCTTCGATTCAGCTATATTGCCACATTATTTGTGCGCCTCAGAGGTGTTACGGTCAGTATGTGTAAACGGAGTTATACTATTTTTTATAGGGAGGTCCTAATCAACTTTATCATCAGCCCTTATCAGCCCATTGTAAGGCATAGGTCTTCCGTTTCTTTCTCCACTTCTCACGCTTCCAAGCAACACTCATTAACTGGGGTCCGGAAAACTTCCTTATGTCATCCATTCATTTTGTAGCTGGCCAACTTTGTAGTCGTTTGTCGCTACCAGTCTTTTTATTTATCTTTTATCCTCAATCCTTGTAATGTGTCCTGCCGATTTCCACTACTGTATCATTTCAACCATATCGGATATTTTTTGTTTAACTACATACCTATCCGGTAGTTTGCAACTCAATCAAGTAAAGCAAAAGAAAAGGACCAATACTACACAATTACTAGAAAAACACACAATGAATCATTATATTATGTTTCAATCACAATTTAAAAGTGTAAAGATAAATCTGTAGGTACGTAAATTGATTACTTAATTTTGTTAAAAAAAGTAACGATTACTTAGTGTTTAAGTTAGTAGTTGGTTATCATGAGGTATGAGGTACTACTATAATTTTCTAAGTACAAGACACGTGACACTCTGTTGAGGAAGTTGTTTTGTCAGTAAATAATAATTCTAGTAAACGACAGCTAAAAGTCGTGACCCGATCAAATTACTTAACAATAAAACAGTTTAAACTGCTCTATTTTATACACATTCACAGTAAATGTCGTTTCGCTTAAGATACTTTGAGTACTAAATAAATACTTTAAGACATTTTCAATAGATTGATGTATTTTGACACTATATTGAACAGTGTTTTTACTTACTTACTGTTTCATTTTGCTACCATAGAATGGGAGTGTTTATGTTATGGTCGTAATAAAGTTATAACTTAGCTACACTTCACGTTCAAAAGTGTTTATTTGATATACATTGCTAATCGATAATTTTAACAATTCGTTTTCAGTCTAATTTAAGTAAAAAAAACTTTACGTAGATACTTAAAGATATTTTACAGTAGGTACGAATCATCACACTCTTGTACCTAATATAAATTTTCAGTTCAAAATTGAAACATCAACTGTCTGATGTTTAACATCGTTTTACTATGATAACACTATTAGCAATAACCAATAACAAATGTCCCCACTGTTGAACAGATAATACAGTAGTTGCTTACGATTTTATCGCTTCAAATCCAATTGTAAAGGGTGATAAAATGTGTCACATTTTATTTTTAACTGTCCAACAGCTATTTATTTTCATTCTCTTCTTTTTAGTCGTTCAGAAGAAAGATACGAGGCTTCGACGGTAGTCAACGTTACATTGGGTATTGTAATTGGCAGTGTTGAAAAGTTATACTGACTTATATTCATATGTTACACGTTTTACTCCATAGTCCATTCTAACGCAATTCACACACGTCAATGATTACAGGTTCAGAAATTACCAATTTATAGACACACCTATGTATGATGTGTTAAGATGGTTTTCAAATATCATAATAACGTAGGTGTATTATAAAATGCTATAAATTATTATTGGTACTCATACTAAAAATGCACATAAAATACACTGACTTTAGGTTCAATAACAGCGGAACATTTGGTATTGTATCAGCCTCAATCTCTGGCATTTAATCACAATTCACGATTAGAAAGGAACCTCCTATGTGTTGGAATTGTTTGTAAGAATATTACGGCACTTAGGTATTATTTACCTACATTTAAGTGGAGTCTAACGTTTATGATCCTCAGACAAATCAAATCAAAGGCGTGGAGGACGAAAAATTTTAAACTGAATCAATAATACTTGATGAAGTGTAATGATTTATAAGTCGTATTGATATACTATACTATGAGAAGTTTTAGCAAACTCTTGTGTCTTATACCATTCAAATTAGTAACTTCCTATATATCATCCATTTATATCCAAATGAAAAACAAATAAAGAATCAATCACCATTGCTTATTTAATATACATAAAAATCTTCCTGCGAAACCAAATCGGTCCAATCCTGAAATCTATGCAGGTAGTTACATAATAATTGTATATTATCTTCTAAGAAAACTAAATTGCTATATGACATCGAGACTAACAAAATTAATGGATTCCGGACAAAACAGAAAAATATGTTAATTCGCTGAAATTCTAAAGGCATTCATCAAATGTTGAAAACTAGAAGATTGTAGGGAATACTTGTGGAGACAAAAGGAATAGTTTGGTACAAATGCGGGTTTGGTATTTCGCATTTTATAAGAGGTCTGTAAAAATTTAGTGACAATAAATCACCTTGGGATACCTAGCTAGTATAGGGCCTCGTTTTCACTTTTACTTTTATGATACAACATAAATAACGTAATTAAAATAACACTTAGCTCATAAAAGACTATTAATATTTCTACCATAAAAAATATAAAACGCTTTTGAAATTTGCATATAGAGGTATAAAACGTTAAAAAATGTTGAAATTATAAATGTTTCAAATGGTCTTAAAATTAGAGTGAATAATAGATCCGAAAGTAATCAGGTGTAGATAATGTCTGTCTAATGTCAAGTGGAAGGGAGGGATAAGATGTCTGTGAAGAGCTTGTAGCGCTGTTGCTTGTTTCTATCACAATTAGATGATTGAGTTAGGAATAACTTCCGAACCGGCACAGAAAATGTCAGATACAAAAACAAGGAAAGAAAGTAGGTACGTACCTAAATTTGAATTAAATATTTTGTGTTAAAATTCCCATTTTTTGAAAATGCAGTTGCAAGGTCTTTTGCAAATAATGATATAGGCAAAAATATTTCATAAAATGTTCGCGTGTTGGCTGTGATAGATGAGAAAATAACAAACTAATAATGTGACATGAAATTTTCAAAGAATAATAAAGTTAATAGTCGTGATTGTCAGTTGGTAGGTAATAAATGGTATTACTCAAGAGTTAGATATTAAATACTAGACCTATATACAAGTACTTACTGAACTACTTTGAAATAAGTAGCTGATTTGTACTACTGTCGCCATGGTATGTATCAAGTCCTACGCCCATTTTTGCATTGTTCAAAGTCTCGTGTATATAAATTCATAATATTGCACTATTACGTTCTAAAGTCCTTTCCAAACAGACGACGGCAGTTGCATAAGACTCTATCTGGAAATGAGCTACATAATAATGAGTCTAATAATGCTATACATGTAGAGTCGCTTAATGGTTATGAAATACGAGTATGTTTTGATTAAGGAATCGAAAGTAGGTTTTCAACTACTAAACTATGTTGCATAGAATACCCGCAGAAACTGGGTATCAGCAAAATCAGAATGTTAAGAATCTTATCGATATTTTATAGTCCTGTATGTTCCCAGAGCTTTTTATTATCTTCACATGAAAATTGCTTAGTAATAGGTATCCTTTCCTTGTCACGGAATGTAAGATACTGGCACTGTATTTTGGCAAACGTTTTGCCTTCCTGTTTTACCTCACTCAGAATACTCACTGCATTGTACATATGATTACTATAAAATATGCGTTTCAATAAACTATGATAAGTTTCAACACATTTGTATAAATCTGTACCTATTATTGCTTATTAAATAAAGTACTGTGATACACATTCTCGTAAGTGTAAACTCGAGCTGACAGTTATTAATGTGTGGTTTGTGTGATATAATTATATTATATTATTATCATTAACACAGTTTATACTATTTCTATAGTGGCACGCGCTTGCCTTATAATTATATTTACATTAGGTACATGTTATTGTATTTTGTAGTCAGTTAGTTATTTTGATAATAAAAGTATTATAACTGAAACACTTTCACTGAAGGCACAATACCTTCATCATGACGTGAAGATTTGAACAATATTATTAGATACATTGTGTGCTGAATAATAGAAAAATAATATGTGTCTATTGTAATATAAATTACCTTTTTCTATATGTCGTGCGTTGATTTCCTTTCATAGTAATTTTTGTTCTATTTTTATTTCTTGTATCATTATCATATTATTAAATATCTATGTTGTACAAACTTTTCTCAAAATACCTACTAACCTTTTTACCTACCAAAAATCCAAACAAAGTACATACTTTTCTACATATTTTCAGTGTTTGAAGTCGCCTGCCAAGAAAATTGGGTTGCAGATTATATAGGAAAATTACACCCGAAACATTTGTGGGCATTCAGTGGGCACATCTTTCGGTAGCATTATATCTATCCCAGCAAATATTTCCTTGGATTTTTTCCATGCAAACTTACCACCGTTATCTATATTTTCATGTTGGTTTACGAGTCTTATATACCTATGATGCGAAAATATTGGCAATTTCTATAATAAATTTGGTACGATATTTTCCTCGGCGTGTACAAGATCTATATTTGCTCCAGTTATATTTTCTTGGTGTTGTGTAATACAAGGCGGCGATAAAGCTCCGACATAAATAAAGTTTCATATCACCATTAATACTAGTGTTATTATGACAAGCTTCAGTAGATAAGTAGCAGACTGCTGTGATATTAATTTCATACTTTTGCAACTTTGTGCAATTGTATTTTGCAGAGTAGAGTACTGAGTTCCTATGAAATCTATACAGTCAGCACTATAACTCCCTACATTTCGCTTAATCTGATTTTCGTAAGATTTAATTAAATTTGTTATTATTTAATTCTTGAGCTATAATAACAACTTATTTAATAATATATTTGCAAAGTTCAATTTGGCACAACGAAAGTTTCAAAAGAAATAGAAAGACATAGGTATAACCAATAGAATTATCTGAGTGGATATTGTGTATAGATATCATTTACTAGTAAATTGTAACCCTTTTCAAAGTCTGAATTCGAACTGAATTCTCGAAACTGTATTGTTTCGAATGCCATACTGCTTTTAAGATTACTCCAGTATTTAGCAAATTTAAATACACAAGATAAGAAACTGAACTTTCTCACATAATCCAAGTGTCAAACTGCTAAGTCAAAAAATCTATGAATTCAGTACTATTACATATACAATTTTTACAAGGTTGAATTAAATGATTCGTCTGTCACGCAATGTACGAGCATGTCGATTTAATGAATATCGTCTGAGACGTCATTGTCTTAATGTCTTTAGAAATAATTTAATTTAATTTTATTCACATCGTCATTGCACATGAAAAAATGACAAATAAATTTAGCCTCAAGCGGCTGAAGACCTTGCATCTCCTCACATATTAGATCACCTCACCATTTTCAACACGAGTATCTTTATTTATTAAATTCCCATACTATTAATATCCTGTTGATTTATACTTAAAAATATTCAAAGTAACTTGAATACATTATGCAAATACATTAGATAACAATGTATAACCCAATACTTCCTACATATTTAGTGTTGCATAATAATGTAAACAACTTCTAAGGCACTTTGGGTGTATGTATTCTTGTTAGTATTTGTATGTACTAAATTTTATAAGCAATTAGGAACTACTGTAACTCATGCACTAGTATAATTTGAGAACAAGATTAATGATTGGAATGTTTTCAATTATTTCCGCAAAATTAAAATGGGCAGTTGCAATTTACTCCCCATAGAGAGCGATTTGATTTGGCTGGCAGAAATTGCCACTATTGGACAATAAGCTCGCTCTTTGTATTTTATATACCTACAATAAAGAATATTTTATTTTATGTTATCGTTTTCTAAACAGTGTTGGTCCGGCCGGATTTTAATACAATATCAAAATATGAAACCAAAATCGCTAATCATTAATTTAAATTTTAAAAAATTGACAGCAAATCTGTACATACAATACATATAGGAATGCAGACATCGATAATCATTCATTTGTGCATTATCGTAGGAAGATTTCTAAATACTAATAATTCAGGTACATACCTACAATGTTTGTATTTTAGGATTTTGAGGCCCTTTTTATCTGAGCCTAATCTTTTGGTTTGGATTTCTTCCCAGTCTTATGTTGATGAGCTTATACTTTTTTGGTTGATAATAAGTAGGTACACCCTGTGAAATGAGTTTGCAAATCCTTCTGCCGCCCCGCTTAAAAAATCAATGAGATAATAATCCCTTGTTTAGTTTCTCACAATTCGTTGAGCTTCAAGTCTTATTGTATAATTAAAAATGTATTTTCAGTATACATTAATTAATTAATAATATGCAACAATGCCTGAGGTAAGATCCACACCTCTATTGTTATAAATAATTATTACCAAGTAAAGACTTAGAAGAGATTTATTGTGAAGAAGATTCACAAATCAAGAAATCAATGAAGCGTGTCTCCCGTCGTAGTTTTGTTCTCTGTGAAACCTAATTAATGTTTCAAGGTTCATTCTTATATTGGACAGTGCCAAGATCAAGATGAGGATGTTCACATCATTGCTCTGATGGAATCGTGATTAGTGTCATGTGCAACTTATTATTTGCATTGTTAACTAACGGGAAATGTACCTAAATGTATTATTGTTTAAGTAACATGAAGAATGACTAAACGCTTATGTAGATGCATTCACTGTATTATTTAGGTGTGATTTTTCCATTTTCGTATGTTTTCCCTCAGGTTATTTTTATATTTCACATAAAATTAGTGTTATTTTACAGAGTTGGGAAAATAATTTATACATTTTTTCTTAGTACATACCCTCACATTGCATTGCGCGGCCAACCTCAGTGCAGACGACTCCCGACAGACCACCTAAGAGATGGGCCTATATTAAGAAGGAGAAGAAGACATAAAGAAATATCAGTTAGTTATTTCAAGAGAATCGTGTTCAAAATTATGAAAAATATTTCTGTTAACAAATCTTTCAAATCTTTCAAATCTTTTTTTAAAAATACACAAACGGAGGTTATAAATTCATCGAAGAAACGAAAACTTTTATCACACATTATTCCGTAAGCTGCATCGCTTTGTACATATAAAAATTCATAATAGGTACTTTTGTGGATGTCCATTGTCTAGTCATAATGCACTATAATGTTGTATCTCATGTAAGCATAATGAAGGCTTAATGTTATATCGTAACAACGTAACTATCAACATAAAAGAAAGAAAAAACTTTTTGACATCCGTAAAACCTTTTAATACTTACATCACATAAATATTTCACTTCACATATTATTACGAAAGCAACTCATAATGCACAAATATGATAAGACAAAATATAAAAACACATCAAGCCCAAAAGAAATGATATGCTAATGGCCCTGAACCACTCATAATAATGTGAGTGTTCTGTAAGAATGTTTTTCGCTGAGAATGCAATCATTAGTTGAGTGACCTTAAAATTGTCATAAAGTAGTCATAATATTATATGACAATAATCGATGGTTTCATATTAATGTAATAGGTCATAGTATTGCAAAGGTATACTCATATATCCTTCGCATACATCATTCCGATGGGTTTATATTCTAATCTCTACCTAGAATTTCCCTATCCACACTATTAAGATAGTCTGGGTATAATTATGTAAGTACGAATGTATAATATTAATACACTCTCGGCATCTTTCCAATTCAACCAAAACCTCTTGTCTTGTTTCCCAACTTTCTATTCGCACCTGCCAACCCATTCCAGGGTGGCTCTCAATAATAATTATTGAAAAAGGTGGGAAAACTACATTGATAAACAATATTTTAGTCAGCCTTATGTTATGTTGCAGTAAACCTACATAACTTCGTCAGTCTTGAAAATATAGGAGAGCTGTGTACTCTAAACAGAAAGTAAGAAATCAAATTCTTTGCCTTTTCTTTTTGATTCGTAAAAATGTATTATATCTCACATGATTTTATTAAAAATCTATTCGATCCACATACTCGTAACTATCAAAAAATAATCACACACTACGAATAAATAATACATAGCTTAATTAGTTCTATTGTGTCGATATGTTATTTATTGATACGTTTTCAACTCGTATTATCCAATTACAAAAATTAAAATACACTGAAGTCGAAATAATACAACCAATTTATATTAGGTACACCGTACATATACAAATACAGAAGTCATGAGCATTTTACAATAAGTAAAGTAGCTGATACCATAAGTAGAAGAAGCCTAGACCATGTTGTATTGATACCTACGTGTATTTGTTATTTGATTACGTCCTTGACTTTTGCGTAATGTAGGAAATACATTTTTTTAATAAAAAATAAAAACAACCAACTGATTTATATGCTACTAGTACATGCATGTACTTATTTGTAACGTGTTTGTAGATCCTTACATGTATGCCGCCTACAAAGCTTGAATATGCATATTCAATAAAATATGCATAAAAAACAGGAACCTATCAAAATATTGTGCTAATATATTAAAGTACTAATAAAGTATGTTAAACAGCTCGTGTAGATTATTTCACCCATTGTAAAGTACTGAATTTTTCATATTTCAAATCAAGACTAGAGGGTTCCCAAATGTAAATTCTCCCAGGTTAAACAGATTGTACCATTTTAGTATAAATCAACAAAAAAATCAGAACACAATATAGCTAAGCGTGTCTAACTAAAAATATTAGGTATTTTTTCTCTTACATTTTAAAATAATCTGCTTCTTTAATTCTGTGAATCCAAGCCACCAATGATCCTGGAATACCTGATTCCTCGGTATAATATAAGACCTCACGTGGTTCTGAAGTCACTAGACCGTAGTGGCATTTCATCCTTATCGTCTTTACAGAATTTAAGTAACAATGAGTTCTTTTATTGAATCGTGCTGTGAGGATGCCAAAGTCTTCCCATATAGCCTCGTTTATCAATATTAATATTAAACTCAAAAGATAATAATTGAAAAAAAAAAATCTCATATACCTTCCGCAATTAATCACCTGTGAAATGGAAACTCCATATACTACTTGACAACAATAAAATTTATCTTCAATTGAGGAGCTTTACAGTGAACCTGCTTAATTTCTGATTAGTGTAAGGAAGGCATTTAAACCCAAATCATAAATCATATTTAACTCAACCCTTAAGAGTATTACGGTAGCGATAATCTGTCATATAATTACCACCCACATGGGGACATTACTCCTAAATTATAGGAATTTTGTATTGATTTTATTTGCAAAATAACTTAGTGCTCTTTTATGTATAGTGTATATGTCATTGGTGAGCAAAAATGATATGAACAATATTCAACACTAGATTAGTATATAAGAGTGTATCGCCACGGAAATGTTATTTAATGAAATAAAGACTGGTAACTAAAGCGGGAAAGCATATCGGTTTTGTCTGACACATGATTTAAAAAAAAAACTTTCATAATAGTAAATATTGCTCCCATATATATGAGATACATAGTCGGATAACATAATTATAAAAACAGAGTGTTGTTCTTATCCCATTGTGTTTCTGACGCTATTGTTCACTTTAGGTACGCCAGTTTCTTTGACAAATAAATTACTTGCTTAGAACCTAAGAGAAAATTGAATTTTCTAAGGTACAGCTGATACTTAGAAATGTTTAAGTAAAATTACGTCTAATGATTATTGCGATGGTGGTGTCATCGCGTGACCGTGAATTATCCAACACAAACGAAAGTAAAAGTCGTTGGCGTCGAGTCATTGCCTCCACACGATGCAATCAGCTGTTTTGTGCGGAATCATCATCGCCATAATAATCTTCATCATCATAACTCGCCGAGAGGGAAAACAATAAGAATGATCTACGCTAGCGATGACGAAAATCGATTACAACCGGAACCTAATCACTGATTTACTCAGTCATCTTTTCTTGTAGGTGCACGAGTAATATATAAAAAAAATCGGAAACGATGATTCATCGTCAGCACTGAGAATTTCTTTTAAAATACTTTTGTTATTCAAACAATGCTTTTTAATCATATTAGCTAGCTCATACTAATGAATACCTGCTCACCAACACATAGCTGACTTATTGTTTGGACCTCTATTCGGGGAGTCCATGAGACAAGCTGAATGCAACCGTGTGAGTGAGGTTATATAATATTTGAGTACATTTTGAAAGTCTAGAAAGGAAATTGATGGACTCCCACGGGCTTAAGGCCCTCCGCATCCCGGGTAGCACAGACGCATATAGCGTCCTCTTTACCCGCACTTCTTGGCATTTTTATTAAGAGGTGGGCTCATGGTTAGCCATAAGGGAGCCCCCCGACAAAAGGAAAGCAACTATTTGGTTATGCATTGAGTATTCCCTGATAAACTATAGGTATAACACTTATCAACGTAACCAAAATCTTAGATTCTCAAGCCTGTTATATGACAGAAACTCAAACTACTGGAATATCCACAAATTGAATTCAGTTCCAATAGGCCAGAAGCATTTACTTCTATTTACACTGAATTTAACAGTTTTCTAATCGAACCGAACATATTATTACGTTTCTGCAACATAGTTACATTCTGACTATGGCGTTTACGTGCAAGCGATTTTTGACCACTACCCATGTAATTTGAGTTGTATCTACTAAGTATAGTTTTATGTATTTTTATAACAATATTACCTATAATTAAATTTGTTGAATAATATTATTTCTGATAATTTTATACTTTGATCCGTCACGTAAGTTATTCGGCAGGTCATTTTGTAGGCACATAAAAGGGCGGACATTGTCTTTCTAAGTAAGTATGTATTATTATGATCTATACAATTTTATGAACCCTTAATAATTGTTGCTGACCTCGTAATTATTACTACTGCGGTCAAGATGAAAAGGAAAGTTCATTGTTTAATAAAAACTACTTCTAGTATCGAATTATTCTCTTACGTCACATCATGTTCCCATGTGAACGTAATATCTTTGTAATTTTATACGCGTTATTTAAATAACCGTTTCATTTTTAAAGCAACCCAAATATTGTCATTAGTGCGTTAATGGGTTAACCGTATTTAATGGGAAAATATTACTATTAATAATTCACTGAGATGTTCCACCGTATTTTTTTTTGGAGAGTAAAACATTTTCTCCAAATAAATACATGAGCCTCTCAACAACATTTTCTAAATAATATGAAACTCGTACCTATGTACTTACAATCTTTTGCCTTTTTTTTGACAGACATAGTTTCGAAATGGGTAAGTATAGATTTTTTCAAAGGCTACATATATTATAATTTCGTATAGTCGAGAAGAACTCTTTATTTTTCATTATTATAGTACGCACACTATGGATTTGTTAGATACCTAATAATTAAAGTATCATGAATGCAAAAAAATACGAAAAAAATTAAACAAATTTCGCAACAGAAGATCATGCTTAATGATTACCCAATATTCGCATTTCTACACCTATATAAATTCTCTAAAAGCGATATCTGTCAATGATATACAATAATAAATTTATCCTAATTACTATAATAGTTTTCTCTGCGGTATGTCGTGAAACTTCACACAAAAAACTGTATGATGCAACAAAGTAAGGTAGGATTATAAGGCACGAGCCAGATACATTATCGTTCATTCTCTATCATTATAATATCTCATACTGCAAAATACTATCTATCTAGTCTAGGTATTCAGTTAGTTTATATTACGGACACTATGCATTGTTACAAATATAATAATGCATACTTAAATAGATCCTACTCATTTTATTGTCCATGTTAAGGGCTTGGCACCACGAATGACGTCACAGTCATTTCCCACGGCATTAAGGTTCAAAATCGCGTGTCAATCGCATGATAAAATGGTAAAAATAGCGTTTTTTCATTTTTTGGGGTTAATTTTGCGTCTATCAAAAAACTTTTATGGTTATTTCCTAGATTTTAATGCATATTATCAGCACAAAAAAAAATACTCCGTGACTTTCGGGAAACGAGTTTCCGTCTTAAGAGGTGTATTCCACTTTTTTTTGAGAAATCTATACAAGATATAAAAAATCTTTTACGGTTATTCCCTAGATAAAGGTTCAATACATCTACCTTATTTTGTTCCAAAGCATATTTAGTAACGGTTGTCGAGATATAAGGTCTCCCGTTTTCACAAATTTTTAAAATCTCGGTATGCACACTCTTAATGATAATGTTTGGATAAATAATGTCTTGGTCATTTTATGCAACGCAACAATCTATTTTGTTCACCAGTCGTTGACAACAATGTCATTTTTTACGCAGTTGTACTTAATCGTTGACTTTCCCTACGTATATTTCAGATTAACCTTGAGTCCATGGTTGGTACAGTATAATCGATAATAAATAACTACTATGTGTCAATCAATATAAGAACATTCCAATTACACTTTTTTTGTATTTTGTCGTCTGAAAAAAATGTTCAAAAGGTATTACGTTAGGTATATAGGACCAAAAAAGTATTTAAAAAAAACCTGCAATAAAAATCCCTGACAAAAAAAGGACGCAATGCTTATTATCCAAATGCAGAACTGAAACTAAGTACTTGATGCTTACATACATTTGTTACGTGTGACAAGTTTTGAAAAGACAGTATAATCGGGTTGACTGTGATGAGATATTGCTTTTGCAATAAGTCCGCTTTTTGGCACACTACCATTGTCTTGTTTTTGTAACCATGCATATTTTCTCTGGCCAATAAAGATTTATTTATTCAGTTATTTATTTATTTATACTTACTAAGGATTAAAACTTTGTCATTCGGTCAAATTGAAGTGTTGATAATTTGGCATTACTCGTACGTTCAAGAAACAATAAGTACATACCAATAATATGATGAACTAACTATGGTATCAGTCAGCATTGTATAATTTTGTACCCATGTAAATCAATTGATTATTTTAATAAATTGATTATCCCTGTAATATTATGTAATTAAATGCATATTTATTATTGTTGATAAGACGGACGCAGCGCCATACCGTTGTTAACTTTCCAATTGCTCGATGAAGCGTGCGACCAGCAAAGGTGTGTGGTGTACTCGTACCTATCCATAGCCAGGCCTAATGAGAATATTATGTAGACCAGTATAGCTTCACTAAAAAAACATCACAAACGGAATTTCTTTAAACTAAAATACTGTAAAGAGTCACTATATGTCGCAGTTGCATTCCGTCGGATGTTTAGCCACATTTCTTCGCCAATTCTTGGTCTCCGGTTCATATTTCTCCTATTCCATATACCGTTTTTCCTGCAACATGTGACTGACCAACCGACATTTGAATTTCGTGATCCTATTACTCAAAACTTCGACCTTTGTATGCCTTAGCATCTCCGGGCCTCTTGTTCGATCTCACAAAGATACTCATAACGTACCCATCTATGTTCATATGAAGCAAATACAGTTCTTTATTTGAGAAACAACGTGGAGCAACCACATGCATCAAATCGAATCAAAACATTTAAGTTAATTTACAAAGTGAGTAGTGTAAATCGATTATTTATTCGATACCCAACATTTTGTGTGAAATCAATCATTAGATAAGTTTAATGTGTCGACATACCAGCGCTACTAATTCGTTGTCAAGGACAGATTCGTCGTGCTGTACATTGAGAAGTAATCTATTTAGATATAAACAGGCTGTTACCAATTAACACCGTGTCTATCGCCTTTAGTTCTAGACGTTTACTGGTCTGCGTAAGCCTTATAAATTAATATTGTGAAATTATTACTTTATCGATAAAATTTCATAATTGATTTCATGACAATATAATTAGTTGTTAGGTACCTGCAGTACAGATGCACTCAACGATTTTATACCTAGCCGATAGAATGTACATAAGTAAGTACGTATACATACATACATACATATCCAAGTCCGCTCCCTATGTGGAGCATGTGGTCGTCACCCAGTTTTTCCAGGCTTTTCTGTCCTGGGCCAACTCCGTTGCCTGTTCCCATGTCATTCCAGCCTGGCGCAGCTCTGATGTGTACAGCCTCTGGATGGTCATTGCAGGCCTGCCCTGACGTATGTTGCCTACAGGGCGATATTGGAGACAGCTGTTGTTATTGCTATTGGCGGGCATGCGTAGAACGTGCCCGAGCCAGTTTACCCTACGAGTCTGTATCACTTGGGTGATAAGTGGCTACCGCGTTCGGCAGTACGTACACGCTTTGATATATACTTATAGGAACCCCACAATCTGGTGTAATCAGTGATACGTGTGAACGTATGCAACACCTTGTCAAAAAAAATGACGGACGTTTTGTATCTACAGCTTGAATCCGATTCCAATAAGATGCAGATGTGATATTGCAAATAAACTTGAGAAGAATGTATTAATGTTTATGGTTAGGTACCTCTCTATGTCTCTTAAGTCCATACTTATATACAATCATCAGATATGACCTTTCATTTTTGACATAGGCGATAATAAGGAAGACTTCGGAAAATATTCACTACAAGAATGAATAATTACTAATTAGGTACCTACCCCCCTATAATATAATGAATTCTGTAGCATACCTACGTAGAGCCTAAAATATTACGTTAATTTATAATAAACGCAAGTGTATTATTTTAATTATATTTAATTACACATTACAAATCTCTGTAAAGGTTACATCAACATTATTATATTATTACAACGTCTTTACTTTCATCACACTCATCACAGTAGTGTTATTTTGGCTTACAATTTATTTACAATAATTATTTACTCTAGCAGTTAGTAGTTAAAAATTGAAAGAAGTATACATATTTGTATTTCTATTCAAAAGTTAATTTATATATTATTTACTTCTAGAGTTCGTCATCATTTCATTATTAATTGAGAAATATAGTACCTTAAACAACAAATGAGATAGGTATATGTTTATTGATAGTTTGGGTTTGTGCAAATTATAATTATTTAAGTACCCCATTAATCACAATATTGCTGGAGAACATTAACTATAAGAAATCTACCTACTTATGTATGTACTATATACCTGCGCAATCCGCACCTTTTACATGTCTTGTGACCTTAAAATTTCGTTGACTGTACTACAAATAAAACCGTATATGAATATAGGGTACGAATCTACTTAGGGAAATTTAAAATAAATTTTAATTTTATTTATTACTAACACCATCAATGATATTTTATATTATTTTATTAAAAATCACTTTGTGTGTATCAAAAACATAAGCTGTTTATAGAATACAGGAACAGATAATAATTCATTAAATAAATTACAGGAAAATAGTAAGAAAATATCAAACCCCTCTCACTTGAAAAATTACTATCACAAAATGAAGGAGTAATTCTCAAAAATATTATAGTAATTCCATTATTAATTACCATTATACATACTCATTATATCTCCTTATCCTTATTTCTTATTAGCTCCTCGATAACCCTTTTTAACTTTGTTGTCCCCGCATAAAAACGACATCGAAATTCATGTCTTCTTTATTCAATCACATTTTCACATATTTTAATTACATTGCACATTTTGCACATTGCACTGATACATCTTTGAATTAAAGGTGATACCGCAGCGCTAACTGCATTCAAATGAACACTATCAGATAATAATCAATCATTCACTGTGCAATATAATTATTTTTTAATTAATTTAGGTATTATATTACAAAGCTGCATATACCGACCGCCGAAATACAATGATAATGTTATTAATTGTAGTTTTATTTTTTATCTCAATAATAATATGTAATGAGTTGCCGAAAATAATGAAGCAGGAGATAATTACGATTTTTTAAAGATAATTTTGATATCGGCTTTTCACACTTTGACGATTAGGATCTTAATAATAAAATTAATTAGCCACATTGATATCAGTCGAAGACCTGTAGTTTAACAATACTTTTATTAGGTGTAAATTGGCATAATCTCTCTGGTAATAAGGGCTGACTCTCATCAGGCGAGCAAAACATGTCTTCTTAAAATATTAGCTATATTAATGTTTATATTGCTGTATTTCACGTACAACATACATACATATCGGATAGAGCGAGATATGGGTTTTTATATACAGCCTCAAGGACATAAAACGACTTACCAGATGATATAAAGAAAATTTCAAATATGCGACAGTTTGGTAAAGCATTGAAGAGAGTGGTAATGAGTAATCGTGAGTGAATATGTGTGACATATTAGCGGTGACCAGTGTGAGTGACTTATTATTATATTGAGTGTTACATTATTTTAAAAAATTAAGTGTATTTTGTCCCCCTTATACCAGCTTCATATATATGCCGTCAGGGGGCGGCTAATTAACATTTGTGTCTTTTTTAATTAATATTGTGTGTTCATAAATTAAGAAATAAACCGAATTGAATTGAATTGAAATATCCGTTCTTTGAACTCTTACAGCATACCTACCTCTGACGAAACAATTATCGGAGCCCTTTACACTCTGATTATTATTAATCTATTTTATTACTAATTGTTAATCTTTATTTTCATCCTTTGAACCTTTACGTTTTGTGCTTTTTAGTATTCATGATTTTATTATATCTAATATTTGAATTATCTCACGGTCTAAAAATAAAAAAACGAACGACAATATTCAATCATTAAGATCCATTTAAATACTCCCTAGTCAGATTAGTACCTATCAGATAAAAAAAAATATTCGACCTTGTGGAGTGAACAAAGACATACATGAGATTATTTTGATTAATTATTTCGTATTTGACCGTTGCCTCAATTTGCAGTTTATCCATAGTTCTGTCAACTATTTACACGCCCATATTGAAAACAATAAGTTATACCTGAGGATATTTTTTTACTAAATGCACGACAGCATTAAAATAGCATTTAATGTGCATTACAATATCTAAATATAGCCATTCATCATCTACTAGAAACTGAAATAATCGAACAGGAAACAAATAAATCACAAAACTTTATTCCGAATCATTGTTCTTGGAATGATCTTTCGAAATGATCTAGTTCCTTTGACCCCCTGATTATTTCAAGGTAGACCTTAGTTGGCATTGAAAACAGAAAGAAATAAGAATTTCTTCATATTATTACGATCATTCTACTGAATCATGCCGAGTCATCGATCTTGATTTATCACAAAACAATCACTGCAGTGTGAACTCTCACATTTCATTCTACATAATTGATATAATTTGGATTCATAGTTGGTTCTATACTCGTAAATTTGATTATTTCAAGTGAGAGATCCGTATTCACATGATTGTTTTTTTTTTTCATTTTTTGTGCACTTGACATGTGCACTGTGTTTTTGTTCTTTATATATGAGCCTACATATAATGTATTTTTTATCTCGGCCTTTTTACATGCCTGTAATGCCTCATCCACATGCTGTCCGTCCTTCCACGAGTCCCGCGCGAATGAGTAAAAAGGCGTTAACCGTCGGTTACGTATACAGTTCAAGACAATCACCTCGTCCGTACGTCCTTTTACTCATTCTCACAAAACTCGTGGAAGGACGCCGAGCGTGAAGCGGCCCCATCAGGTATATGATTTTATTTCTTGGACACAAACATTTTGTTGGTGATGACTTTTTATCATAGAATATTACTTTTTTGTGAAGCGTCCTCGAGGTGCTCCGGCACATAGATGGCGCTATAAAAATATTCAAAATATTATTATTATATGAATATATGTAGATTGTGTTTATTATTTTCTATTTATCTTGTGTATCTATGTATGTAGTTTAATTGAGACTAGTTAACAGATATAACACCATTGCGACAAGCTCGCCCTAGTGAACAAATATTATAATTTGAATTTATAAATATAATATTAATAAATATTATTTTATTCTGAAAAAGTTAAAAAAAAAAGAAAAAAAAAACTCCACTTCACAACACAAGCTTTTAAGCTTTCTGTGAAGTGTGCGAAGATGTATTTGGGTTTATTTCGATAAACCCAGATTCATTTTTACAAAAAAAAAGTCTTACATGTTATTTCGTACAAAATTCATCGAATCAACAGTTTTATTTATAGCACTATCATCCTAATAAAATAGGTACTTGTGTATGGGAAGGGTTATTTGTAATGTTAACATAACTCTGTATTTTGTACACCAAAAGTGTAAATAAATAAATAAATAAATATAATGAGAGCTTCATATGTTGTGCCTATTTTACCACGCTAATCAATTATAGTTTCATTGAATAATTATACATAACCAATTAGAAACATCCATTTGGCTACTGACCTATAATTAGAATAAATTAAGAGTCTTTTTTATGTTCTAATAAGGTGATTATATTTGAATAATTACTATTTTTATTGCATATGATTAGACGTATTAGAAAATTATATAACCATACTTATTATACATTTAGTACTCGTTCTGTTAGTAAACCTGGGGTCACATGTGTACCGTACTTACAATACACAGATTGCTTCACCCATCTATCTTACGAATATCACACGTATACGAGTACGAACTCAATGATAATATTCAATTAACTCTAATCCTAACACTTGATAGAGCTTATTGTGTAAGTAAATGTGTAATGAAATGATTATACTGTTGAATTTATTATTAAACATTTCTAAACCTTTATAATAAGTAGGTACGTTGAAACTTTAGTTTATATATTATAGTTAGGTACTAAGGTATTATTCAATGTATGAAAATAATCACTAGGTACGTACTCGCGTACCTACATATTGAATCAAGGGAGATATTGCACATGTTCAAATAATTTTCTCTACAATTTTAACTATAATATACGTCCGCATATTATTTACTCACTTACCTACTTATTCCTTTTCATTTATCTTGGAAACATAAGAAACTCCAAATTTTTTCCGGTTAGTCAGCGGTTGTATGCAGTGTAATGCAAAACTTGGAAAAATAGCGTTCATCCGGTCGTCAATCGTTAATTAACAAAGTTAACGTTTTTTACTTGTTAAATTTTATGTTGAGTTTTCATCTGCCACAAAATACGCTTGCAGAATATAGGTAGTACTATCACTTCTATTTCACTTAATAACATTCCACGAGGGAACACAGGGAGATCACCACGATTTTAAGCGGTGTGTAAGAGTTCTTCGCGTAGGGTTCTTACCGCTCTGATATCATTATCTAGGAACTACGTGAAGTTGCAGCTATTTGAACTTTTTAATAATGATGGATTGGTACAATGAGGGTACGATATTTTGTACCTATACCACAGCAGGGATAATACCTAAGTTGATATGTCATATCTACGGTACACACGTCATTCATTCTTATCAGTAACTAAGACATTTGACAGTTTGTACTGACGCTGTCGTGTTCATTTCAACAAAGCTATCATAACATAATTGAGAAACAATTTTGATATTAAAATTCTTTAGAATCTTAATGCCACTTTATTGTATTTAACACTTCATTGATTCAGTCTATAGTCTGTCGCTATTATAAAGCTATTGATAAGCTCTCTAAAATCTTTCATCAGACAGATTTTATTGTTTATTCAGTAAGTAGGTAGATACTTATAATAAGAAGAAAATTTCATCATGTGTATTAAATATGTATGTACTAATTAGGTCTGTTTTATTGTTTCAGAATTGGTGTCTGCGGTTTTGACAATCCTATGAGAGACCAAAAAACTGATGATTGTAAAAGACACGTTGGTCAGGTAAGCAAATTTCCGTTCCTTGGTAATCAGAACTCATGAAACCATCCGCCTAAATAAGTTCATCCTGCTTATTGAGGGAGTCATCTCTACATTTATAATTTGCTTGATGTTTTGTTACTTCTACCTTACACAAGACAAAGCAAACGTACAACAGTCATGTACCTAGATATTCTTTAGCCCAAATGAATCAGTGTCTTATTTATTTTTTGCTTTCAGGGAGTCAAAATAAAAATGGATGACGCCGGCAACATTCTCATTAGGCGCTACTCAAAGGGAAATGTATATGTGAAAAGTACTGCAGCGGCACCTAACGATGAAAATGCAATAGGACAAGATATTTTGAAGATACCAGGACAGGCCCTTGAACATGAGAAAATTGTAAAGGTAAGAAAATGTTACAAACAAATTTAGATCACAATCCCCTATGCAGCAAAGAAACATATTAGACCAGTACCTACGTATCCAGCTAACCTTCTCGTGGGTAAACGTTTTCCTGGTGGCATGTAATCTAACATTTTGTCTTTATTCAGTCATGCAACCAATTTACCTTATATATTTACTCTGCGATTTCAGTACTGTTTACAGTTAGTTTTTCATAGTCAGTTTCGCTTTTCTCCAATAAATCAATATTACATATTACTGATGATAGATATCTACGACTCAAACCATAAATCATAGAAATAAACCAGATTCCGTCATGTGATTATCGTGACTGAGATATCGACGTGTCAAACATAACTTTTCTTTTCATTTCTCCTTCTTAAAAACGAATCATAACAATACATCATTTTTCTACAGAATCCTCTTTGCTGTTATTTTTTTAACGATGTCTCTCTCACGATCGCAGACCAACACAATGATTACATAATGTCAAGAATAATTACTATTTTTATCAGTAATTTGATATAACTACCAATGTATTTAATGAATGCTTTCACTGATGAACTTTTCACCTTTATTTTTTACACATCGTTTTATTTCAAAAAGACATTATTACGACAGCATCATCTTTTTGTTTGTTTGAGTACCTACATATCTAATTACCTACGAATAATTTGAAAGGTCTGCAAACCACGTTACTAACAGTACCATATTGTAATTCTCATATCATCGCATTATCGTAATATGTTATGTTATAACAATCAACATCTTGTAGATACATGGGATATGATCAACAGTTTATTATTAGCCATCATACATGCATAATAATAATAGGTAATTTTTAAATAGTATAATCACCCATATCTTGTGTTATGAGTATATTATTATCAAACGCTATGAAAAGAAATATTTCGATAGCTTTTTTTTATACGTATTGTTGATGTTATACAACAAAGTATGGATTGTCGTTATTATATAACTGTGAGACTAGAAAACGCGTAGGTGGACATTTTTACAAAACATTTATGAACATTCTTCGTCAAACTTGGTATTTAATATACCAGTATACCTACATTTTTACACTGAATTGTGTAGTTGCACTTTTTTATAAAATGTGTAAGGGAGGTTCTACCTACATATAATCTACTTCACATAGTACCTAGCCCAAACAAGCTTTTAATGAACTCGTAATATAAATGAGCAAAGCTCGGTACACAATTTTTCACACAACTTCCTTTTTATTTGATATTGTTAAACTAATTGCTCAAACGTTTAAAAATTGGTCTAAATATTTTAATATCAACACAATTACGTAAGCAATTTAAGATTAACGTAATTATACTTGATTATACTGATAATTTTGAATTATTTAATTGCATAAACCCATAATTGTTGGTAATTTACTGACTATGCATTCCTAATTGTTGAACATGATAAAAAATATAACAATACCAATTAATTGCGCTATTTATTATTTACTTTTTTATTCTCGTATTATTATTTTAATTTGTGATCTCATAACATAATCAAACATAAAGTAAACACTACTGTTGTATTGTTAATACGTCTCTATATATTCTCTTTTAACAAAAGTTTTTTGTTCCGTGTTTTTTATAAAGTTATAAAAATGTAAGAACAACGAATGGTTTTATTTCTGACTCATATTGATTACTTTTAATTGTTTGGTTCATTCAGTCATGCTCTCAAAGAATCGATAATTAATTATTATGGAGTAGACGGCAATTAATCGAAATAACTGGTGAATTATTCGTCTAGATATATTTTAATTACCCATCCTAATTGAACGACTTATATTTCATTTCCGGTTGATGCTTCATTTAACCTTTCATGTTTGTTCTTGAATACCTATCTTGAAGATCTAATGTCAAGGTTAATCAAAATACTCTGAGATGCAACAAGACTGTAATAATTCTAAACATTACAAGGTTTGTTTTAACAAGTTATGTATCAATAATGAATGAGGTACCAATCATTATATTTTAGCAAATCGTATACTGACTTACATCGCTACTTACTCATTGCGAATTTCGTCTTGACGTCTCAATTGGATGTTGGACTGATTTGTTGATTTTCTGAATGTATTTTGACAGAATAGTTTATAATCCATAAATTAATATCGTCTAAATAAACAAAAAAAAACATTATCTTTGCGCAAATCTTTTTATTAGTTAATTTCACGTCATAGACAAACTTGTAGAGGCTTATCCAATTATCTTTTCATTAAAAACCTTTATATAATTTCATCTCAATTAACGATTGAAATAACAATGTGATAAATGATCACTAAATCAAATAAAAACATAACGTTATTAATTATTAATATTAATATAAATAATAGATAGATAATTCATTAATTAATATATCATATTATTTCCCTCGTGAGCTAACTTTCTATTTCATTAGATATTAATAACGCAGAAATCGAAAGTTTCGTCTTCCTCATAATATATTATTCAGAGTTTTTTTTTATTTACAGTGAATATCGCCATTTGATTGATAGTTTTAGTTTAATTTAAAACCCGATATTATTCGGAAAACAAGGAATTTGCTGAAAAAGTTTTATAAAAATCTGTATATCGTACACGCTCTGACCAATTTTTAATTGGTGGTGTTCCAGAAAAAATGACATCTGTAAGATCCATGATCGTAGAATAGGTTACCTACGATAATAATCCGAATATCCCCAAAGACTGAGGTGTATGTGAAACTCTTTGTATGAAGAGAATTTTGTGTTAATTTTTATAGACGTACAACATTGGTAAGCGAATTGTTTGGATTATTTATCGTGATAATACAGTAAAAGGAATTTGAGTAAAAGGAATCGGAGATACAGATGAATCGGATGACATATTGCATGAATGTGTGTGTAAGGATAGAGCTGTCTGGCGCCCTGTACTCTCTGCCTACCCTGTAGGGGCGTGGCGTGATGGTATAGATAGATAATACAGTAATAGTGATATAATAGTAATAGTATTTGAGAATAAAGGACAATTGAATATGTTATAAGTACACGTCTTAATTATTATTGCACAAAGTTATATGAAAATTGCACCATCGTTTTTAAGACTTTTTTCTTAGTGACCTATCACTAACAAACTTCCTTTCATTGATTGATATCGATAAAATGAATTGAATAAAAGTAGGTTGCAAAATTTCGAAAACGGTAGATGTAATCTATGACATAAAATCTTTTATTAATAATTGTTTTTTTCTTTATCATGATTCGTGCATAGTATAAAATTAATCGCACAATGTGCGAATCGTGATATTTTTGTATTATATAGTACCATGGCTAGGGGTTATTCTGCCTAAATTTTCTTAAAAATAAAGTTTAAAATCGATTTGCCATTAATATTTCTATGAAAAGGTATGTAAAATATGATTTTAATCGATAAGCTAGTGCAATAGTTATATAATATATATTTTGAAGTATATTTTTTAAGAAATATGTATATTATATACCTTTTTCATGAAACAAAGTAGTTAGGCAAAATAACCCCGTGGTTGGGGTTATTTTGCCTACGCGAATAAAACCGCTAAAAGTTTATTTAAAGTGAAAAGTCAAAAAAGGAAAAATGTGGAAAAACATTGATCCAAATTGAATCCAAAACAAAATTTGAGAAAAAGATTATCTGAAATTAGTTATTGACGATTAGGCCAATTTACCCCTGGGTTCGCGGTCATTTCCATACAAATTTACTTTTATATTTAGGGTTGAACAAGACTACTAAAATGAAAATATTAATTTTAATAAAAAAATGTTTTTATTGTATAATGTTGTGAAAAACAAAGAGTTAGATAACAAAACCTAATGTCGCCACCACACGCTTGCGAGCGTCCACAAGTTTTTTTGTGTTCACGAGTTAAAAGACGTCAACGGTGGGTTACGTACACGAGCCAAGACAAACGTTCCATCCACACGCCTTTTTACTTTTATACCTACACAAAAAACTCGGGGACGCTCGCAAGCGTGTGGTGGTGACAAAAGACTAAATTATACCGTAAAATAAAAAGTACATAAGAACCAAAATCATTAAGACTAAAAAAAATGTAGAGGAATTACCTTCCTGTACTAACTTTTGACAAGAATAACAGTTTCAAGACTAAAACATCTGTGTTATTTAAAAAAAAACATTAACTAAACTCTTTTTGAGAAACACATTCTGACGTATTGTGCGCGCGTTCGGTCTATCCGCAGCCGATCTGAGTGAAAAAATACCGTTTTTAGCATTATAAAAAAAAGTTCTGACAAAATGTGTAATATGTACCTACGTAATACGTAACCTAAGTGACTGAAAATATTAAATAATATCAAATATCATCGAAGAAGGCAACCCTATTGTAGGCAAAATAACCCCGAGATTCTAATAATGTTGGGGGTGCTTACTAATTAGTGGTATATATACTAGTAAAATTAAGCAAAATACATTTTTTTTTTCGCTAATATTGTTCTCAAAACATCAAAGTATAATATAGTTTTCAGCACTTAGTTTTCTAGTCATTTTGACAGCTCCTTGGAAAAATGCTTCCATTAAAAGGTGTGTGAAGTTAGCAATAAGTCATCATGCTTAGCGCACCCAGAAAAGATGTGTTTACATTACCAGAAACAAAAAAATTACAAATTAATTACCTATGTCTTCTGGTTAGCAGTTAAACAAAAAAAAAAGCGTTAGGCCAAAGATACCCATGGGTAGGCTAAAAAACCCCCGTTGACGGTAGCAAAATTATAAAACTACTATTTTAAGTATACTTCATAGATTTTATATCAAATATTGCATAAAATAGTTCATGCATTTTACACAAAAGGAAATCAAACAATCAATAATCTAATACTTTTTCGATACTTTATATCTGATGGATACAAGTCTAATTAAATTCCGTACATATTGACCACGCCTTATTGATAGAAACAAAGATAAAGAAGAAAATATTGTTTATAAATCTAATCTAGATACATATTGTATTAAAAATAATTTAGCCTTTAAAAAACTAACTTTAAGTGTAAGACTAACCCAAATAAACGTTCCATAAATGACTCAGTATGATTAATTTAGTGTTCGAACAAAGGTGTTTTGTAACGTAAAACCTAATTATAACTATAAGTTTATAGCAATTAATTAGTTTAATGTCAAAGTTTACCAGCTATTAAAACCATTCATTTAATGCGTATCTTACTTACTTACTACTAGCCGCTTGCGTTCCACTGCTGAGAATAAAGAGCTCTTCTAAACTCTTCCACTGTCTTCTATCTTGGGCTATCTGCTGCCATCTACGACCCGTAAGCTGGACAATGTCACCTGTCCACCTTTTCTGTGGTCTTCCTACGCCTCTTTTGTTCTCCCAGGGCCTCCACTTCAGGATTTTAGGTGTCAATCTGACACTGTCCTGTCTCGCGACGTGTTCCGCTCATTGCCATTTTTGCTTTGCTGTTCTTTCTGCGATGTCGGCAACTTTTGTTCGACGTCTGCGTATCACACATTGTAATCGATAGCATTAACCGTTATTTGTAGATAGGAATATCCGAGCTTATTTTGTGACGTTGAAGAAAAACTCCTCATGGCACGCACATTAGCCGTCATTATCGTCATTATTATTATATTGCATATGTTGTAGAAATGTTTGAAATTAATCTATCTTGTTGAATAAATATTATCAACCTACTTATCTAATTGATGTGTTTTTATTTTTTCAACAGTTATTTGATATGAAGAAATTTCAATCCAACGTATCAAGAGAATTGAGACGCGCCTACCCCGACAGAAGACGCCTGGAAGCGCAGTGCCTAAGCGCAATTGCTTTTGTCAAATCCGAAGCTGATGTCTTGGAATGTCCGCTGTGGGTTCTCATCATCAATGTAGTGGCCATGGATATGCTAAAGACAAAACTTCCACCTGGTGAGTGAATGACCAACTAAGAAATAAATATTCTTGAGTCGTGGTATCTGTACCACTTGTATGATTTTATTAATAATAATTTGTATTTGACTTATAGATAAGAATTATAACTGCTTAATGTTTAGTACCGATAATAATTGAAGATAAACAATTGAGAATTAGGGTTTACATGCTCATCTCTGTTGACAGAATTACAAATCAATTATACTATACTTAGATACTGTAACACGCTTTCCATCGGCAGCATCTCTTTTAATTTTAATATTGGTCACAAAATTTTGATGATATTTATTCTCACGGAAATGAGAACACAGTCAATCAATTGAGGTCAATAAAATAACCCGTGAAACTCTATTGACACTCACTGTAGAAAACAATATTCATAATTTACCATTTGGAAAATTAAATAGCAAAGAAAACTTTTGTTTTTTTTTTAATACCTACTTCAAACTAGGTAAACTGTTTTTTTCACGCCATCAAGGTACTAATATGATATTAGGTATAAAGCGCTTCCTTCTTTTTAATGACTATATCATTCCAGCAAAATTTTGTCATGGTGAATAATAGATTGATAAGCCTTCTAATTAATCCTTATAAGATTTTCAGTTGTTGATATTTATAACTCAGATTTAGAGTCCAACAAATTTGCCCAGAAATTGAATCATTAAACTAGTTGGGGTTAACTGGAAGAAATCGCATTTCTGCGATAAGCTCGCCCTAGTAAACAATGCTCTATAATCTCTACTATGTCATTTTTTTATATGTGTATACATTTTTCACTTAAAGAATAAATAAATAAATAAACTATAGTATAGGTAAGGCTCAGAAATAAATCGACAAAAAGACCATGTATCTATGTATAACTCAAACAATAAATTTGCATAACAATATGATACAGACGCACACGTGGGAAATTTCCTATTTAAAATCAATCAATCATCGATAAAATACCTATGGCTATGACCTCGATTTAACGTATAGATATTCTATTGATGTTCAAACATTTTCTTATTCTCAATACTCAATAATTTTCACGTCAATAATGGCGTCTTAATTAAAATATTCCAAATCGAAAACCATTTAAGCCTTTTTTAACATAATCATTGATCTATAACAGATCTGAAATCAATTATTAATTTAATGCACTAACATTAACAATAGGTAGAAAAATATTTTATTTTGTTGGTACTTTACCAATAATTTTGTGAACAAGTAATCTCTGAGATGGGGAACCTTACAAACAACAACAAAAATATTTAATTCAAATTGGAATGAGGAAGTTATTTTTTTTTTGTTACTCAAAGTTTATTTTTATTAAACGATATTAAGTGCCTTGATACGAGTAATATTCATATTATAAAGTCGTGCATATATCTAATTAGTCTAAGTGTACACATGAT
Source organism: Ceraclea dissimilis (assembly GCA_963576895.1). Lineage (NCBI taxonomy): Eukaryota > Metazoa > Arthropoda > Insecta > Trichoptera > Leptoceridae > Ceraclea > Ceraclea dissimilis. Next base: position 6,208,824 of record OY756362.1, on the reverse strand, counting down.
TAGATACAGAATCGTTTTGTTAGCTTTACATTATTGTACTTTTTAGATTCACATTTTCATTAAGCTACCAATTAAAATACACTTCATGTTATGGATTTTATTAAATACTCGTATGTCGGAAATTACTTTCGTTACACAAAATCATCATCCTAGAGGATTAATAAAAAATCTTTATTGATCAAATAAGAGAACCATACAGTGGAACTTTTCTCTATACCTCTTCTTCTTCTTTCTTCAGCCATCTCTCCACTGCTGGATATAGGCCTCTTCCATTTGCTTCCATTTTCCTCTGTCTTGAGCTTTGCCAATCCATCTTCTACCCGCAACTGGAATCATATCGTCGACCCATCTTTTTTGTGGCCGACTTACTCCTCTCTTTTTACCCCACGGTCTCCATCTAAGAACTCTGGGTCTCCTCTCTTCTCTAGACTATTTATGAATAATTTTGTTTTGAGGTAAGTGGATCGGCTCCTTTGTTTCCAGTGTCCACTTATTTCGGTACCTACAAATTAAATATACATATACCTACAGAAAATATACCTACCCAATCTATAGTCAGAGACTTTTCTAAAAATAAAGCGAATAGTTACCATATTACAAATATATTCTAGATATCACAATAAGATGGTACGAATATTAGTCATTTCATTACATCATAGTACGATATCCATTTATCCTAAGTATTAAAGTACCTACAATATGGAAGATTGAAGGATGATGCCCACTACTTATAATATTATTCTGCTTAACATTCTCGCGCGCGCAAAATTCTTACTGACTGTCCTCCTCATCTATACAAATAGAGTGCTTAAGGGCATGGTACCAAGAATGACGTCACAGTCATTTCCCACGGCATTAAGGTTCAAAATCGCGTGTCAATCTCATGATAAAATGGTAAAACTAGCGTTTTTTCCATTTTTAGGGTTAATTTTGCGTCTATCAAAAAACTTTTACGGTTATTCCCTAGATTTTAATGCATATTATCAGTACAAAAAAAATACTCCGCGACTTTCGGGAAACGAATTTCCATCTTTCGGGAAAAAGATCAGAGGTGTTTTTAATTTTTTTTCTTGAGAAATGTATACAAGATATAAAAAATCTTTTACGGTTATTCCCCAGATAAAGGTTCAATGCATCTACCCTATTTTGTTCCAAAGCATATTAAGTACCGGTTGTCGAAATATAAGCAATATAAGGTCTCCCGTTATTAGAAATTTTTGAAAAGTCGGTATGCATACTCTTAATAAAGTTTAAAATATTATAAACAATAAAGTTTAGTCACGTCACAATAACGACACTAAAGCCGACCAAGACAACAACTTCCATTAACCTTAAACTAGACCTCAATCATCATAGGTACGTGATGATTGTAACAATATCAACATCTCTTCAGTAAGTTTCTAATGTCATTATTATTGTACTTAATCATTTAAACGCAAAACATCTTCGTGCATGAGAGATGTGTTGTACAATGAGACTTAATTTAAATGTAGATTAAATGTATCTTATTGTACGTAGCTACTGGTAAGTGTAATGCTTTTGAACTTTTTACTGGTCACAACTCACACAGCAATAGAGTATTTCCTAGATGGACAATTGAATATAATGAAACATGCACATTGCATAATGTAATGAATAGTAATATTGAAATAAGAAAGACAGGAGGAAAGTATATACGATGGTATTACGTATATTTAATTATGGACTGTAATACTCCTAAACATTCCTAGTTCTCTTAGAAAAAGTACACTATTATATTTTGTTATCCTACAAGTATTTTAAAAGTAGGTGAAACTCAAAAAATAATCGAAATATATAGGTAGGTACCTCACATTTAAATTAAATAAAATAATCTTTATTGTACAGAAACATACAAAAGGCGGGCTTATTGCCAAATGGCAATTTCTGCCAGCAAACGCATGAATAAGTAGCAATTAATTTTGCACTAAGTATTGATATCAACAACCTGTACCTAATTAGTTTTGAGAACTTTTGGACATGTAATTATCTCTTTTTCTGTTTCTGAAATGTTGCAACCGTCTATAATCTTTTCCAAACGCATGGTACGGAGCAACGAAATTTTCTTCACGTATCGTCCTCAAATATCCACAATATTAGAAAATCATGTAGAGAACTTAGTTTGTTGTACATACTAGTTGTGTTTATTCTTAAGTTACCTGCTGAAATAATAAATATTCTTACTCATCACAAGAAAGCAATATTCCTTATTCATTATTGGTTGTTTACATTCAAAAGAAGGATTTGTAATATACAAGTAATGGATTCTTTGTCATATCATTCTATTACATCGCAAGCACGCCAAGTTAACGTCCTGAATATTTTTCTAAAATTTATACATATTGTTCTTATGTACATGCGTTTTGTACCTATAAACAATGCGTGTCTAGCATAACAAAACATTGATTTATTCATTTTAATAGATTATTTAAAGGAAACATGTTTTACAACGATTTCAATTTCTATATAATGCTATTTAATGATAGAAGGTCCAGAGTCCTGCCAAAAAGACTTCGCGTCCTACCGGTAGGACGCACATTTTCTTGTCATATGGGGATTTCTAATACTGCTAAAAGGACGGAATTTTGACGAGCACATGGTGCATCTCTTTATCTCTCTCCAAGTCTTTGAATCAAATTTCTACGGCCACTGTGCTCATCGTGGGAAACGTGACGTGGGGAACCTTCCGGAAGGACACGGTTTTGGACGTTCTATTATTAAAGACAGATTTACTTCTTACTTAATAAAGTGTTTGTTTAAGATCAATACATTTAACCCATATTGCTCCCATAATAAATACTGAAGTTATTTCTTTGTCGTACATAACTTTTTTTTACAACAAATTTCTTCTCGATATAGGAATGTTAACTGTAAGTATATTAATTTTATTATTTTCTTCTCATAATGCGACACATCACGGATGTGTAATAAGAATATTTGTCCGTGGATATTTGACAAGGAATAACAGTACGACCTTCTGACCGTACGATACCTACGGAACTTAGTTATAAAAAAATCGTTTAGAAATTTTACAATCACGTTTTGATAAACCATTGTTAGTTTGCGGATAAAAAGGAACTAGATAGTACAAGCACCTTATTGAACTTATTATAAAATGGTGTGTTTTATACAATAGAATAGATATTATATTTCTGTACAAGCTCTTCGTGAAATACCTATGTAATGTCCTTATAAGAAGCATGATTTCCTGCAAAGGATTCTAAACTCTTTATATTTACGTGTGGTATAATCGTCTCAATATTAATGAGCTCAACTTGCTGTCAAGTTGTGACATTTAACCTCCAAACGAGACATGCTATTCTCATCTCATTCTAACTATATTGCATTAGGAAATAGTCTCTTTATTTAGTTACCTAGGTGCTCGTGTTGGTATTCGTGTGAAAGTGAAGGTTAATTATTTGCACCTAGGTGGGCTGTGATGTTTATGAAAAATACATAGAATCTTATTACAGGGGTCAGTAACGATATAATCCTTTATAATGCGACTTAAGAAATGCTTAAATTATCTATTTTATACTATTCTGACTTAGAAAAACTCATGAGCTTACTACATATTATCAATTATGTAGGTATGTATAGACACCTACATAATTGAATTAGGCAATTAGGATACATTATTACAAAATTGCCTAAAATGTTTTAGTTTCTATAGTGTTTTCCATTAGCGTTATTGAGTTTAATTATTAATATTGTTTTTTTATGTAGCATGAGATATATATAGCGTTTTTAAACCATTAGGTATTATAATCCTAAATACCATATATTGAAATAGGCATTCTATAAAAAAAGAAAAATCCACCAATCCATGGACGTTTTGGAGCTTGTATATCTTTGATTTTATATCTGCGAATTGTCTACCACAGAACGACGAATGGTTTATACAATTTAGTTTTTTACAATAAGTTTTTACACGCACGATATGTCGATAATGGAAATCGATTTCCTATATCAATAATCTCTGCTCCCAAATCCTAATATTTGTTTTTTTTCTTATACAACGCATTGACACATCTTGATGATTTAACCTTGCAGGATATTTACAATAGTATTTAAATCTCAGACTCCAGAAAATTTAATATCACGACATAATTATTGAAAATCTGACAAATCCGTTTCGTGTTGATACTGTTAATTGAATCTGATATTGATTTTTACATCCAATGTATTGTAACTAATTAACATTACAGTAGTTTATATAAAAAATGCTCCAATATTACTAATTCAAAGTCATTGTCAAATGATGTTGTAGGTTTTCGCAGCATGGTATATATATTCTTCCTTTCAGGTTATTCGGGTGTTGGCCGCGTGTCTGTTGATCTTGTCTAGCTTTCGGCAGCGATACTCCTGCCATCTTCAGGATGAAGATGGCAGGAGTATCGCTGCCGAAAGCTAGACAAGATCAACAGACACGCGGCCAACACCCGAATAACCTGAAAGGAAGAATATACAAAGTCATTGTGTATGGGTAGCATTATTGTAAAATAGACCATGCAACTAATTTACAATTATATAATAGTAAAATTACCTGAATTTAACATAATTTTAATTAATTAACATTTTCCTTTATGTCCGATTTGTGGTTATTACCTACATACCTTATTTTTTGTATCAATGTCAAATATATTTTAGATTCCTGTTTAATTTATACTAGTATTACGAGCTCTTGGGTTTTGAATTCAAATAACGTACTTTATTTTATTTTTTTTTAGGTAAAACGTATTCTATTACCTGCTTGCTTGGTTGTGTTTTTATAGACTCTTTTATAATAAATTTGATTTCTTCATTTCAGTTCAACGTCCAGTGGATATCAAAAACAGACCTAGAATACCCATTCCAGATGAAGATCCCTACAGTGTTGCCAATGGACCAGCTGGTTCTGGATCTAGTGGCAGTTCAGGTTTCAACGGTAATGGAACAAACGGACATGCGCTTTCCCCAAGAGAACAGATGATGGTGCAGGCTCAGAGGAGAGGAGACAAACCACCAAAGCTTCCACCAAGAGAGAATGGAGTATATCCTCATGATATCCCTAAGGTGAGATTCTTTCATTCACATTTAATTGGTAGCAGCAAAAACTTTTGGCCTTATTTAGCTTTTAAACTTCCTTCCGCATGGTATATTATATACTCGTCTACATGCAGATAGGCACATAATTAAGTTATTTAAAAAATGTTCTTTCATTGTAAACTTGGTAAATCTTTTAGAAAAAAAATATTTCTGAAAAAAAATGAGTAACCTACAAAATCCCACTTTTAAGCAATATTTTTATAATACATTTTATGTGTTGTGTGTATTAATTAGTCTTTTTTTGTACATGTCGTTGATCAAGTATTCATTTCATTTGAGTACATGGGTAGCCACTTAGCATCGTATGGATTAATTTTTATTAAAAATTGAATAGATAACTGAATTCTTGCATAACGTGTAAAATATTTAAAATCAAAACGTCTAATTAAATTATTAAAACGAACAGCAAGTACGATATGTATTCTGTTGAGAAATACATACAAAATAATAGATTAATAAAATTAACTAAACGTTACATAATTTGGTATTATTATACACCAAATCTCACATAAAATTCTTGTTATTAAAATCAAACACATGTGATAACGATTAACTTATAGTGGCGAGTAATAAACGTCTAGTGAATAGAAAATTAAATAACACCGTACGTAATAAGAAATCCATAAAACTAAACAATTGTTTTCAAAATAAGAAAGTGTGAAAGATACAACTGACTGCCTACTGAAGATATAGTAATAACATCACTCTCGGCACCTCGCTGTAATAATAACATAGTTTTATACTCATACGCTATGATTACAGTACAAGTATAGTGGCTTCGTGTTAGGTTTTATAGCATTCTGTATATCTTATCTTACATTGTATCACAAATCTATTAGAATCATCTTTGTACTAATCATTGCGATAGTAAGAAGTACATTATTACATACTGTTATACCACTTTTACTGAAGAGTGGACAGAAATAAGTTTAGTAAGTCTTCTTCTTGTTGTTGTTGTTCTTAATATAGGCCTTGTGGCCTGTTATGTAGATGGATTAGCCTCCTGCGATGTCGACTCCCAACTGTCAATCCATCTCTTTAGTGGTCTGCCCGGGAGTCGTCTGTCCTGGGCTTGGCCGTGCAATGAAATGTGAGGGTGTCTGGATGGCTCCATTCTCCTCACATGTGCATACCTTTGCTTTAGTTTATTATGTGCCTACCTAAAATATTTGCTTCGGTCACTGTTGTTCTTTTTTTTAATATGGCTTAAAATTTGCACCGTAGGTACTTCGATTAAGTGTTTCATTTTTATAACGTAGTTTGATATATCTCTATCAGTCTGCACCATCCATGGTTTTCACATTGAAATATTCCGTTTTTCTAATACTGGACAAAGAACATAATTTTAGTATAAAACAACGAAATGGTTTGCTCTAATACAAAGAAAAAATGATATCAATAGTGTTATGTATCTACACATTTTATATGTATCACTTAAACACTGCATAAAAAGCTGTAAATCATGTTATGACTATTGCAATCAAAGTAAATGTGTATGTAAAGGACCAATAATATAGTTATTATAATAATAATTGTAATATCTACCTGTTGTTTCGTGGAAAATATATAAATATATATCTACAGTGCTGTGAGAGAATTCAGATAAAGCAAGGCCGGTCATTGACTGCTTATAATATTATACGTAGTAGTCTATATTAATGTGAAATTTAGTGAAAACAGAACACTATTATAGTATTTTAATATAACAAAGGCGAATCCGAGACATTTGCAGTATTATAAAAACCACAATCAAATTATTCAGACGGTTGCACATCCTACACAAGACTCTATAATCATATCATTTCAAACGAAAACCACAAGATATGAAAATAATAATCGTAGATACTCAATAATAATGCCGACGATATTCTGCATTATATAGGAATAAGGAATAATACAATACTTTTCCTATTCTAATAATAAACCCCTTCATTAATTCAAGGACGAATCATGAACTTTCAATATCCATTGATTTTTCTCACCAACCGAGTATTCTGGGTACCTGACATTGACCACAGGATATTTGGTTGATAGAATACAGCTTAAAAATTTCTCTTCGACCGAAATTAAATCGATTGCAAAAAAAAAATTGAAAATTCTACATATTTTTAACAGTAGAAATTTACCCCAAAGAAAACCCCAAAGTAGGCGACCCCCGGGCAGTCCACCAAAGAGATGAATTAACAGCTGGGAGTCAACCTCGCAGGAGGCTGACCCCTCTTAAATAACAGGCCATCAGGCCTACATCTCATCGTGAAATCACGAGAATAAAGAAGTAATGTGTTAAATAATGTGCTAAATAGTTAATAGGTACAGCTGGAAAAGCGACTTATTGGTAAACCTATACCTTTACTTTTCATACTATATTGTCATGAGTCATTTCACGCATAATTATTATCCAGGTGGCAATTATTGTAATGTAATAATGTTTATTTAATGTATTTATGTGGTTTATACCTATCTATCAATTATTGTAACAAGATTAAAAAGTGCGTATCAAAGTGTATCAATAATAATCGAAATAAATCATATCATACATAATACATACCTACCATTTAGCAGAGGTACCCGTACCCAATATTGCAACCCACACCGACTCAAATTCTATTACAATATTTTACAAGCATAGTCTCCGTAATCTGGTTATTGAAAATATACTACTTTATACAATAGAAACAACAATCTTTGATATCAATATTTAGAATTGCTACAATAAAATATGCGTGCGTATCATGTAGGTAATATTGAAATTACATACCCCGCCCTCTCATGAATTATTGAAGTGATTAGAGAACTGATTTCATACAGCATTCGTGTGCCTTCTTTGTTGTGGTATAAAATCAAATTACTATTATGATAACTCCTACTAGATCTCCTACAAGTTAAAGTGTAATTCAATAACCTATGGATTTTCTATAGTTTGTAACGTATGTAAATGTACTTAAAGAAATTGCGGAGGTGTCCAAATAAAGCTTAATAACTATTGCAACATTATACAGTATCAAGTATGACCTTAAGAGACCTTCTATATTACAATCAATAATGAGATACTATAATGCCTGTATAATTATTTTACTCCAGTAAGAGGTACAAATACAATAATTGTCATTTTCAATACAGCACTTTAATGATCTATCCCCACTCTTTACTTTGTATCTAACTTTAACGAACAATAATTATCCTTGTAAACGTGGGAATAAAAATTAATAGTGTATTACTGACTGTGTCTCTATATAATTTAGTGCTATACGATTTAATTCTTAATAATTATACCTCAATACTCAATAGGTCCTAATGTCTAATGAGTTGCATAGCTTAGTGTCCCTGAAAGGAACTTTGAAGGGCAAAGTAGTCTACTTTATTTCAGAATCGTTCAACATAAAAATGGGCTTGGTTTGGCTGAATGAAATTACTGCAGATTTTTTTTATGGATAAGTGTTATTAAAAATTAATTTCGTTGTACTATAAAATCACTCTATAGGTGTCTGAGTAAAACTTTACTAAAGGTTAAAACATATTGTGTACATTATTCGTAGATATGATCATCTTATGTTTCAAAACTTTAGTTTTGATGAAGTATATTAAGCTACTGTTGAAACATATTCTAAAATTTTCGTATAAATATTTTTAAGTATTTCTCATTATAATAAGTACGTGAGTCATTTAATTTTAGTGATAATGCAAAGGGTAATCATTTAATTAACCTTGATTAGTTCAACGACTGATCTTGATACCCACAATCCCTACTTGATTTCAAAACGCAAAAGGCAATAAGTAATTCGATCAAAGTAATACCAACTCCATTATAAAAGTATTATTAAACTTCGATAATAATATTCAAAAAAACTGCAAGTCGTGATGTATGTTATTTGATACTTCTTTTTATTCGGTTGTTAAAATAATCCACGACCAAAACCAATCACCTATCAATGTGATCGTCTTATAAAAACGTATTTATTTTATAAGTGCACTCATCATCTGTTATAAATCATATTCGTGACAAATCCCGAAGACAGCTAATGTATTTTAATGTATAGAAGGTATGTTTGTGTATAAATTGTTCAACACTTCAGAATCATCTACTACTAATGAGGACTTATAAAAACACAAAGACTTTTAAACCAATTACTTAATATTTTGCACCTTATTATGAATAATGTTATTCAGGATTAAGTAGTTCATTGTTTTTTTTTTTATTATTTTTACTTTATCGTTTCTGTTTTCAATATAAAATGTCCCATAATTTAGAACTCTTTCTCGCGATAATAAATTTATGTAAAAAAGTTGATGTTGTGTAAGAATTGTGAACTTTTATAATAAATGCTACGAGTAGGTACTTATATATTTTTTCTTCTTGAGCAGTACTATGAAAAACTCGTTCTAGTAAATATTTTTTTTTGATTTGTTCATAAGTCAGCAAATTGGTTATTTTTTGGGTACAGGAATAGCGATCGAGTGTCAGTTGATCAAACGGATAACATCTATCAAAAACTCAAAACATGAGCTTTAGCCGCATATATTGATTCATTATTTATCGAATTTTCCACAAACATGATGAGTGTTTCATGGCCTTGACAAAGACACCTACGTTAACTATAAATTACGCTGAAAACTACTCACTGAAATACTCATAGAACACGAAACCCCTATCGTAGAAACATTAACTAAAAATATTTAAAAATTAAATATTAGACTACTAATTTAACTTGGCAATTAGCTAGTTGAAATGAAGTAATTAATACGTAGAAAAATATATAATATTTCCTTTCAACGTACCTAATGAAGTTGATAAACTAAAATTAATATTTCGTCTTGGATTATATATTATTAAATATTTAAATTAAGCATTTTATACAAATAATATGATATTATTAGTTTCAATGAAAATGGATAAAACACAGTTGGTAGTAGATGTATGTATGAAAACATTGACCTACTTTCTATATAAGAGTAAAATTATCTTAATAATACACTACTTCATATTACGCAGAGATTAGGTGCATACTTACTGATAGCGTATTAATTATTATTCTGATATTTCATTAATGAAAGATATACCTATCAATTAATTATTATCGATCATATCGCTAGTAGTACCCATGTATGATCAGTTTTCTATAATTTATTTAATTATCTCGTACATTACTAGAGAGTCTGATGTCTAGCTACGGATCAACTTTCATTGTCAATTACTTTTTTTTTATACGCGGAGGCATGACTTTGCCAACACACTTCTTAGTATTATCAGCCAGAAGAGTCTACATATTATCATTCATGATTCACATATAAACTCATCAGCCTAATACTGAGAAAAATTCACCTATCCAGATATCACAGATATCACAGGATTAGACTCAGATGCGCGGGGCCTAAAATACAAGCATTGTGCCTGAAATATCAGTATTTAGAAATCGTCTTACAATATTGCAAGTATTAATACTTACCGATTTTTGCATTTTTATGTATAAATTCTCCGGTAAATCTAATTTTATATACTATAGCGATGTTTATTATTAAATTTGTATGCAGTTTAATAATGATGCTTCCAATTATATTATTTCCACGGCCATTTCGAATCCGCTGACGATGAAGACTACAAAATCAAAGTGTTGCAATTTTTACCCAGAAAAATGGGCACGTAGTCATCTTGATCTTGTTTTTATTCGGTTGATACAAAACAGTTGATTTTCGATTTCCTTAAATATACAGAGAAAAAGAAGCCTACTTTCATTTAAACCATTTTTATGTAGGTAGGTATATCCCTTCTACATAAATATAATATTTAAAAAATAATTTGTTTTGAAAAACTTGGTGTTATTTTAATCTGCAATATTGCAGCCGATGAATAATTAAGGATCTTACAATTAGGAATCTTAATCCTGCGAAGTTTGTCCCAACTTTAAATCCTTGGCGTGAAAAATATCCTTCATTTGGTTGAAAAATGGTTCACAAAGTTAATATGTTTATATTCCTAAGGGTTTCTTCTTAGCAATACGTAATGATGCCAAAGAAATTTATGGGAATGTCTTCGCCGAATCCTTTTAGATTGGAGCTTATCAGCCGAAGATATTCTTAATTCATTATTTAGTATATTCTAAAGAACTTTTTAAGCTCCAACACAATATTAATGTTCCCGTAGGTACGAAATGTAGATGGTGTGTTAATAACAATTTTTCAACGGCTTACATTTGTTTGTTCCGCATTGCTTGATAAAAATTATGTCCTTTTTTATTGTATTACGACATTTAGTTATTTCGTATCACTGAGTCACATCAATGTAACGGATTTACCACTGATATATTATTGCAATGCGTTTTATGTGACATACTGTACATTAACATGAAATCGGTATCACATTTTGGTTGAAATAATATGTTTTCACAACGTATATCCCTTAATTAAATAGGCATTTAAACTGGAGGAAATCTGGATCGATAATAGTGTAATCTATTAATACACCATGAATTAAAAAGGCATTTTTTTGCGCCGCTTAACAAATTCTATTATTTCGTATGTAATGTATGTATTTCTAGACAGCTGCATATGTTGTCATTAAATTAAGTCGTAAAATGCATACACCTACTATATTGTCAACAACTAACGAATACCTTTCATATCTTTTCAGCCCGATTACGATGACATTGAAGAAGAAGCTAGAATGACACACTTCCCACGAGGCAAATCAGACAAAGGCAAAGACAATAAGAAATACGGTAAGTGAAATAATGCTCACTATGAAAATCCTCCTGTATTTGTTTTTGTTTGGGACTCGCTTGGGTTCACTTGAATTTTACATCTTTACCAAATAGAGGGGAAGAAAATTCTAATAAGAGACTTGAATACTAATCAGAGGAACATCTTCCTTGTACGGAATACAATCAATACATTCTGAACAAGTCTTGTTAAATACTATAAGTGTTTCTATTAATGTTATTTGTTTCAACAACTAACAGAATACACTTTTCAGACTACCTAATGCTGGGAGAAACTATTCGAATTCTTTATATTTTTGCAGCACCGCAACCAGCAAAATAAATATCGCGATTTCTACGAAAGCAATGAAAACATTTTGCTCCCGTAGATACATTGCAATCCTAAAATTAACGCCTCATGCAACACTCTGTACAGATTAATATTTTAATAAAATTCTACTCATCGAAACATAATCTGTCTATCAACTTGTCTCATTACGCGGTGCGTCCTTTATCGTGTAAGTAAATATTATACTTTTGTAGTAAAATTATGTTTTATCGGACCAGTCCTTTTACAATCTAAGTATATGTTATTCGCGATGTTAAATTAAATCTAATGATATACTATGGTGTCCATCATCTCGTATACAAGAGCAAGACTAACATTACAGAGCGCTGTACAATGTACAATGATCATTGAATTGTTGTGGACTACTTTTGCCCTTTTCTTCAGATTCAATTCAAGCATTATAATGTTCAGAGATAATAAACAAGTGCGAAACCATACATAGACCTAAAGTTTCCTGTAATAAATTGTTTCTTAAACATCCAATGAACTTGTAAATTCACCTTCCATATTGTACTGAGTATATTTTAGTAACAAGGCGAGAATGAGAAATTCCACCGTACTATATCAGCTAGACTTCAATAGAATACTATGCGTAACTAAAAAAGGCATGGCGTTTTACACTTTACACATTATACGTTGCTAGTTTCCATGAATTTATTCTCATGCTCTGCAACAGATCCATGTTTTCGGTATAACACTTTCGTAATATATTTCAAGTATAGCACCTTTGATAGAATAAGAACATTAAATTCTACTTACTCCATAGTGTAAAGGCGGTGTCGGTTAACATTGCATATGTCATGTTTTTTCACACTAATGTTACCTTGACGTCGAACTCTCTTGACGGTCGACAGGCAGTTCACTGCTGCAAATTTACAATATTATAATGTTAACTGCATTAATGCATTGCGTTTCAATGTAGTGCATACGAACATTTAATCATATTATATATCTATAAAGTTATTGTTAAGCGAACTAATAAATAAAGGTTACCACACCCTTACTTTTTCTTGTGAAACTAAATCGTCTGTGTGTATAGCATTTTTGGATGACTCCCTTCAATATTTTTGCTATAAAAAGGACTGTTATGACCTTCCAGCATCATCACAGCCCTTTGACAATATTTCTAAAATAATAATTCAATAAAAGTCTTCGCGAATACGTTTATGGATGAAGCCATTTGTAGTAAAAATCATTCAATGTTTCAGCACACTTTCACACTAAATAACATATAAGAATTTTCTTCAAACATCACAGAAAAATATACATTGAAAAAATGGAGATAATAAGTAGATACGTAAAAATTAATACTTATAAGTCATAGATTATTGTATTATACAAACTTACATTCAATATTTCACAGTAATAATAATTATATGTAAGTTACTAGGTCGTCAGCGAACTCGTATCATTATGAATAATTCTACTACAGTCGACACACACTGCGCATGTCAACTTGTCCATAATCTTGTTGTTTTTCTCTACAATTCATATCCACCTTACATAAATATTAAACGCATCAACTATAATGTCTTATTGTTATCTATACATGGGCAATTAATTTATCCTTTAAAACTATAGGTATAGGTAACAACTGTTCTATTTTTTTTTTTCTAAAAAAGGTAACTTATAAGTAGAGACTCAAAACATTTTTATCCTACCACAATCGTTGCTATTTAAACATAGGTTTTTTAATGTGCATATTGAATTGTATTCGCATTAACTTATAAGTCTTGTTTACTATATGATGTTCAATGTCATTTTCAGTGCATCTCTTATAAATTCAATAATCACAGAGTATAGCATGTAGAATGAATTTAATGGGTATATTATATTATACATTTTCTATAGAAAACTGAGAGAGCGATTTCTGTGAAAATTTAAATTTAACCAAGATTAAACCGCAATTTGTGTCAATAAAGAGTTGGCCTTAATCTGTAATACATCATGATGATAATGGAAATAAATTATTTATTATCTTAATTATTAGATGCTATCAACTAGAAATCATTCGCTTTCAATTATTATTTTTTTAATGTAATCACTATTTTTTTAAGTAAATAATTTTCTTTCTTGCGGTAAGCCCAGTAAATTCACTAGAGATTTTCTTTTACTTTAGTCTCAATCAGTGGCGTATATAGGTTTTCATTTTGGGGGGGGGGCGAAAAAACTCCTCGGGAAGGCAATTAAAATTTTAACTTAGACATAGTAAAAAAGGCAGTGTAGCGCCGCAGGCGAAATTTTTTCGTCAAGATGAGTGAGAAAGGCTGTGTTTTAGGTTGGCATTATAAGTGTTGTGTTAAAAATGCAATAAAAAAGAAGCTCCGCAGGCGATTTTTTTTAAAAATGGGTGAAGCGATGAACCCTGGATAATTCTATAGAAGATAGCACATCTTTGTTTGACATTTCGGGGGGCTATATACGCCACTGGTCTCAATTAATTTTTGCAACGAATTGTCTTAGATTCTATGATGAAATGCGTAGAAAATAGCGATGCTTTACTTTACCTACTTCTCTAATATCTACTATCTGTTTTACAGTCACAGTAATTTTCTACACTCTTTTACTCGATTTCTTCCCACGTCATTATCGATGTACTGATCTCAATCAACTAAACAGATATACAGTGAAGGATGGACTTTCCATTCTTCGTCTTCTTCTCTATGTGTCCTGTCGGGTCCCCCCGACGTTGACGACCACTTGGGAGAACGCCTCTCTGTCCTGGGCAGTGCGAAAAAGCTCCTCCACAGTTCTGATCCCGGTCCACTGCCGAATGTTTCGAAGCCAGGATAGCTGCTTCCTTCCGACCCCTCTACGGCCTTCTATCTTCCCCTTCATAACGAGCTGGAGAATGGAGTATTTTTCTCCTATAAGGACATGGCCAAAATATGATGTTTTACGGAGCTTTATTGTGTTGGACAATTGTCTATTAGTATTTGCTCTACGTAAAACTTCAATGTTGGTTACCATGTCGGTCCAAGGTATTCTTAGCATTCTACGGTGGAGCCACATTTCAAACGCCTTTCGGACAAACGGACTTTCCATTATTCTTATAAAATTGAAGGTACGCTAAATACCAATACCCGATCTCGGCGGACGCCGGTAGTAGGTACAACGATATGTACTCGTATACGCGTTCATTCTCGCCTCAGCTACCAACCTTCATAGCACAGCGGTTAGGATACCAGAGTATCAAGTTGGAGTTCTTGGTTTGTTTCCCGGGCGCAGCGGATGAATGACAATTGGATGTACTGGAATTGGTGAAGTGTACCGTAAAGTGATCACATTAAACCAGCAGACTTGATGGAAAATCCATCCTTCTCTGTACATCTGTTGAGATAACTACATTTTGAATGTTAGTATTGCAAGAGTACTGTTTTCATAGAATAATGTATTTTGTGCATTACAATAATTTACCCATTTAAAATAATTTCATTAAAATGAAACATACGTACGTATTTGCAATGATAATTTTCCCATAATGTAAAGTTAATAAAACACATTACAAACATCAAAAGATCCTTGAAGAAGAGAAGCGGATTGCTGAGTTAAATTTGTAAGTAGGTAGAATGTTGAAATCATGATATTTCATAATCTTAATGCACTTGAAGGATGAGACTTAGCAAATAATACCAGTTCAGTGCAGACGATAATAATATGTGGTATGTAGGTAGCATTATCATATCCAGATTATAAATTATCGATTATTAGCTTGTTCATAAAACGTAAATACAGTTTCATTTGAATATATGAAATATTCAATAGATATCGACTTATTCAATGAATTTGCAATGTTTGTAATAAGTAAGTCGAGTGTCTGCCGCGTAAGATAAAAACAAAGTCATAGAATTTAAAAACGGTTTTTGTTAGTACATTCTTAGTATCGCTATATTTTGTACTTACTTCTTTTTATCTCCAACCTTCTGCAGTACTCGCTACATTACCCTTGTATTTGGCATAAAAAATAAAATGATTTGTTTTGTACGTACTTTGCAATTAAAACATATCGGGTATAGAATCCAACACGAGAAATTAAAATTCAGTAGGCAATTGAAATAAATACAGAAAATAATTCTATGCTATTAGATTCAACCACCACGGTATTTCCATCCTTTAACTTTGAGTACACGGCTGGCGAAGTTGGTTGAGGCGGCAGTCTCTCGAGCGGGAGGTACCAGGTTCAAAACCCGGCGCTGGTGATGTATTCCACACTTTGCAAGGTGTGCAGGAGAGTATTTGGGTTTGTGTATACAAGCCCAGATCCTATTATTAAAAAAAAAAACATCTGAACAGTTTTTAAACTGTCCATATTAATATCGCCATCGATGTTTATACACACAACATCTCTAAGCAGAGCATCACTAAATAATAAACTTTTAATATTATATTAGTGATATTATCTATAATCGTGCTAATTAAGTGATGCATTATAACATAGAACAAGTATTTCCAATACAGACATATTATCTGCAATGTGAACAATCATAATACCATACTAATATAGTCAATAGAATATTTAGTATGGATTCACAGGTATTTTACTTACATGTTTATTATTTATATTATTGCAATGTCTGTATGTCTATTCGTATACTGAATGGAGTTGAATGATCTCTCTAATACCTAACTACATACTTACAATACTGTTTTGCATCTGCAATAAAAATCTATCGACCAGATTACATTAGAATATTGTAAACACATGTAATTTATACGGCATTTTTTACTAATATATTGTGTACAATATGTGTAAGAATCGTTAACTGAAATAGCAGTTAGTTAACAGCAGAAAATTAACTAAAAAATTAGATCCATCACCATTATGATTATAATGGTGATAATAATAATTTACTCGTAATTTCTGACGACCAAGCTTGATTGCGAAATTTATCATTGCCCAATGTCCAACCTTTAAACTTTTTCCTTTGAGGGATGTGATATATGTAGTTCTTTTGACCATACGATAAATAAATAAATTTTATGAAAATGTATGCTGAAGAAACTCGCATAAGTTATTCAATAACAATTAGGTATAAGGCGTAAATATATGTAAACATTGGATTTATTTTACTCTAATTCAAAGAAAATCATTCATCGGGTCGTTATAAGAAAAATTACTATTCAAAACACGACGGCTATAAAACTATTTAGTCACTTTCACTAAGATAGTAATATCGATTCAAAGATTCCACGTGAATAACAGGATTTGAATTTATATCCTTTTCAAGTACTAATCAATGATTGACATTATTATGTAGTTTGTACATAGAATCTTAAGTATGTGAGCTTGTAAGTATGAATTCAGGGCGTCGATTTTCCCCATAGTAATATCACACGTAGGTACCTAACTAGCTACGTACTATAGATTAGGAAGTATGAAGATGTACCTAATGTGTATGTTTCTCTAAAAGATAAGCGCGAAACCTCAAAAGCTCATTACAGAAAAATATGTTCCTACCTTATACTAATTAGTTGGGGACCCTGAATGGGGACTTTAATGTTCCCTTGAAGAATGTTTCAGAGCAAAGTACTATCGTAGTTATCTATTAAAAATTAATCCTTGCTTCCTACAATTTTTTTAATGTTAATATTTTAGTAATTGCAAAGCGCAGTATAAATTATCTACCTATACAAAAACTCCACATCTACTAAAATTGTATAGGTATTGACCTAACCTAAGGAATGCTTGAGCTCAGTTAGGTGCTACAGCGGAATAACATTATCGACTATGCCTATAGACTAGAGTATAATAATAAGTACTATAGGTATTGTAAGTCCCGACTCGATATTTAGTCAAATATCAAGGCTAAAAGTGGTAATGTCATCATATTATTGATCTCGCATCATGTGCAGTTCATACCCATAGTAAAATAGTATTCATTCGATGTATCGTGAGTACAAAATAATTGTTATCAAAAACCTGTATGATTTATTAATTTATATAAATTTCAAAATTGATTCGATGTCTCTAATGAAGTTGAATCGAGGTTGTTGAATGTGTTACATACGTGTGTCGTGAAACCTTTGATAATTCACCACCGTCACTGGTTACCCACATTGTCAGGAATTCGATTATGGTTTGGGTGGATGTTGGAGGAATGTTCAAAAATGTTTAATAATGTTCAAAATAAGTTAATTATGAGTTTAATTGAAAGAGCTCGTAGAATCGCGATGAGCCCGCCCTAGTGAACAATGTTATATGAATCAGGTACTTTATCCACGTGAAAAATAAAATAAATAAATAGGTACAACGGAAGCGATTGGAAAAATACTTTACGCCAAAATTCATTATTATATTATTATTATGTACACCATGCATACACAATGTAGTATCAAAAAAAATGTTAAGATATCGTTACGAAAATGTCTTTTGTACGTTACGATATTGAAATGTTTCAATAGAGTTCTCAATTTCTCTTTTGAAAATAATATAATTAAACATACGACTCGTGCCATCACACAATTCTACACATTAATAATTACATACAATAAAATCATACAATTGCAAACAAATGTAAAAAAAACATACATCGTGAATTCAATTATGTATTTAGATATATTAGGTATACTATTCCTTTCTATATAAAATATTGCTCGCATATTATAATTCATTACTATGATAGCAATATTCTGTACATACTGGCATTATACAGTTGGTGTTATATTCGTAGTATATTGTGATACATTTGACAATGCAATAGTATAACTTTAAAGTATTAATAGTGTCTTGATATATCTGAGGTAATATTTTGACCCACTTTATTCAATTCCAAGTGTTGGTATTAACTAAATGTATAGATATTAATAGGTACAGTGCACATGCTCAATGTGACATAACCGTTTTACTTTCATTCTGGCTTCAATTCAATATTGTAATATTTCAGTTAAATGGAGAAAATTTCAATTAATTTTGTTACACTTTCATGTCGTAAATACTCGTGGGTATATCGAAATAGTCACGTCATTATTGTCTATGGTATTATAAATATAAGTACGTCTTACGTACAAAACTATTAAGCCGTATTTGTGTCTTATTTTGTATCTCTAGTTAGCTGTTCGAATGTCAGTTACTAATCTGTATTTTTTTTGTTTTCAGATGACCCTTACTACTGCGGACTAAGAGCTCGTGTTCCCAACTTTGTAAAAGCTACCAACGGTGCTCCCCCAAGCGCGAAGGTCATCAAAGATCTCGGCCTCCCTAGTAAGCGCTACAGCCTGGCCCAGCCACATCCCATGTTGATGACCCACCACGCTCATGTCCACCATCCACCAGTGTGGCACGCGCGCTCATATGAGAGCGGCATCGGTGCGTATGAACACGACGAACAACTTCTGCACGAATGGGATGAACAACTTCAGCACATGCGCGTTCACGATCAGCACAGGGACATTCTTGAGCACGAAGAAAGACTCAGAGCCGAAAGGCGTAGAGATAAAAAGATGTCCGCCAATGAAATAAGGGGCGCTAAAGTCCACGAGCACAACAAAATGAGGTTCCTGCATCAACCGCGGTAGATCCTTTTGTTGATGATAGTCCTTAGTTAGTCATATGCGGCGCAAAAAGCAAATAACAATCTATTACAAGCACATTCACAATGAGTTCATCTTTACGTATTCTACATTCACTCTATACTTTAAGTTATTCAACTCATCAGTAATTTGATCACGCCATCACCTTCATGTATGTCGCTTTCATTGCAAGTTATCGTGTCTGGTTGGATGCACATATCGTTAAGATATCAGAAAATACTCTTCTTCACCGCACCACCTATTGTTATTGCTTATTGCGCCAGCAATCAAAAGTAAAATATCTACACTAGAAACTGTCCAGCATTTACTATAATTTATGAAAGTTATTAAGTTTCGTAAATATTTATCACATTATGAAAAGATGCAGATTCCTCAACTATGTACAGCATTGTTCACTCTCAAATGCCTTCACATCTGTTAAACAAATTCAAAGTGTACATTAAAGAAAACACAATTATAATAAACTAATGATTTTAACAAAAACATTGAACAAAAATTATACCGTAAGTTCAAGCCAACTAAGATGGAGTCATGCAACATAATTCAACGAACCTCCCTGTCTTGAGCGATTCCCCATCTTTGTGATTGACTCGGGTATTTACCTATTTGTTATTTATTCATTGGCTTATTTCCATTGGAATGGACTCATGGAAATTAACCCAATTTTTCCAAATTAAATGCATGACAGTGACATCTAAAACAACCATCAAATAAGCAATGAAACTCTTATCAACATCATATCTAACACTTCGACGTAACCCAAACATTTCTAACGCATGTTCAAAACGTCATTTCCTAATTTGGTAAATCGGAAAAACGACATTACATTTACATTAGGTAATTAGAATATCCAGTTAAGAAGTTATTTTCATAGACCAGATTTTTTTCACGTAGTCAGTTTCTTATAAAATTTTTAGGTATTAATTTTTTTTTTATGAATACGAAATATAGCATTCCAGCGTTACTTTCATGCAGAAGGGTAATTCGTTTTACATTTTCATTACTGTCTGTTACTTTGCATGTTCACAAGGCCAATCAGTGCACAACAGTGCTAATCTAATCATAAACGCCATCAAAAATTAGTGTAATAATAAATTGTATGTAGTTCGGTAATATTTCACATTGCTAAAAATCAATCAAAAAACAATTATTTCTATTGTAGATCAAGTCAATGAAGTTGAATAATGTGATTATTCTCTTATAATCCATTATTTCACGACCTATATATTTTGTTGTTAGTATAACTAATTCATAATATTTGCTTACAGCGTTATTCCGTAAGTAGGAGGTGGTCGTTTATTATTCGATTACGTAATCGATCGATCATTATCATCGATGCATAATCAATAATATATTAATCTAATATTAACTCTATATTGATTGTTGATTGTGTACCCAGTAATTTTGACATTACACTTTTGTTCAGTGTCGACGTTAGGTAATTTATTTGTCATGAAAACCTTGTGCCTATATGGATATGTGTAACGGAGAAAGAGAACATAGTAATATAATTACACATATTTATATACATTATTATCAAATCATGCTATAGTATCATGAATTAAATACAGGTATGTGAACATTTTTATTCTTACAAGGACTTATGATGCTACACCCAATACCTCTTAGCTATTTTTAAAGGGTACCTTGACACTTTAAATGTAGAAATACTATAATTTCATGCATTTTAGATCATTTTAACTGATTTTATGTATAAAGTACCTAACTGTTATTTATCACAAATTTCTGTTTTTGTATACTGAGTCGTCCCTAAGGTGATCACGATTACAAGATTAAAAGCAGGGTAGTACAACGACATATTTCAGAATATAATTGTTGAACGATTTCTATCGCTCAATCATGTAGGTACAGTGCATATCCATCCTAAGGAGTTAAATAATGCCAACCTAAATGAAAAATTTGAAAGAATAGAAGTCCAATGTTGAAAAATTCGGTCACAAGTTCCTAATGCCTTTATGGTATGTTTTATTTTGGTAATACCACAATAGCAGGAAAAGTTATTAAATCGCTACCTATTACGCTAGATATCACACCTGGCGGTTAGTAATGGTAATCTTAAAACTAGACAATTTGTGAACGTGCTAACTACAGTAACTAGCAATCGGCGTGCAATTTATAGCAATAATTTATAATAATCTTACATGTGATAAAGTTATGATATAATTGACGAATCCCTTATAGTAGAAACCGAATCAGGACGTGTTAGGAAACCACAAAACAATTTTCTCAAAACATTTTTATAATAGGTTCATACAAAACATTTTACTACTTTGCCTTTTGTAGGATTTCAATGAAATTTACGATATAATTGAATATGAAATTATAAGTGTTAATATTTAATTTATTCGCACTAAATCACTTGTATATTTCTAACCGCAATTACGAGGAAATATAATCATAGTTACATACATTCAATAACAATTTAATTCTTATAACTACGTGATTTCTCGCATTAATATAAAGACATGTATTGTTTAATTAGCATCGGTCTGTAGGAAATATTCACAACAATCACTTCACTTAGGTACCAATATTGTCTAGTGATTGTGAATTCAATTAAATAAAAAACATAACTAGGTATTTGATAAAACATTGAAATTTTCTGTACCTGTGTTAAATTAGTTACTTAATTTGTAACTACTATGTTTGTGGTTTTGATTACAATTATTTACAAATTTTCAAACTTCGTGGATATCTTTTTCGCTGCAAATAATAAAGACATATCCACGTCCATTACCATGTGGAGAATCAGTCGTCACCTAGTTTCTCCAGGCTGCTCTGTCCTGGACGAACTCGTGATTAAGCAAGATGAAAAATAATCATCGTATGCAAGAACCTTTCTCCCATGTCAATGATTCAGCACCCTGTTGTATAGCATACGAAGTACTCAGCCAATTTTTTTTATAGTTAACGACGTCTATATTTTGGTACATATTACCAGTTAAGAGTATTTCATTATAACCACAAAGAAGATAACGTGATTAAATGATGTTTATTTGTAAGTATGAAGGAATGTAATGTTTTCCATCAAATTTAATAATCAAATAAGTAGGTACCTACTATTTCTTTATTAAACAACTTCGTAATATGAAAGAGAAAAGATTCGCTTTTGCCACATTCAATTAGTAAATGTAAATACTTAAGTATTTATTTATTTTAACGATGCCTATTTATTGTATGAAGAAGATTATGATAAATTATTAGTATCTACTAACATATTATGTACCATACACGATTAGGCAGGTACTGACAGCAGTACCTAAGCAATATTTTATCACTTCGTATGATGTACATCACTCTTGCAACATTTCAATTTCCACATATTATAATGTATGAACACATAAATAAATGCATTGAGTTTTCCCGATGACATCACAATATCAAAATAATTTAACATAATCAATTATCACAACATAATAATTATTAGGTACAAGAAGGTTCATTCAATAATATCTTTAAATAAATACGTTTTGCCTATTGCTACTTTTCTCTTAAGTAGGTTTTTTTTAAAGGTTTCGTATAAGACCTCTATAGATACTGAATTTTACTTGAAATTAATTACAAATTGTAATTATATAATCAACAGAACTCAGTTTTTTCTATGACCTATGTATGCGATAGTGTAGTCGTGTTTCAATATATTGTAACAATGAGAATAATAAAGGTTCGGTACACACTAAATAATGTAAGTGTAGTAATGTTCTCAAAGACAATGACAATCGAAATCAAATCGTGATAAATTCAAGGTAAAGGCAATAATTTCCTACCAGCTCCCTCCTTACAAATCCTACACATTAAATAGTAGGTAGGAAGGTACTGTACAATACTATCGTGTATAATTGTCAAATCTTCCAAATCTAATACAATATTGTCTAAGTATGTGCCAACGTAAAACCTTCAGAAACATTTCACAACTGCAATCAATGTTTAACGTTTGACGGTACAATGAACTAACATCACTGTCTTCAATAAAAGGTTATACTTAATTATAATATTCATGTAATTTTATTATCATTTATTGCAGGCATGACGCATATAAAATGTAATGTAAAAAATACTATTCGATCATTCACTCCTCTATACAAGTTATCTCAATTATCCTCGTCTAATAACACTTTTCAATGCTACTGAAATTATTAATTTGAGTAATTGGGAGTATTTATTATAGAATTCGTGTGTTCAGTTAGGTAGGTTGAATATAACTACAAATTAGTTATTGGTGGATTGTCGAGTAAACAATGAAATGTTTGAACTCGGATCGTTGGCTCGCATAGAAAATAAAGTGCTGAAGCTTCGTAATAGTATTATTAACTTGGATTTTTCGGTAATAGTTTCATATTTGAGTACTGATAGCCTTTTGCAAACGATCAAGTGCATTCATTAAAAAAAATAAACAAATCCTAATCTCTGTTAAATGCTGAAATTGAGTGTAAATATCGAAATCTCATAGCATTTAAAATGAATATTTATTTATTGTCAATCGTCGTACCTTCTTGCCACCACCTTGGTTAATAATCTAAATCATGTAACACATGGAAACACATTTACATTAGTAACACACGGAAATAAGAATGATACAACCGTACCACTAAAGCTTTATCAACCAACCACTTCACCTATTAAAAGTGTAAAATATTTTTATATATGTAAAATATGGTTATATCGATATCTTCAAGAAATTTGACATATTTATTCTAGATAATATTTTTGGTACTAGAAAATTTGATCGCTTCACGCATTATTCATATCATTCACGCTTCATGAAAAATCACCAAAAATTTATGTCGACTTAATTCATACATTTCAGAGGGTTTAACAAACAAAATGGTAAAAATGAGTGAAAACTATGAGGTAGTGTTCCAGTTTCTAAATTATATTATTTTTTTATAAGTATATATACTTAAATATAATATGAGATTTAGCTAATTAATGACATTAACTCCATTTGTTTCTTCGACCCTCTGGAAAAATGGTTATCATTTTTTTCAATTCGCTTACAATTAATTTTCAGTGAACGTTCCAATTTTTGTTAGAAGTTCGAAATCTGATTTTTAGACTTAATTTTCACCAATTCAAAATGTGCTTTAGAAACTCTGCCAAAAGTGGAGTTTGTAGTTCTGTATCTTTAAAATAAATAAATTAATAAATTGATTTCTCTTGGGGCTCCTCACTTGTATGACAGTACAATATCAATCTTTATAATATGTACCTAGTTAATACATGTGTGTATAATTATCATTTTATTACGTAATCGTTGCTAATTTTCATGCCCGTTTGATTTCAGACTCGGACCATCTAGAAATATCGCCATATAACCAAATCTACGGAAGACTTCCACTGCCAACCAGAGGGTTCGTCCCTCCTCAACCAAGACAGATGTACATAGGAGACTGGGACTGAGGGTCTTCTCTTTTTATGATTGTGTAAATGAAAATGTCTGAATAATAAGGTGCTAAACCGTTTTACTGTCTTACGTATTGCAAATTATTTCATTAATTTTTTAAAATTAAACACTAAGAACTGTTTTTGAAATCTTTCACTGCCAGATTTATGACGTTTTTGTTATAAGTTCTTTGTTATAAGTTCTTTGTTATAAGTTCTTCAAACTAGTTATTTGTGAACTGAAACCACTTGGCGCTCAAAATTTCATATTCATTTTATAAGAGGTTTTTTAAAAGAAAGAAAACAAATATCATATCAGCCTTTTTTTAAAACATGTAATTTAATTATTACAACACTTTTTTTAAAGAAATTGAATAAAAATCCATTATACTTTGTCTTTTGGAGAAGATGTTTTTCAAATAAATTTATACTATTACGTTCAATTCATTTGCATTGGTTTTTTATTGGCCATTCAAAATATTTGCAATACACGAGAAACTTTGGTGAAACGGTTTTTCTTACTGATTAAGATAAACAATTAATATTAATCATGTTGTTATTGATTTAATAAGATTAAATTTAAGAAATATTTAGTAATTTATTATTTATAATGTCATAAATATACCTGTGTAAGTCATTGTTAATATTAATTCAATATTGTTAATTGTATATTAAACTACCTACATTCTGCCATTTATAATTTCATATTATTTTATGAAAATATTTACATTTTAATAATTGTTATTGGTTAAGTATTAGTCTAAGACTTTACATTGTGTGTGTATATTTTTTGATTACTTAATGTAGGTATTTTGAAAAAAGTCTAATGCATACTTGTATAAATGACTATAAACTGCATAATTGGAAAACGTTTTTAACATTATGGTTACGCAATCCCAAATTAAATTTTTCTACTAAAACTACTATAGAGCACGTAGAGTATTGAAAATTCATCAGTACGCGAACTTTTACTTCAATTTTCGGTTATTTATACCTACAGTTATAATTACTTAATAAATACTCAAATCAATTCAATGTAAATAATATTCTTAGGGTAAACCGAAGTACTTCTTATAAGTATCAGAGCTCTGAGACTTAAGTAAGTAAATAGAAAACGGAAAAAAAAGTTAACGAAATGTCTATGGAATACCTGTTATACAGGTACAGTAATACTTGACTCTGGCTCTGGTTTTTAGCGAAATAAAGTAATATTTCGTACTTGCAATTTGTGTACATACATAATTATTATACCTACGTAATAAATAATTTATAAGTACCATTACATATATAATTATAATAAGTCCTAACACTTAATAATATTATATTGTTTTAAGTAGGTACCTACTAACTATTTAGAACAAATTAATGTGTCACTGCCTCTTTTTACACAAGTAAAATATACTTATTAGGAAATCATTATATATATTTTTTAATTATACTATTTTTATATACCTTACGAGTAAGTGTTTATTATGTTATGTGTGAAACGGTTTGCTCAATGTAACGAATAGAAGAATGGCAATGAATTAAATGATGGTATTAATTTTACTTATTTATAAAAAAACTATGACGTAGAATCATATATTTTTCGTCTAATACTCTGTTCGTTAAATAATCTTGTAGGCTTTCGCAGCGTGATGAATCCATTTCCATGTTGTTCGTTCTTCGGGTTCCACTGCGGGTCGAGTGGTTGAGTAACCGCAGTGAAATCCGAAGAATGAACAACATGGAAATGAACTTACTCTATTCGTTGTTTGTCAATGAAAAATATTGTGAACAGATATCATTTTGTAAATATTTATGAATTAATTTTTACAATATTTCAGATATTCTATAAAAATTGAAACAAATTTTCGGAAATTATGCAGCGCTCCTTTCATAATTTCAAATTATTTTGTAATGGAAATGTAACTCAGTTTCTTGTTTCCTTCAATGAATTACTTTTGTAAATATGTTTTTATAAACTAGTTATATAAATTATATTTGATTGCAATATTATTGTCAAAATGATTGTAAGTTTAATTATTAATATGAGGGTATATAAAATATATATTTCTCCTTCAATGTATATAATAGGTATTTAAATAAAGTAATATCTTACCAACTTATCTGCTTATCTTAATACCGAATTTATATAGAAATTTGAGAAATTAATTTGTTTTGATTCATAAATGCTATATATTTTACTAAACATATCTACCATTCAGTTATGAACAAAGGATACTGTTTTATAAAACAAATCCATTTAAATTATTACCAATATAAATTGCTTTCTTGTTGTATTAAAAATGCTATTTTGTATTATAATAATGTGCCTTCATATAAAGTATTTATATCCATTCATTTTAGTGGATATGATTATCTATATTATTTTGTACCTATCTATAAAAATATGTAACAAATACTATTATATTTACTTAGTAAAATGGTGATGGTTTTTATGTTAAATATACAAATATATTATTATTATACCTACATAATATGTATGAACAAATAGTTTACCTATATTATAATAAAATAATAATATTAATTTCACGTTTCATTTTAACCTCGTTTCCTTACCTTTAAAACTAACTTAAACAATGTGAAAATCAACAAAACTCTCAATAGGTGGTTCCTACATACCTACCTACTATTTTGTTTCTTCAAAGCAGCTTTCGAATTGTTTTGTAGGTTACAACATTTTCCATAAATAAATCAGGTACAGCGATTTTCCAAAACGCAAACCGATTATAATCTATTTAAGGCCCTCCATTTGTTTGCGAGTAATCTTCTTCTTGGCATCTTCATAGCTTCTTCGCTTCAACATCAGCCTTGGTCCCCCTACTGCTGGAAATAGACTTCTTCCACGAGTTTCCACTCCTCCGGAGGGAGGCCTTCCTGTCGTTATTTTAGTTAGTCCTAGATGGTAAACCTGCCAATTTAAACTTTGTATAAAATGGCTGCAGATTCTGGAAAGAAGAAACTCCTCAGCACCTTCTGACAGTCTGTTATGCTATGCATGAAAGATACATGAAAATGGGGACTTTGGCCAGATATAGGTGGTTAATTTCTCCTCTTTGACCCCCTCTAAGTCCTGTTTTAGTAAGACGTCTGGGACTAGAGAGGCTGATTTAGCTGATGACCTTTTAGGTTAATTCTTGGTTTACCTCATTCGAGTAATTATTATCATTTAATAAATGTAAATAAGAAATAAATAAATAAATAAAATCTTTATTGAAAAGAAAACATATCTTTCAAATGGCGGGTTTATTGCCGTAGGCAATGTCTGACAACCAACCACTTGTGACATTCATTTGATCTACACATTACATACAAGTGTATGAAAAATAAGAAAAATATAAATAAATATTAAAATAATAATAATATATAGAATACTTATACATAATAAAAAATTGAGTTTTTCTTTCTGGCGCTCCATCCGATTGCCGAGCGATTTGTGTTAGGTACAGCATAGAATTCATGAATAAAAAAAAAACAATTTTTGTTAAAATAAGATACTACTATCGCCATCTATTGATATTAACGAGATTTTCAAAGGTTTTTATTTCAGTCAAATGTGAATGTAAACGCTGTATAGATAGAGAGCCATCTAACAAAAAGTTGACTTGTAATTAAGTATACTTACCGATCCATCATGTCGATCTATAATGGATGTCATATTCCGTATTTTAATCTCTCCAGTCTTCGTGTAATAATATTTGATAACTTTACGTGAGTTATTTTGTAAAATGTTTATATAATAATCTGATAGATGGCGGTATAGCTCATTTGGTAGTACAATATAACAGGTACATCTGGGGACTTCCCAGAACGGAAACCGGATTTTACCGTATTAATGAAGTAACATTTGAAGTTCGTATTTTGATGAGATATCATTTTCGACTCACCTGACATGAAACAAAGCATATAGCAAACAAAGCATATAAAATTTCCTTATAAAATACAAAATGGGTTATCCGAAGGCTTTTATTACAGGAAACTAACGTACCTAACTTACATTTTCACCGTTTGTAAAAATAGGTAATTAAGGTAATACGAGGGTGCCTGTAGGTTGAAATCTTGTGTACCTAAAAAAATAGTGTTATGAAGAATAGATTATTTCATGGTGATGATTTATGTAAATGTATACATAGTCGATTATACTTATTTAATATTTTTAATGTTAGATATCTAAATACCTATAACTCTACCTGCCTGCCTGCGCTATAGATAAAATAAATTTGAAATTAATTGCTGAGACGCGCTCCAATAACCAATAATATATTATGCAGGCAACAAACCAATCTAAATTACATTATGTATAATGATTAGAGACCGGATTATATACATTTGCATATTTGCATATTTTGGCAATTTATTCAGGATTTTCGACCAAAATGTACTGATCATGCATATTTGGGTATATTTTCTTAAATTTTAGCTGTATTTGTAAATTTTAAAGGTTTCTAAAACAAAAATGTTGGTGTCTAGTTGAAAATCTAGTAGGTAAATAAAGTAATTTAATAAAAAAAATAATTGCCTATTTTTTAAAAAAACAAATTTTGTGACTTCACATTGTAGAACTGTTTTTCGCGGTCTTCCAAACGATACCAAACATAAATGAAATAAAAATATAGTTAAAAAAAGTCTTGTATTAACGTTAAATTGTCGTATTTATTGAAATTAATGTTGCATATTTTGGTACTTTTTGGTGATTTTGTTGCATATTTCGAGCATTTATGATGCATATTTTCATGCATATTTCAACCAATTTTAAGTTTTATATAATCCGGTCTCTAATAATGATTATATTCTCTTTACTATTGTCATAATTAGTATTAATTGCTTTATTCGGATGCACTTCGTGTAGTACAGTGAAGATCAGTTTATTCGAACTTAATATGTACCTGATTACAAAATGAAAAAGCTTATATAAGTCACGCTCATGCATTTAAAACATGGATTAACCTTGTAATGATCACCAACATTGAGAAAATACTAACAGGGGACTTTACTTGTCACCATTCTATACGATTAATCTACGAAAAATTTCTAAAAGTACATTCGATGATTCGTCAGTTGGTAGAAAACATCTTAAATACTACTTATGTACCTATGTACTATGTAAAAACAATGTACCTAATCGTGTAAAATAACACACGAAACTACTTGCTTGAAAAATTATTTGAGGTTTAATTTGTGTTCATTTTCTATAGGTACCTAATTATTAATCATTTATGTGGAACAAAATGTTTTTAAGAAATGTGACTTGGTATTTCATTTTATTTTTTTTATAGGTTTTTTTGTGCAAATAAAGTTTATCTCCGTTTGTGAACCTGTTTTTTTTTATTTCGAGATTAAAAAGATTAAAGATACATTAACTTCATAACCATTTTTTTTAATTAAAATTAACCATAGGTAATAGGTATAGTAAAAATACGCGTATAAAACAGTCTGCACTATACTTTGTCTATAAAACAATAGGTTGGTACATATTAATTTAATTTCCATTACCATCTAACATTATAATAAACCATTTTATAAACGCGATGATAATTATAGATACCATCTCGCATAAATTAATTGTGGTATGGTGAGTTATCTAAGTTTTATTAATAAATGCTCTATTTAAGGCCTTGGTACCAAGAATGACGTCACAGTAATTTCCCACGGCATTCAGGTTCAAAATCGCGTGACAATCGCATGATAAAATGGTAAAAATAGCGTTTTTTCCATTTTTTGGGGTTAACTGCGTCTATCAAAAAACTTTTACGGTTATTCCCTAGATTTTAACGCATATTATCAGTACAAAAAAAAATTCCGCGACTTTCGGGAAACGAGTTTCCGTCTTTCGGAAAAAAGGTCAGAGGTGTTTTTAAATTATGATTTTTTTGAGAAATCTATACAAGATATAAAAAATCTTTTACGGTTATTCCCTAGATAAAGGTTCAATGCATCTACCCTATTTTGTTCCAAAGCATATTTAGTAACGGTTGTCGAGATAGAAAGTCTCCCGTTTTTATAATTTTTGAAATGTCAGTATGCACACTCTTAATTAAAAATAACTGAAAAAATACATCGCACCACACCTCTGTCTACATACTTGTATAAATGAAAACCAGCATTTTTTATAAGTTGTGGGTATCAACGAGTACCTAAAAGGAAAACATTATTTACTTCTGATTACCTTATGTATAGCGTTGTAAATAATTAATCATGTATCTGATACGTTGTACCTATTTAAATCTTAATGCTAATTGATATACCTACTCGTAATATATATTTAATTTCAACTCTTTTCGCGAACCCTCGCAATATTGACATAAAAGCTACACTAGGCGTCTCGATCTTGTCAATATTTTGAATAGACACGTCTTCGACGTGTTTTCATAACACAGCATAATATCAAGTAGAGGTAGGTACTCAATGTTTATAATACAATATGATGCATTCATCTTGTTCCCCGAGTAATGCAATAATATTAATAAGGACAAATGCAATAATATTGTAGGAACAGGTAGGTATATTTCTTTTCTTTGTTATGTAAACATTATAGGCGCCGAGTGCAAAGTCGCTGACCGATCTAGGAGGTGGTCGGTAGCCTGGTTGGTATCGCGCTCGACTGTTAATCCAGTGGGCGCGGGTTCAATCCCCGACTTACTACACTTCACAACACAAGCTTTTGAGCTTTCTGTGAAGTGTACAAATATGTATTAGGGTTTATCGATTAATTTTAAAAAAAATGTATATTAGTCAAATTAGTAATAGTGAGCGAACATGATCGGATATAATAGTCTTGATGGTATTTCTGCAAGTGATATAAACAACACATGTGAGTAAAAACCTTTTATCTATTGTATAATGTATGCAGTGAATTGTATATTTTATTAGTAGGTACCTTGTACAGTAGGTCTTGCAAAGAAGTCTTGCTCATCTCTACAAACAGGCATAGTCAGATAGTATTGAAACAGAAAGGTGCATATTAACCACATAGTTCTCATGTAGCCCACTCAATTAGTTCCTCGGGGAGGTCACTTCAGGGCTTCGCCGGCCACCATTCAAAGTAGTTCACTGAGCTTCTAAACACGGCAGATCATGTTATCATTTCATTTTCTTCCTTTTTGTTCAATTTAGGTAGCAAATTATTCCAGAAGTCGCGTTGGAGAGAGAATAAAATTTGAAATAATTTATTTATTTATTTGTAAACGCTAAAAGTCTTTTCTACAAATCGTAAAGAATACCATTATTTTAGTATGTACTATGTATATAGGTACCAGTGGCGAAGGGTGGATTTCTGCAGAAGGGAAGCCGGGGCTAACATTTCTTACTGGATTACTTGAAATTAGACACTATTATACCTTTAATTTTATCCAAAAAATAACTCGATGGGAATCGTGTTCTTCTTAGGTAGCTTCGCGCCTGATAGGTACTAGGTATACAGGAGGCGTACAATGTATCAAATTTAATGGGGAATCACTTTTTGCGAATAATAAACATGGGAAGCTACGAATATTTGATTTACAAATGTGGTGCAGGTCAATTGGAAACATAATATTTGCCATATTATCAACTAATAAAGAATATTAGAGCATAGGTCAACGAAAATTTACATTTACATCAATTAGGTAGATAGGTGTACCTGCTATGTTATTAGTTCTATCACTCAAACAATATTATGATTCGCTTAGATCAGAGCTGTTGAAGAAAAATAATAATGCAACACACAAAAAAGTAAAATAAAATGAAAATTTTCTGTGCTGTCGCAAGGAGTATAATAAAATTAAATATGCATTACTTAGCGCCACAAGCGTCAACATTTTTTCTAAATTTTTTTTTGTCAAAAGTGATAGTGAAAATGTTTTTCGAAAGATAAATCTATACGCTCTAGAATTGACCCCCAAGTCCCAAAACCGTTTTTGTAATATACCTACTTATGTCTTTTTTTCTTTGTTTATTTTTACTTTTTTATTAATTTATTTATTGATTTAATTAATTTTGAAGCATTTATTTTTTTCAAAATTAAATGGACTATCAAAATACTTACCTAATAACTTATGAGTAATCATTTTTTTGATCACCTGCAATTTTAATTCGTCGGCAGAAACCACTAACAGGCGGCAAGTTTCAAGTGCCATATGCGGCTCGCTGGTCGTCGTTTGGGCAGGCCTCATTTAGATAGATGTCAAATATACGTACCTCTCTCTCTCCACCTATGGTACCTGCTTATTCTCGAAATTATTTTTCGATACACCTACTCTATCTTCGCAAATCGGTAATTATTGCTTTTGTACACAAAGGTCACAACTACCTAAATGAATCTATGGAGATTCGCAAATCATAACATGTGAGCATCCAGTTAGGTCTACTTATTAAAAAAAATAGTACCTACCTACCTAATGATATCTAAATCTATTCTTTGGAATGTAATGCGCATACAAAATAAAAAGCAGTTTACCTAAAAATTATTTGTCGTTTTTTGTAGAATAAAAATCAGTTATGTAGGTAATTAAATGTACTTTATAAAACGCCTCACTGTTTTTGTACGAGTATAAAATTTTCAATAATAAAAAAAATAGGAGTAATAAATTAAATTAGTTTTCCCGCATTTAAATGTCCGGTTAAAATTACTCGCAGAACAATAAAAATATTGTCAACAATGCAATAAAAAAACACAACGAGTTTTAACCAATTAAAGGTGTTGATTAAAATACAAGGCAACAAGACGAAGACTTAGACCTAAAAAATGTATTTACTATTTTTTTTTAATAATAATGGAGATGGGTAAATAAAATAAGTTAGCACCTTAAATTTGAAAACAATTATTGTTCGTTTTTTAATTGTTCTTCAGGCCCCATGTTGAAAACATAATTGGAGTTCGTAACGCAAACAACCGTAAAAGAAACTAATTGGAAAATTAACTGATAGAGATAATTAGGTCAAATTAGTATCCTAGTTACAATAAACACGTAAATTGTCTAAATAATGGTTGTAAACTTTATTCAAAATTTCTCAAACCCAGTCAATTTATCTTCAATGCTGTTTTTCTACATCTCGAAGTCCTTAATTACGTAGTGCAATATAGAAATATGAATTTTCATGAAAATGATGCTGAAGCCTTCATGTGGACAAAAGGTAAATTGCCCGGGAAATTAGTCTTGTCTTCATATGAATAATCATAAAAATTGACTCAGATTGCCTTGCCTTAGCAGACATTGCGTAAATAAAAACATTAGGATGACCTAATTCACCTAATTGTTGAGGAGGGGTGACTAACAACTTAAAATATTGTAAGGTAGGCGCGTGTTGTACGTTAACCCAGTTTGTCATTGATTTTCTGCAAAAAGTAAACTTATTTGAGTTCAAAGTTCCTGTGATGTTAAACTAGTTCACGATACTTCAGGAAACATGCGTGACTAACAATAATAAGTGATTCGCTTTATTTATAAAACCGTCTTAGTAAAATACTTAAAGGTACTTGGAAAATTGAATAGTTGCTATGAAGTATAAAGTATGTTGAATGTTTATAAGTATCTATAGAGTCTGTCGTTCTGATAAAAAAATCAATTACCTGTATGTAATGAACCCGATGTATTGATATTATACATATGATTATATTATGTAGGTTGTATGCGTGTACTGGGTGTATAACATTATTGCGAGTCCGCACATTGTAAACATTACAGTCAATACCCGAGCTGAGAACGAACAGAAATACATAACCTGAGAATAGTCTCATGTCGGACGCCGCTCTGATTTAACCGGCATCGGAGTAGCGGATAAATATCGCATTATATTATTTAAACTTACATATATAGATCGATAATTTATTAAACGGATAAAAAACGCATAACAAATATTCAACAGTTTACAGTAATTCGCATTTTAGTATAATTGATCGTAATAAAGAAAATTCGCTTCATTAGTTTTTCAGCAGTATTCACGGGTTTTACAGAAATATTCAGGTATGTATTTTTATTGCTATGTTTTCAGTAACCGCGTTTTAATTTTTTTTATCACTAATTTTCTTTAATTATTTATGTGACTCTTTGTGGTGTGTTTACGGTTTATTTGCTCGATTGTTTTTCTATAATTATATTAAACCACATACAGGCTAAAAATATATATTATTCGAGATCATATACACTGGGCTCTTTTATCGAATGCATTATTATTAACTTAGGTTACATATGTATATCATTTCAATTTTCAAATTGAACCAATTTTTTCAATTAAGGGCAATCCACCCGTCAACAAGTAAACAAATAAAAACCTTGAATTTAACATAATTAATACTAAATCGTCTCGACCAAGACCATAAATTTATAATATCTAGATTCAGTGATTTGAGAAAAAAACATTTTGCACGATTTTTTTTTCATATAGCATGTTTCAGAGTGCTCTGTGTACATTTATACCAATTTATTAGGAAATCGGAGTGTAGGAGAATAATGTATAAGAAAGGATATAGTTGATGCATTTGATTTTACCCACACCACATTATTGCAACAAATAATCAGCTTAGTGGGAAATCTCCATTAAAGCGTTTAAGGTTCTAATATTCACAACTTTTTTTCTTCCTCTTCATCCTCTTATTTTAGGTCGTATGACCACTTTGTGACGGCGGGCTGTCCAACATATAAAATTACTTCTGTGCCTGAGGTCGACGTAGGTACTGTATTGTAGTATTTAGGCTCTGAAACGGAATCATTAAAGAATAACTGTTTTTTTTTTTAATGAATCTCGGTTTATCGAAATAAACCCAAATACATCTTTGTACACTTCACAGAAAGCTTTAAAAGCTTGTGTTGTGAAGTAGAGTAGGTCGGGGATTGAACCCGCACCCACTGGATTAACAGTCGAGAGCGTTACCAACCAGGCTACCCTCCACCTCAAATGACGATATTTACGTATGAATCTAATTATAGTAATTTATTAGACACTATCATTACAATTTTTTCGTCGTTATACGGTTTATTTATTGGTAATGTGTGTAACCTTTATTGATTTTTATGGTGGTAAAGTGTTCATAATAATTAATTCTAAAATGCATTATACAAACTTACGAGTACTTATATAAAAATAAAATAATTGCGAAAAAATCATTGATTATTAGTAAAATGATGATACTTCGACCGATTATTATTAAGTATGATGTGTTAATTAGTAAGGTACCTAATAGGAATTGATTGATATAAAGTACTTGAATGAATTTGTATGTAATACACATTACACAACCTTCATTGTAATCACTAGAGTACCATGCGTATTTTACCTTTAATTATATTATTTAGTACGTATTAGTTTAGTACGAATATGTAAATAAATAACATACCTTGAACTTGAACTACTGTCATACTTTCATACTACTGTCATATGTTATATAACATTTTTTTCTTCGTATTTTATTTAATTGGTGGATTTGTTTATTTTGCATGTTTCGTTATGTTTTTAGAAGTAGACTTCTCAATAAATTAATGAATTTTCTGCCACAAACATGACACGGTAACCAATAAAAATTAAAGACAGCACCTTGCACTCAGGATTATTTTTTACTAAAAGATTTGGGCTTGTTTAGTATACCTACACCAGGTGTGAAGCTACCTCAGAATACAATTCCCACCAAGTTACCTTTTGATTTAGGATGATAAAATAATATTTATAATTTAGCCCGCCATCCTTTCTACAGATATGCACTCTTCGTCACTGGTATGCACATTGCAAACCCCAAAATATTATCTCGCGCACTTCACTGCAAGCCAAAAGCTTCGCCGTGCTAAATACATCGTCAGCGCAGGTAATCGAACTTAAAAGTTGTAGGTACGTTGCTACTGCTTCTGAAATTACAATTAATCCATTCAAGCACCTATCAATGAACTATTTCTTTGACATTTCTATGTAATTTATTTAGTGAAAATGCAGTTTAGCATTTGGTTATCGTAATATACTCGTAGTAATAATAGTCCGATCATGTCGACCAGATCCTCAAGGATGAGCGCGTTTTGAGTAAAAGAAATCGGAGAGCGTGTATGACAAACTGTATGAGTGTGACGGAAGCTAAGAGTGTGTGTAAGGATAGGGATGTCTGGCGCTCTGTTCTCTCTTCCTACCCTGCAAGGGACGTGGCGTGAGGGTATAGTAGTAGTAGTAGTAGTAATTAAAATACGTTTCGCGTACGTTTTACTCTCATCTCTATTAACACCGAGACTCACTTATTTAATAGTTGGGACCTTGTACTTGAACTAGGTTGAGTTTTGAACAACTGTTATGTAAGTAAAAATTAATTAATTATATAATTGACAGACATGACACGAACAATCACACTGTTTGCGTGATATGTTATAGCCCGGACTTCCAAACGAAAGGTGCCGGGTTAGAATTTCCATCCTGATAATCTTTCCGATCGAAAGCTTTTATCTTACTTACTGTGAAATGGCAAAAAATTGGTTGTGCTCGTACATTTATGTTTGTACATTAAGGTGTATATTAAGAATATAAATACATACATTATTTATGGTAGCCACAAGACAAACTTTTCCATAATTTATTAACTTCATTTTGTTTTATGTTTTTCAACTTAATTAAGTATTTGACATAGTTACGTAGTAGGTACCAACGAGTAAGAATCCAATCTGAACGTGAACACGTAGTTGAAGAAATTATAGTAGTACCTATAAAGAGTTGAAGACTGTACATGTGTTGCCTGTATATTACATATTTTTAGTATTCTTCCTTAAGTAAACATTCTTCCAGAGAACCCATATTTATTTAGTATTATAAAATCTACCTCTAAAAACATTTTTGCTAAACTTGAAGGGCACCTACGGACGTACGTGTCGCAGACCTACGTTATTTTTTTGTTATAATAAATATTTTAAAAATACACAATGAATAACATCGAACTAGTTGAGTTTGTCACTACACTTCACCAACCTACTAGAAGTAAAATATTACATTAAGTACTTACTGCCGTCTAGAGATGAATACCTTATAATATGTAATGTCTAAATTTGACATCAGTATTCAGTTTCCCATAACAGTCTAAGATTGTCAGTAATGTACCTCTATCTATCTATCTATCTATACCCTCACGCCACATCCCTTGCAGGGTAGGCAGAGAGGACAGAGCGCCAGACAGCCCTATCCCTACACACACTCCTAGCTTCCGTCACATTCATGCAATTAGTCATACACGCTCTCCGATTCCTTTTACTCAAAACGCGTCCATCCTTGAGGATCTGGTCGACATGATCGGACCAGGTCAGTCTCGGACGGCCGCGCTTTCTCACCCCTCTTCGCTCATTCAGATATGTACCTACAGTAATAATAACATTATTTGTTTACTTTAATCACATACTAAATAAAGTACTCAACATTACGATGTCATCACACTATTATGATTAAAATTATAATAACAACATACAAATTACTGCTAAAATTTACTAAAAATGACTTCCGCCTATAATAAAATCTATTTAACATAGTACGGCCTATTTAATACATTTTGCAGTATTACTATACGAGGACTATAGGCAAACGAAACATTTAGCAAATCAATGATGTCTCACTGTATGGGAAAATATATGTTTCCCTTGTTGAAAAACTGACACAAATAAGCTACGAAGATTATATCTTTATATTTACGTACTTTATTATTGTAGTATTTAAGTTTTTATTTCTTTTCTCGGGTTGCGACTGTAAGATATTGCATTTGAAATAAGTCCGCCTTTTGGCACACTGCATTGTCTTGTTTTTGTTGTTAGTTATATTTACTGGCCAATAAAAAAATATTTATTTTTTATTATTCAAATTTTTACACATAATATTATATTTATGAATTCATTATAATAACCCTGTAATAAATACGAGACTAACCCCGCAGATTGCTTAAGATTCAGTGCTAAAAACTGCATTAGCAAAAAATCTAAACTGAATAACTTTAGATGATTTAAATACAATGCAAATTACAAAACCAGAGATGACTTGCACCTTGCTACAAAAAATTAATACGTCTAGATATCATAAAAATAATATCGCATGTTTTATCGCTGACACTAATTCAAATCTTTAAGAATAATAATTAAACGTAGCTGGGATAATATTTAGATTGATTAAAATTTCGCGTCAGTTTATTAAAAGAATGTTTGAGCTGGCTAGCAATTGACTTTATAATTATATCAACATACAAAAATTCTCGGTATTGATGAATGGATGAGAGCTTCGTCATCAAATGGATAAATAACGAGCTGAAACTTTTTGGAAATCGGTGATTGCTGTAGATTTTCACGGGGAAAAATTGGCGTTAGTACTACTTCTGGTTTAATTTTCTTTACATGAAAGTACCTGTAAATGAGCTCGAGACCACTGTATCCATCATGATCTCAATCTTGCTGCAAAGTGCAAGATTGATACAGTTTATTTCTCACTTTTGCGCCGCAGTATTCTTTTGTAATTGCCGTGAGTTCTAAAATATACTCATCTTCGCCCAATTCTCCACCGTATAGTTCATCCCCAGCGAGGTGAACTTATGTGAAAGGAGCCACTCTCTGTTCTACCTGGTCTCTCCATGACGATTTTAAATTTTACACCTACACAGAAAAAAGTAGTCTATTCAATAGAGTATATAGGTATAGCCTCTTAAAATCCACGCTTAATAGACATTAGACAGCTGTAGAGAAATATATGTCTTGTGGCTGAGATTATCTCAGAGAAATTAATTCATTACTTGTGAAGGTAATAAAAAAGTGCGTCACTTTTGACGTGTCATTACTAATATATTATTCAATTACGTATCATTGCAAATATTGAAGTACATATTGATATGAATAATATTATTAAACAAATTCTCGTTATTGATTACTTACCTATGTGTTATGTTAATCGCGGTCCTATACTTTACATATTGTTAATCCGCGATTTAACTGTAAGAGATAGGTATAATAGATATATCTACCTAATCTAGCATAGGTATTTAAGAGTATGCA
This sequence comes from Ceraclea dissimilis, assembly GCA_963576895.1. Lineage (NCBI taxonomy): Eukaryota > Metazoa > Arthropoda > Insecta > Trichoptera > Leptoceridae > Ceraclea > Ceraclea dissimilis. The sequence goes on along the minus strand of OY756362.1, from coordinate 6,168,781 downwards.
TAGCGACATTTCAAAAATTTCTAAAAACGGGAGACCTTATATCTCGACAACCGTTACTAAATATGCTTTGGAACAAAGTAGAGTAGATGCATTGAACATATATCTAGGGAATAGCCATACAAGATTTTGTATATCTTGTATAGATTTCTCAAAGAAAATCTTGAAAAACACCTCTGATCTTTTTTCCGAAAGACGGAAACTCGTTTCCCTAAAGTCGCGGTGAGAATTTTTTATGCTGATAATAGGTATGCAATAAATTCTAGGGAATAACCGTAAAAGTTTTTTGATAGACGCAAAATTAACCCCAAAAAATGGAAAAAACGCTATTTTTACCATTTTATCATGCGATTGTTCACGCGATTTTAAAATTAAAATGTGATTCGAATAAAAATTGAATGAGTTTCGCATTGCAATATTCTTGATTTTATATTCTTCTTCTCGGTATACGAGTAATTCTCAGGTGATCTAATTTGATGATTGGCATCATTGTGACATGGTGACCCCAGGTGTGTCTATTGTAGATAAGTCTATGTGAAATAATATGTCTATTCTAATTATTATATTCAGATATATTTTTTAGACTGTCTATTGTCACTGCCAGACTGTTCCACTTTATAATTATTAAACTAGTTGGTGAACTACACTTTCCTAAATGTTTTCTTAAATATCTTCCCGTGTATTGGGGAAAATAACATTTAGATATTATTATAGAACACATATTCAGTTTTTTGTGACTCACATTTTTTTTTCATAAATAAAAAACTTAATTTTCATTCAAGTGTGTAATTCCCAATCCGATTAAATTTGAAAACATCTAGGTAGGCAATAAAAATTATGATAGGTTAATTATTAACCATCACATATTTTTATATAAAAATAGTTGCGTATATTATTTTTTTACTTGAACAAAAAAGTGCACAAGAAATCTGTACTTTTTGTTTTATTATTATGCTCATTAAATTTCATCTCGTCGTAGACGTATTGTGGTAGGTACTTCTCGAGATATAGATGACCTCTACTGCATCGAAACAAGATGGGGACGCAGTTCGCGTGAGATGAAAACCCCCAGAAAAATAGCATACTGGGAACATTTTGTTGTGAATACGTGCCAGACTACTATGAATATAAGTATGTTATATTAATATGCCTGCTGAGATATGATCAGATAGCAGTAATTGTAAAGTACAGAATGGAAATCGCGATTGAAAACATTAATTATCTCCATGGATTTAATCAGTTGATATATATTATTTAAATAACCAGTCGACAATGAAGCTGCGTGCAGTAAAGACAAAATGCAGCTGGTTGAAGAGGGAGGTATCGTCGTGAATATAATTATATACTAAACCTAGGTTTATATGCGAAAAGTAGAAAATAATTGTATAGTCGAACACCAGAATAAGGTTAAAATAAAATATGGCAAATCCATACTAAAGAATACACACCCATATACTTCTGATGGTCATCTGATTTCTGAATAATCGACCTCCAAACCTTAAAGGACCTACGTATAGAATAAAATATTGTGTCCTATATATATACTTTACAGATTGATTGAAAGAGTCCCTAAATCTGACAGTAAAATAACTCGTTTCCTGGACATTCAATTTATGATAGAGACAGCTTCATTCTCTGCATCTAAAAATCCAAGGGATTTTGCAAAACCGTTAGTACTGGAGTATATCGTGTTTTCTTTTATGCTTATCGCTAAAACTATTAAACATGAACAACACAATTGTCGCATACCTCAGAATTATTGATAAATATTCATATGTACAACACCTTCGATAGAATGTTACAAAAGAGTAGTTTTTCTTTATAAATAATAATGTTCACGAATATGTGAAAAACTTCCATGACTTTGACCTCTGCAGAAGCAACAGTAATCGATCGATATACAATATCTGTATTTTTATAGGGGCGTTACATCGGACGAGCAGTAACGCCGGTCGGGTTACCTGATAATCGGAAATACAGTATTAAACAATTCGTTGATATTTTTATGTTCTTCTTCTTCTTCTTCCTCAGCCTTCCTCCCTCCACTGCTGGACGTAGGCCTCTTCCATTTTCTTCCACTCATCTCTGTTTCTCCCCCTCCGCATCCAGGTTCCTCCGGCTTGTTGGACTAGGTCATCAGACCACCTTTTGGGAGGTCTTCCGACGCTTCTCCTTTTGTTCCAGGGCCTCCACTGTAGGATTCTGGGTGCCCACCTAGTATCTTCTTGTCGAGCCATATGCCCAGCCCACTGCCATTTTAATTTTGCAATGCGGTCCATAATATCGGTAACTTTAGTTCGGCGTCTTATTTCCTCGTTTCTAATTTTATCTCGAAGGCTCACGCCGAGCATCTGTCTTTCCATGGCCCGCTGTGTACACTTTAATTTGTGTATGCTTTTGGCTGTTAGTGTCATTGTTTCTAGGCCATATGTCAACATCGGGAGGATACATGTATCGAACATTTTTCTTTTTAGGCATATCGGGATTTCTTTATTTTCAAACACATGTTTCAATTTACCAAATGCGGCCCAGCCCAGACCTACTCGTCTTGGTAGTTCCGCTGTTTGGTTTTCTTTTCCAAGTTTTATCTTATGGCCAAGGTACACATATTCGTCAACTGTTTCTATTTCCCAATTGTCTATCATGAATTTATGCTTGGACGTGCTCAAAATTTTTGTTTTTTGTACATTCATTTCCAAGCCCGTTATTTTGGATGCTTCATGCAACTCTTTGGTCATAGTTTCCAATTCTCTCACATTATTGCTAACAATCACTATATCGTCTGCAAACCTGAGGTGACTCAAATAGGTGCCGTTTATCTTCACTCCTTTATTTTCCTTTATTTTATGTTGATGGCACGAATTCTCGTTGTATTGATATTAATTTCAAGCCACATAGCGATATGTTTTACAAAGTTTTCAATAACGGCTTTATTGGTAAAAGTACCTGGTGTAGTTAGTAGTTATGTTAGTAAAGTTGAACACGAAAAGAATCAACGTGACGCCAGGTAACAAAATATGGGCGAAAAACGAGTGTCGTTGAGTCACCCAATACATAAAATTTATCAATAAGTACATTAATTTTTCTTTCATATTACACATCGCTAAGGATCTTGGCATTAACCTTGTTTCATATTCTATATCTACATATTATTATACATATGTAAAAATTTTGATAATTATTAATACTCGTACGTCCATAAAATATATTATTTTTTAGATAATGTCATGTTAATATTTTGTAGGTAGGTACTTAATCTGAATTATTTATGATAGACATAATCCATACAATTATTCTATTTTATAATCTATTGACATCATACCATTATAAATATTTCGATATTAAGTAGCATTTAAAATTTACCCAAAAATTTCAAGGGCTTCTTGAAAAATACAGTTTTATGGCCCATTTTAATACGATTATCAAGTCGCGAATAATTCTTTTTATTATCTTTGCCGACCAATATTATAGTTGAATCGCTGATTTTATTGATTGAAATATATTTATGTCTCCAGGGATAAATAATCATGTAATGTTATTAAAAATTATTGCCCATTTTCTCTACTTTTTTATTATATACGCAGGTACCATCTACGGGCATTGCCAGCCTCGGAGCTTGAGGGGGGCAACAAAAATTAAGAAAATTGCTAAACCATAAAAATAGAACAAATAGGCAAATTTTTTTGGGAGACATAGTGAAGAAGGTCGTGATGAAGTTTGTTTATTTGAAAATGTAAATAATATTTTGCACAATAATATGTATGAAAAATGTTTATTTTTATAAAAAAGTGATAAAAAGATTTTTACAAAAAATTTAGAAAATTTATGATATATTATGATGAGAAAATGTGTGGTAATAATGTGTTTTTTTGTGAGGTTTTACCATTAAGTATGACAAAATATATACCTATTCCAATCTCTAGGGGGGCAGCTGCCCCCTGCCCCCCCTGACGGCGCCCATGGTACCATCCATTTCAAAATTGGTAATAATTTCACATCATATCGTTGAAACTCAGCGTGTTTCATAATTACAGTGTTAAAATTACCTACAATACCTATATTTGTATGAGCTGTGTCAAATGTATACAGATTGTATGACACACACGTTTTTAATTTCTCTAGTAACGTAATTACTTGAAACAATAGGGTGTTTTCATAACGAACAATGATTGTGTTATGCTAATTTGCAGGCAACACGTAGAGTTGTATGTAAGGCCTAATTCTAATCATAATAGTATTATGGAGTATGGAAATGTTCTCATGCTAAGCCAATGAGATCATACAAACTTACTTACTACCATTATTATGACATTGTCATAAGTACAATTAGTACAGTAAAAGCGTAATACCGTTCTATGGGAGCTACGTACGGAGCTAATTTACGAGTTATTCAAGCAATAAAATCAAAGCCCTGGTAAAATTATAATTTGTTAAAAAAAAACACGATTTTTTGGGAGCTCATAAGTCAGTAACTATTCGAGTCTAATAATCATTATAGAGCCCATTCAATGGCGAATTTAATGGAAATTAAATTTTATTAGTACGTTTTTTTTCTGTAAAACCAACCGTATGGAAGTTATTTAGAAAATAGAAGTAGATGGCAGAAAATAAGTGTTTTTTTCGCTACCAATTGGAGCGCGGCAGCCCTAGAAGGTCACATTTTTGAACTTAACATTGTAGGACCGGCACTAATAACATACCAAAAATTCAGAACTACCGGACCTTTTGCCAGGAAATGTATGATTTTACTGTAGTATATTATATTCCATGTGCTAGTGCAACCATACTCAGGTAATTTTATGCAAATAGATTAAGATATATGCGTGACTTAAGTAATAGGTAACTAGTCTATTGTAAACTTTAGTCATACAGTTTTACGCAGAGCGAAAATTTTCCAGTCTCTCAAGCTTTTGTATTGTGTTATAGTATTTTGTATGCAACAATCATTGCATTCACCATTATGACACGTTATACAAAATTACAGAAGAAACTAAAATAAAAACGTTTTTACAAACGCATTCCTGGACACTTCATCAAGATTGTATCGTCGTGACGTCATCACCTCGTCGTCAAATCCAGAACCTATTAAAAAGTTTACATACATGTCCACGTCCGCTCCCTATGTGGAGCATGTGGTCGTCACCCAGTTTTTCCAGGCTTTTCTGTCCTGGGCCAACTCCGTTGCCTATTCCCATGTCATTCCAGCCTGGCGCAGCCTTGATGTGTACAATTGTACATCCTCTAGATGGTCATTGCAGGCCTGCCCTGACGTCTGTTGCCTACAGGGCTATATTGGAAAAAAGGTTTATTAGTTATCAATTCCGTCAAATTTATCATTAGGCCATCTCTTATAATGAATGAATATTGCATATCTTATGAAGTACCTTATGGTGTAACGGAGGTTTAAATGTATATTGCATTATCAAATAGGTACTTACTCTTACTTTCCTGGAATTAAAAAATACAGTATTTAGTTAAATGTTAAAAAGGAAATTATAATTTAATTTGATAATTTCATACCAGAATCCAATTAATCGGCGGTATTTTATTTAATTGATAAAAAAAATAATCATTTTAATTTTAGGAACTCGCATATACTTTATGATAACAGCTATTTTTGCTATATCAGTAGATATTTCGTAACAACGGATGTAAAGGAACTTCGTAGGTATACTAATAACAGATTGTATCTATTATTTACACATATTTTGGGAAGCAAAGTGCAAAGGCTTGTAATGTAAATAAAAGCGGTGATTCGTTTAAATAAGTTGACACCTAATGTAATTATAGGGCGCAGTGTTTGTTCCCAGGGCACATATTTCCGGAGAAAATCACTATGAAGTGAATACCTAATAATTTAGTCACCTTTATATAGATATCTTATTAATTAACCGGATCGATTCTATGAATCTAATATTACAGAATAACAGGGCAATTTCTCTAAAATTTCTTGAAAATGTAATAAAAGTATTCATTCTTTCATGTTTTTCAGGTATGTGGTATGTAGATTCTTTTTCTAAATGAAAGCAAATACTACGCCAAATAATTTAATATTAATTCAGTTAGTCAACCGAATGATAGGTGAATCTCCTGAAAGATTATCGAATTCACAATAATAATAATATCGTACTTGCAAACTTAACACTTTTCTACGTATAGCGAACTTAAGAACATAAAGTTTACATTCAATACCTAATATTAATCAAAGCTGGACCTGTTTCAAAATGCAGGTTTCGTTCATGGGTTTTCCTGATTTAAGACTACAAACACGCCACTGCAGTTAAAATGGAGTAATGACTACGCATAATAACATTCAATTCCTAATTTGGTAAATTTAATATAACATATGACAATTTTCATTAGTTATGGTTTTTGTTGTACATTTACCTGCCGACATAATATAAAGACTATTCATGTGTAATTGTGTCCTTTTGTGGTTAGTTCAAACGAGTTATCTTTCTATACATCGTGAGATTTTTTTTACCCATTATGCAACATATTAACTTTATGTTAGATAGAAAATTTGTAGCATTTATGGTTGATATTAGGGTCAACTTTTTATTACTACCTCGGTATGTGGAGTTTATATTTACGTCTTTGAAAATATTTATTTATTTATTTATCCATATACGGCGAAAAGCCATTTACAAAAAAAAACAGATAATATTATAATAACAACACCATTAAAAACATTCGGTTTCAAACAAATAGTATCTAAGAAATTCACCAATACAATTTTCAATATAAAAATGCAAACTTAAATATGTACCACAAACAAAAAACACATCTTACAAATAAAATAATATATTATATATTATTTTTATAATATTTCATGTCAATGATGATGTCTATTTTATACGTGCGTAATGTTGTATGCGCATGTACCTGCATAACAATAAAATGGATACAATTGCGTATATTATGATGCAGAAGCAATAAATATTAAATTATTCAATAACTAATTGTAATATTTAATTAGAGTTGCTTCATACAAAAGTTTATATATAATGCAGAACAATGAATTGATTAGGATGAATTCTTAGATGCTCGTGTTAATAGAACAACTGTAGACAATTTCATTAACACGTCGTAAAGCAACTTCAATGACATTTAGTTTTTTTAAAACATGCAATTATGAACTAAAAAAAAAATCTTATTGGCATTGCGATATTTCCACAAATTAATTTTATACTTCATTCCGTTAATAAAATATCACACTTCTTTCCTGCATTAAACTTAGCATATGTTTCGGGTTCTTTTACAGTTTTCTACAATACTGATGTATTGTGTGAAAAGGTAATTGCTAATTATATTTATCTTCTTCACAAGTTATTTCCAAATACAGGTCTCCTTCTGAGAGCGGAGATGTACCTTAGAAAGGAATTGAATTTAGTGTACTTTTTTCTATTAATTAATTCTTAATGTTTACTTCATAGTTTTTTTAGATTTTTAATTCTATAAATCATTTTTCATACATTTGTTATTGGTCTTGTGTATTGATATTTTTGTACTAATGTACCTGTCAATGTTTGTTTTTGTGACTGTATCTGTTCCATGTGTAATTTAATTCCTTCCTTATAGAGGCAAGGTATTATGTAAAGGAAAGATTTTTTCATTAAAAAGTAAATGTGTTTTTTTTTAATTTTTGTTAATAGATGCCTACTATTTGATTCAACGATTTCCTTATTCATTTACAGTTCTTTCATAACCTCGCTGGACCTTAATGTACTTACATTTTTTTTCTGAAAATACTCATCAAATTAAAAGGGCAATAGTCGTAGGTATTACGCGTTAGATTAGTTATTTTCAAACTGATTATAATAATTGGAATAAACAACGCGTACCTTATTTCCTCTTTTAATAATAATACCAAAAAACCATCAGCCTTCTTAATTAAAAAGAACTTAATCATTTAATTAAGATTAAGATTATCAACTTAAGCGGATAATAGAAATATTCCATAGATCAATTATTAATTTATTATGTGTATCAATTGATTGAAACATCATAGAAAAATGTCTACTACTTAACTTGTATGAAGTGTGCGGTATTATCATACTTACATATTATTTATAATCAATTATCACCATACCAATGACGACGGTCGACCATGACAAATCTATTATTTGAATCGATATATTTTCATGCTATAAATTGCTAGGAAGGTATAAATAACATTAAAATCAAATAATTTGAGCCGATATTATTCACGACTTTTTACACTTTATTGCGAAAGAAGCGATGCGATGATCCCGGTTTGCTGGTAATTTTTTTCACGATATCGGAAGACGGTTGCCAAATAAGGGATTTCCAAGCGGGAAGTGACGGGTATTTTGATGCACTTCACAAGCTGTTAGATTAATGTAAAGTGAACAGGAAAGGTTTTGTGTGTTTCACCCACAGTGTGATTCAAATGCAAGACCACAAGTTGAAAAATGATTCACTTTATCATTTGTTGTATTGTTGTACACTGTACAGTGATGTCATAATATACTTACACCTATATTGTATTTACTGATAAGGAATGTCTCCATTATGCAACAGGTGAAAAAGACGTGCGGTCTTATTACGATAATCTTCTTCTTCTTCTGCTTCATCTAGGACTGCGTCCTTTCATTGCTCGGAGCCTGCTCCTGGGACACAGATGTCCAACTATCTCGTCATCTTTTATGTGGTCTTCGTGTGGGATAATAATTCTATTAAATAGTCAGTTAAATCGGTTAGGGATGGCGATGATATTTTAGTTTCATCTAATTTCTTTATAAAAAAAATCTTAATCTAAATAGGTTAACCTATACCAATTCGTTTTACAGAGTCTGCATCGGTGTGTACTTCTTATATACAGAATACACATTGTCACTAATTATTATTATAAGATAGAACTCATATCAGGTGTGCTAGTAAATATGTATTAAGCAGTAGGTACGTCATACCTTATATCAACATGGATTGGTATAGTTTTAATAAAACAGTATATTGTTTTATGGTGAGCCCATAAAGTTTCGTTATTATAATATTTTTTGTAGATAAGACTGTATGGCGGAGTCTTATCATCTTATCGCACAAATATTTCAGTAAAGCCTATTGTTTCATGGTGACCCATTACTTTATGAACATTTTTATTACCTAATGATAATACCTATTCTAATTGCGTAGTGTCTAATAACAAAACATTTTCGATAATTCTAATTATGGGGATGAATTTCAAGGTTATACAATACATATACTGCCCTTGCTCAATGATCAATGAATTCTCTTCTCAAACCCGATTTTCCTCAGCTAATTTGTGGTTGTTTTATTATTTACAGATGGCGGTATCCGAATGAGTTCTCCAACAAGAGTAAAGAATTAATAACAATTAGATAATATTATGAGATATTAGAAAATTTGAGGATATTTTAATTAAACCAAATTACTAGCAATTGTAAGAAAATTAGAATAACAATTCAAAATGCATCTGGAGCTGAAGAGACACTTTGACAAGTCCAATCTGTACCTGGAACATCCTTATCCAACACGTTTCGTTAGTGGACCATGGCATTCAGGATTAGGACCACCGGTACACCCACTGTTCCTCTTATACAGAATACTTCTATCTTCAGCATTTATTGGATTACTGGTTTGGTCCATGGCTATGAATTGGGATCAAGGAAAGTGGTTGATCTTTCTCACTAATTGGGGATTCCTCATGTGTAGTCTTCAGTCATTCTTTGGAACTGGAATAGTCCTTAGGAGATTCTTGAACCAGAATTCGTCCAGTCCGGAGTCTTCAGCAAATGGTGAGTTTACAACTTCATACAAATTCTTTAATATAATCTTATAATATTATTTTCTTATTCCAAGAGATCGTAACTGACAAATCTATTTTCTTTCTTTAAAACGTGTGTGTTTAGTAAAAGCCGTATTAGATAAAATATCTGTGGTAGATATTAAAAGATACTCATTTCATTTTATTATCTAGTCTTAACATTGAACATTGTATCTGTGTGTAATAGAGTGCAATAAAAAATATTATAATTTGCATAAAACATGCAACAATAACATTATCTGATGCATTGTGTGATTGGATTTTCCATGTTTGTTTTTAAACGACGCCGACGTCACGAATAAGTTTAACCTGTATATGAAGTAATAATACCTATTACTTTTCTGTCTTTCTCCCTGAAAAAATGTAGTTTGATTTAAAATGCTGACGCCATCTTCCTTCACCCTGAAGATGGAGTAAGCACATCGAAGAAAGAACACGAACAGTTTAAAAAATCCGAATAATCCAAAGTAAAAATTATATTTTTATCGACAGGTTTATGGGATGGTAAGGGAAAATGGTCTGTGAGTTAAGTAGAGGGAACACCGAGCATTATAGCGTCATTTTATTAAACATTTGTCCCTCTACGTACCTATCTATCTACGTGAGTTCATTAACTTAGTAATACACCTTGCTTGATGCGCTAAGTCCATAACCTTGTACATACAGTTGATCATAAATTAAATATTATGAAGCATTGATATTAATAAATCTAATGTTCTCGCTAATAGATTCTGTAAACATCACTATAGAATAGATACATCATAACATTATATAAATATTTGAATTGGAAAATTAATATTTCTCACCTAATATTCATACCTGATGTCAATTAGCAACTCAGGTAATTTATATTTCCTCATTTCTTACATCGTCTATCCATAGAGGAGGTAGTACATATCAATCAAATATTGACAAAACTATTTTTAAATGTTTTTCACTACTTATTTATCTTGCCTGTTTTATGTTTCGCAGTAAATGCTAGGTACATATCCAAGATCAGTTTCAGTAATCAATACCACATAAATTCTATGGTTAATACTCCAGAGTTAGAATTGAACCCTAGCCCAGCTCTTAAGCGCAGGGTTTCCCGGTCTCTAATATATTGATAAGGTATTTGAAATGTGTAAGTTTTGTCGTAAATACATGTTAACGTCAAGTAAAATGTGAAAATGATCATTTTATCGGAGGGCGGTCGTAGCGTTTCTGTCCTTCTTGCGATCCTGCGTCTACACTTTATTTCTTATCATAATAACTATAAATTTGTGATACCTAATCACATAAAAATAAAATAGTGATTAACTACAAATTAATTACCTTATTAAACATCATTAAAATTTGAGAAGATGTAAACATCGGTAGGTATAGGTACTTAATAAATCGTAGAAAAAAGTACCTACCTATACAAAAAAGATACAGTGTCATAGGTTCTTGATAAGTAGATATACTCGTTGATACTTAATACTACTTTGTTAAGTGACGGGTCAAATCTCAAGGCTTTAATTTTTTATGAGCAGAAAAACTGTACATTCAAAATAAACACTATTAATAGATGTCTGGTTGTTACTTTTCGTTGTGATGGCATTTCTTCTATTGTATTTTTACGAAGTCAATTAATTTTCTATGATAAAGGCAAACTTGTATAATGTATATTCTCAATGATAGAACAAATATTTCATAATTTTTTACGAGGTCCACAATTTATGTCGATGCCTAGGGAGGGCATACTATATAGGTCTATCTATCTATCTATACCCTCACGCCACGTCCCTTGCAGGGTAGGCAGAGAGGACAGAGCGCCAGACATCCTTACACACACTCCTAGCTTCCGTCACATTCATGCAATTTGTCATACAGGCTCTCCGACTCCTTTTACTCAAAACGCGTCCATCCTTAAGGATCTGGTCGATATGATCGGGCCAAAACCATCTTAGTTTGTTTACTTTCATTCTAGTTACAACACCAGTCTTGCAGTCACTCATTTCCCTAATAACCTCATTCCTTATCCTATCTCTCAGCGTTTTCCCACACATTCTTCTTAACGACCTCATTTCTACTGCATTCAACCCTGATTCATCCTTCTTCATCCACGTCCACGTCTCACTAGCATACATTAGGGTCGGCACTAAGACAGCATTGTGCACTAGCACTTTTGCTTTCATAGACACTATGTAACAGAAGGGAAATGAAATATTAACTCACTCGTGCGATACCTACGTCTTGGAATTAACGTACAGAATGGCTACAAAGCTTCACCATTCATAGGTATTTTGGGACAATGAACAGTCTGTATAAAATATTTATTCTCGTCGTTCTTATCTCACTGATGACATTGTCGTCAATTATTGCTTAGGTCAGTTCAAGCTCAGTTTTTTCAGAACTCTACTGCGCCAATTCATTATTTGGCAGTGTCCTTTGGCAACCAGCCAGGATCAACGACTCTCATAAAAAAAATGTTATTCGTTTAAAAAAGTGCGGTCTTTAAATAAATATTTTTCTAGGCTATACTGTTGTGTGAAGATGTGCTCTTTTACTCTATTTCTTTTGTCAAATCATTTTCATTTTATTTTTTCAATAGCTCACAAAATACAATTAAAAAAAACTAAGATGCGTAACAAATATAAAATTTGAATTCGAAAGCCATAGCTAGATGCAGGAACTAAAGTCTTCTAATCTAAAATTCAAATTAACATAAGTCGTGAAATTTTATAATCTCTGAAGATTTTTAAATTCCTTATTTTATTCATATTTTTATTACCTAAATTTAAATGAATAAATTCATAAACTCTTTTAAATAATAGCATCGGTGTTGCAATTTAATCACTTATTAATATTAAAAAATTCAACGTCATTTTTGTAAAATAATCTTATGGTATAAAGTTTTCCATCCTGAATCATTAAATTACTAAAAAAAAATATTAAAAAAGATGTAACCTCTAAAATGTTGTTGACGTAGTAGATGGAAGATACTTAATATTTTTTTATTGATAAAAAAGCATTAAATTATCAACTCAAATATTCAAATACCTATCATATTCCGAAAAAATATTGATGGTAATGATTACTGACAACATAATACACAAACATAATTATGTAGTACCTAATCAAAAGAATATGATAACTTTTCAGTCGTTCTGCAAATGCGCCGAAAGGCCTTGGTGAAAATGTCTCAGGAATTAATTCAATATAATTAGAAATTTAACAATGTTCAACGTTATCTAAATAACGATAACGTTAAATTGCTGTCGTTATAGATATTTATTAATTAGTTTTTAAAATGCACACGAATATTATGCATATTTACTATTGCATATAAATTGGTGACTTATAAAAACAATAACTTTAGTTGACGAATATTAGATAGGTATTATTAATTAGTGTGATCCTCGTAGGAACACACATCATCTTTAGGTATGCACTTACGCCACTTACAACCTAAAAAAAGAGTATAATTTCAAATAATTTATAGATACCAATGTAGAATGAAACGTACAAATACTGGCTATACCTAGTTTATCTTATTCTAATAAAATTCCAATAGATATCCAAATCTCATCTCTTCATCATGACTTTACCACCAGGTAGGAGGACCTGAATGTAAGATTCGTGGTTATAATATTTCTGGTTGATGAAAACAGTAAACAATACCAAAAGTTTTTGATCCATCCATCCATTCCTAATTAGGTATTTAAGAAGGTATACTACATGCATTTGATTTTATCAGAATTAATATTGACAAGATATTTTTGATTCAAGTGCCTATACCTACCTACAATTATAATGTCATCATTCATCATTATCATTTTAGCATGTATGGTTTTTATCGGATGATCATTCAATATAAGCAACCAATTGTGTATACTCACTACTCAGGTACTCGTACGTGTATACGTACAACGACATCTGTCAATCAATCAATTATTTAGCACTCCACTTACACACCTAGCTATACCTATAGGTACACAACACATAGTGTCAGGAACTACTCAGATAATTGATAAATACTTAGTTGTTGCGAGTGATTAAAAGTGGCTTATTTTTCTTATCTTTGAAAGTGTACATTCAATATAGCTATACCCAGGGAATAGAAAAAGTAGTACATCTATTCGCTGACCAAGGAGTCTGCACTTGCAAATTACCTATACAAAACTAATTAATGATCTAGGTACAAAAGCACTTAGCATCATGAACGTCTCCGAAAATTATGCATAAATATAAATAATTTATTGCATTGAATCAAGTACTTACAATTATTTTAAAATAATCAATATCCAAAATCTACCTAAGTAGCCGGACTACCGAAGCCTAAAGCTATAGCATACGTAACATACATTTTTGCAATCTGAATTTACTGCAAACTACAGTCGTACGAGTACATGGTTGGCGCAGTTGGTTGAGGCGGCAGTCTCTCAAGCGGGAGGTGCCAGGTTCAAACCCTGGCGCTGGCGATGTATTCCACACTTTGCGATACAGGCTTTTAGCCTAGTGCAAGGTGTGCAGGAAAGTATTTGGGTTTGTGTATGCAAGCCCAGATCCTTTTTAAAAAAAAAAAAAAAAAAAAAAAAAAAAACGGTACAAGTCATTCGATACTTATTAGGTAATTAATTAGACTCTCTCTGCATTCTGTTGGACCGTAAGAATTATTATCGACTATCTTCGTCTGTTTCGTCGTAACAAACACTTAAAACAGTATTAATTTGTTTACCTATAGGTACCTAGATGACTGTCAAGTTTTCGAGTAATAAAATATTTATTATAACACCTATAGATTTATGTAAATAATTAAATTAAATAAAAAATAATACGCATTTCTGTAACGAATATAATATTAGACTCATAAATCAATAAAATATACTTATTCAAATATAGGAAGTGAGAACGTACATGTGTAGTCTAGTAAATAATACGTTTGTTTGTTCGTGTCAACAGACAGATAGACTTAGGAAAATTTAGGAACATAAACAAAACACATAATAAAATCAACATAAACATGTTATAGAAAACAGTGCAAAATATTTTGTAGGTTTAACATTCTGTATTGACTACAGACGTCATTACCTACCTTAATCCCGTGATATCATTCACTTCACACGGTCTTTGACGCAGGAGACGTGCAAAAACTATAGTCGATTATACGATGATACAGTTCCTGAGATTCCAGTTTATAGAACAAACTTGAAACTACATCACGAAAATATAATATGGGGAAAAATGCACGTAGGCAAACATGGAATTCAAATATTTACGTCACAGCATCGATTTGCAAAATAACTAATGGTAATGGTATCATCGGGCCGATTTATTATATATCCATTAGTCCTCATTCTAATTAGCATAATATTATCTAGAAACTCATCCAATTAATAAACAGACGATAAATTCATTTTATGTAGTTTTTAAAATACAGTTTTATATGGAGAATGAAATTTTCGTGTCACCCAGCGAATCTACATGAACCAAAATTTAGAATCCTACCATGAGCACGAACAGTACTGGAGCTAATGTCATAGGTCTGACTCCTTCTATTATTGCACCATATAGTATAAAGCCATCAGGAGATTTCAGTCATACCAGTCCAGAGCCGTTTGGTAACCGACGACTAGAATCTTTACATATCCTCTCCTTATCATGATAGCTCGGTACTAAGTAAATGAACGCTATACGTCCAAAACTTATATGATATTAGGCACTTGTAAAGGTACTCGTACTTACGTACAACGATTTCTTGTTTGTACCTAATAAAACAGATGATGCCTACGTTTAAATATGGGAAATTCTGGTTTTCGACCTCATTACCATAAAGGTAACATTATATCACGATGATGCGTCACAGGTTTTGTCGTTTTCCTTTGTGACGCGAGCGACGAAAGAGACACTGTCTTGAACCATTACAAACGTAAAAGACTTTATAAACATTAATGAATAATGTACATAATTGTTTTCTTGTAATGAATTAGCAACAACTGTAGCTTACGTTAATCCATTTTGCAAATAGACGATAAAACATAAGTATTTTTATAATATGGTTGTTGACACCATAGTTCCTACCTGGTCTCTGATTACAGGTATTATTACCCACTTACCCATAAGTATTAATAGCTATTCTTACCTACATATTTTTGCTATAAAGTATGTTATTCAGTATCGTAATGTAGGTACTATATTATTATAGAGAGGTAGATGTACTATTTATCAAGATTACTGCACTGTGTTATTCGCAAATCCTCTTATAGACCTAAAACATTTTGTTGCGTAAGTTTTTATCGATACTTCGTGATCTCGATACATTTTTTATCGCAGATTAATATAGTATAAATTTATTTCCTTAGGTAATGACCTAAGGTAATGCGAATACGTGAATTCTTTTTTGTTTGTATATGAAAATAGGGATTTCGTTATTCGTGTTGTGGGTGTGCGTAGGTTTTTCTCAGCTTTCTTTGTTATAATAATGTTATTGTAAGTACACGCACACTGGATTGTACAACATTACCAAATATCTAAAAGCGATATCCCACGGTCCTAAAATTCGGATTCGTACGTAGATTCACACGCCGTGGGAACGGGTGAGTCCGTAAATCTACAGACGCTTTCGTAGCGATTTGTATGGCGGTACGTACAAATCCAAAATCTCGTACAAATCCAAAATCACGTACGAATCCGGATTCGCACACCGTGGGAGGCCGCTTTAATAGACACATGAATCCATGCTATATGAAATGCGATAACAATATTATTTTGTTTTAATAGAAAAAATATAGGCAATATTATTAGAATGCTGATTATTTGTTCATCTTAATTTTTCAATGCAAACCTCAAAACAATGATTTCAATGCAAAGTTTCTTAATATTTTTTCCTCTACTTATATGTGTAGGAATATTTCAAAATTTGCGATTGAAATCTAAGTCTACAGTTTTATAATTATAATTCGCAATTAACTGTAGATATACGTACTAACAGATACAGTTACCTTACTAAGCATTACTTACCTACAATCAAGTAATTTAGTACCTATCTAGTATCTAGTGGCTTACAATTAGTAGGTATGTATATTGTATACCCTCTATTAGGTATGATTGATATGATTAGCCGATCTCATTGCGCGACAAATAATTGCAGGTAATTCATTTTAATGTCAACATACATAAGCAATTATTCACCTGTTTTCATAATGATATTAATGAATCTAGGTACATTTACCTGTCTCTGTAAATTACCAGGTTTCCTTTGTATGTGAACACATAGGCACCTAGCTACTATACCTACTAGTATTTTTAAAAGCAGTATAGGTATATTTATATATTCTTTAAAATTAACTGCTATTAGTGGCATCAATGCAGGGACAACATTTGTCAGGTTCATTGCATATTGCGAGTTTAGGCTTCTTTCATTAAATGTGTTTAGAATTATGAAAATAGATTTCGTTATAATCCCATTTTTATTTCGTTATACTCTCAGTAATTGTTGAAGATTTCCACGCGATCGCATCGTTTTCTTTTTCCTTCTTCATGTGCACTGTCGGGTCCCCCCAACGTTGGCGATCACTTGAGCGAACTTGTCTCTGTCCTGCGCCGCTCGAAATAGCTCCCCTACACTCCGGATGCCGGTCCATTCCCTTATATTCCGCAGCCAGGATATCTGTCTTCTACCGGGCCCTCGGTGTCCCTCATTTTTTTTCTTTTTCTTCATCAGAAAAAAATGTAGGATGCCCCAGGAGAGTCGAAACGTCGATCAAAAGTCAATTCTTCACACCCATGTTCGCTATATTCTGTTGTTTTGATTAGTATTTTTTTTTCATAAATATGCATACCTATTGGTAGTAAATTTCATAGGTATCTTAATAATACATAGACTTCATTAGATATGTCAAAGATCTTCAAATAATACTTATAAAAAATAAAACGTTTTATGTGCATATAAATTTTGCATTTTACGATACCTATGCATTTTAAATGCATTTATATTTATTTAATTTTATTCCATGCATTCAAGAACGTTTTTATTTTTATTTTATTAGAATACAATAACCATATAATTCGCTTTAACCTTGAAAAAACCATAGTTTATCATTGAGGAAAGATTTAACCATAAGGATAAAAATGTATTTTATTACGGATATAATAATTCCCATATTTTATTATCTACAGCACAGACGTCTTTATAAAACAAGGATAACAAAACTAGATCATCAATACTAATTAATCTGTGAACAAATAAGAGAAACAGAGGGGGTTTATAAAATCTAAAGTTAATGAATTCATTTTATTCTCATTAGTCCAAGCAAACCACGGTTTGTAGCTTAAATAATTCTCGGAAAGCTGGAAACTGTTTTAATCCCTTCATTAGCATGTAAGGAGAATTTCTTTAAGTTTGCACCAATTTGCCGTTTGTGCTGGTTTTTGGGTAATCCTGTACTTAGCACAAACGGAAAATGGTGCAAACTTAAAGAAACTCTTCTTACATGCTAATGAAGAGATTAAAAACGTTTCCAGCTTTCCTTGAATTATTTACGCTACACCCCCTTATTTTCTCTAATTTTACTGGGCCACATGCACAATTTTATTTTTTTATTACGTGTTATCGAAATCTGAAACACTATCAGAACACGAATCGTCGAGATTACGATTAGCCTACGAATTTGTCATCGATTACGATTATTATTCAAGTTCAAGAGAATATCTGAAGGTGGCTTACCACATAAAGCGGAAGCCATTGTTGCTTAGGTACCTATATATCTAATCGGTGATATATATTTTATTAGTCCAATTAGTATATCCGGCTTAGACAGCACTGGTAAAATAACAAGATTGCATTCCTAGTTGGAGCCCAAGCCCGCATATTCTTTTGACTCAGAATGATAATTTTTATATTTATACATCTCGTACCTACTGTTCATAAATAAAAAAAACGCAATGCAATCAACTTATAAAGTTGCAGAGTTGCAGATATTAAGGACTTGGTACCAAGAATGACGTCACAGTCATTTCCCACGGCATTAAGGTTCAAAATCGCATGATGAAATAGTAAAAGATAGCATTTTTCCATTTTTTTGGGGTTAATTTTGCATCTATCAAAAAACTTTTACGGTTACTCCATAGATTTTATTGCATACTTTCAGCACAAAAAAATTACTCCGCGACTTTCGGGAAACGAGTTTTCGTCTTTCGGAAAAAAGATCAAGGGTGTTTTTCAATTTTTTTTGAGAAATCTATACAAGATCCAATAAATCTTTTACGGTTATTCCCTAGATAAAGGTTCAATGCATCTATACCCTATTTTGTTCCAAAGCATATTTATTAAAGGTTGTCGAGATATAAGGTCTCGCGTTTTTAGAAACTTTTGAAATGTCAGTATGCATACTCTTAATACCTATTATTGTTTTTGAATAATTAAACCATGGCCTATAATAACTGGGCAGGTACAGGTAGGTACTATAAGAAAACCGGTTTGCTGATAAATGATAACTAGTTGAATTATGTCAATGAACTTTGGTGCCTATTTAGTGATAAAAAAAATATTAAACATCTTGTTTACATATTGTCCTGCCGTAAAAAGTTGTTATGATGATGATCTATGCATAAATTATTCATAAATTGCAAGAGATTTTCATTAACGTACTCATATTTATAATAGTCATTTCAAGTTAAGTATTTTCGTTTTACCTTACCTAGTGGTAAAATCAAAGATCAGGAATATTCAACTAAAATGTTAATAAATTGGTCAATATTTTCGTACCACACAGCAAAGCCAAAAACTACATAAATTTACATGTAGGTAATTAGGTATATCGATCAATGTTTTCTTTTACTTTTGTATTTATTTCCCTCTGAATTCAAAATCAGGGTATTAGCTCTGAATTCAGAGAGAAGTTTTGGTCGGAGCTTCTTTGCAAACGGTCGATTTAGTTAACTGAATATCAGATTATATTGTCCTTAATATGGCTGGCCAAAATAAAGGGTGCTGGTTGTTATCGAAAAAGAATGTAATGGAAATTGACTGTTGTAATTTATGAATGTTATCCATGGTGTTTACATTCTTTGACACGAAAATATTGGGAACATCCATAATCGTAGGCACCTTATACCTATAGATCACAGAACACGTATACTCTCTAACCTATAGATAGTGAATGTAGGTTAACCGGTGAAGCTGTAAATGAATCTCTAACTCAAGAATCTGTGAGAGGTATACTATAAGTTGTATCTTATCAAATATGAACAAAAATAATAAGTGTGTTAGTGGTTACAAGTTTGAATAAGTATCGTTGAATGAACTTTGCAATAAAAATATATTGATCAGTGAAGTAACATACACTATTTAAATAAAGCAATTTGTATATAACTTGTTTTTATTTTGAGGATCATGGTCCATGGGGATGAATAGAGGAGAACTAGGTAGCAGGGGCAAATTCAATTCAATTTCCATCGAGTACCTAATCTTTTTAATATAGGATAAGGAATAATTGGTCTAGTCTTACATAATGCAATAAACAGCATTTATCCCGGCTTTCCTTCTGCAGAAATCCACTCTTGGTCACTGCTACCTAGTTCTAGTACCAATTATCTGAAGTGTCATGTGAAGTCGCGCAAATTTTGTTCGATGTTAAATATACTTATTGATTTACTGATGTTGGTCTGGAGAAATATGTGAAATATGTATATCATTTTAATCCACCAAAATGTACCAGATATGGAGTTAATTATTTTATAGGATAGTTTATATATGTATATATTATATACCCATACCTTTTTATATGTATATATTATATGTATTTTTATATGTTTACTGTATTTATTTATTTATTTTTAGTTTTTGCATATATATTTCTTTGATATGTTGTAAATATTATTATAACTATTTAATTTTAGACATTTCAGGTACATTTTTGTACGCACATTATGTTTTTTATTATTTTGTCAAGTGGTTGGTTGGCAGATTTGTTTAATGCATGTCATTACTTCAATAAAGTTTTTATTTATTTATTTATTTATTTATTTAATATCACACTGATGGTACAACACTGTATATTACATGTGCACATACTCGTATTATTTCCTACACGTTATATTTCATACACAGCACACCTATTCAGGTAACTGCTATGTAATATCATTATAATTATTATTCGTTGTTTAACTTTTAACTTACCCATATCTCATTTGATTGTCCGCATTATTGCGAAAATCTCAACAGGTCAATCATCTCGCAGAATAGAACTGGGAATTCATTAAATAAATATTATTAGGAGCTAGGTACATAAATACTAAAATATAAATTCACTAATTAATTAACTTATACTAATAACAATCGTACACGTCTTCTTCTTTTCTGGTTTCAATTGGATTCCGCCGTTACCTACCAGCTTTGATTATCGAAGTAGGTACCTAATCAAATTATTTTCATTACACTCCTACAAGTGATCACTAAGATACTGACATTTCAAAAATTTACAAAAACGGGAACCCTTATATCTCGACAACCGTTACTAAATATGCTTTGAAACAAAACAGGGTAGATGCATTGAACATTTATGTAGAGAATAACCGTAAAAGATTTTTGATAGACGCGAAATTAACCCTAAAAAATAGAAAAAACGCTATTTTTACCATTTTATCGTGTGATTGTTCACGCGATTTTGAACCTTAATGCCGTGGGAAATAACCGTTACGTCATAGCTGGGTCGCGAGTCTTAAACCCAATAATTAGTTAACGACCCTTTAACGAGGGGCGTCTTTCCATACTGGGAAATATTGAGAAATATTTAGTAGGAAATCTTGGTCGGAAATCGAGTGGCATGGAATGGGGTAACTACGAGGCACTCATTGATTTGCCAAACGCTTTGATTGACCACTCCTCGTTTTATATCAGTTAGCAGAGTTAATTAATTACCGATTAAGTTCACGTATTTTTGTAAAAAAAATCGTGACTCGACCTTCAAAATTTGAGGACGGCTTTTGCATCCGAATCAGGTGTAATACTGGCACCAATTAATGATGTTATTTATGATGTAATATGGTTTGTTGAACACAAGTATTATGTATGTAGGATTGTAGGATAGTGATACGAATAGCAAGCTGACAGATTGATGGCGTTATCGTTATGCCTGCATAATTAATTAATTGTGTGTTAAATTAACAATTCAAAAGACATTGTCATTACAATGTGGTCAATTACGTAATTGACATTAAAGTAAACAATATACGTAGACGTACCTATCTTTGATTAATCCATCAAACAGATTCGATTCTATCCTGAGAAAAACAAATCAAAATATGTTAAAATCAGGTATTAACAAACGAAATATTTATAGGTGCATATAGACAAGTAGGTACCTACCAATAACTATCTACACTTGTAATAAAAAATAATATCCAGTAAGCCCAGTAAAGTCCACTAACTTACTATGCCCTTTAAAGATTTTATTTATTTATTTATTCATTGCTACACAGTACACACAGGCCCTGAATACACATAAGTACGTATATTATGTATTAACAAGTGGCAGTAAATTCAGCACCCTATTACCCACAGAACACTTAGTTACCAGTGCACACAGTATACTAAATCTATAAATGTGTCATTCTGAAATATGATGCTACCTATATTGGCTATATTTGCGTGTAAAAATACAAACGAATTCATTACATTACACAAAATACAAAAGAAATTGTACCAATTGTATCACTCGCAGGTAGAGTACACGAGTAGAGAACTTCAAAAGCTTGTGTCGTGAAGTGTAATATAATATGACCAACACCGAAATTCACAAATTTTTATTTTTCTGGTATTGTTCGGTCCTGTGCTTTGAGCGCAAAGATGCATAGTGAAATTTTTACTCTGATACCATGTAGTACCTCTACCTATAGTAGGTAAGCCTAATGCTTCGTCACTCAAATACTCGAGTGATCGGCCCCATTATCTCATTATGAATGCGGTAGACACTGTTTAGATTCGCCCTTGGGCGATATTTTAATTTGGCATCAAACACATACATAATATAATACAAGTTTGTAATCATATTGTGGTTTATGTTTTATAATTGTTTCACATTTGTGCATATCATTATTACCAAATACAAAAAGAGTGAATCTTTACATATGAATTAAGTGACAACTTGGTACAAAGGTAGTGTTGCTTGCAAGCGTTTAACAATGATAAATGTACGTTATTGTTTTTGCGTAACAATGCGAAGTTAAATTATGAATATTTAAATGAATTTGTAACATCTTAACGCATCTTTCACAACACTTTTTTACCTAAATATTTATTTAATAATAATTAACAAGAATTACTTACTTGAATAAGCATGAAACAATGAAAAGTTAAGAACAGAAAAGTTTCTTATTATGTAAAAAATATATATTTAAAAAGTCAGTTACTCATTATGTTTAATTTAATACTTAGTTGAAAATACTATCTTATTGTTCAAAACACAATGAACATACGTTTATTAAACATATTTTCTTAGTTGTACATTGTACAAACACATTTCTGTACCAACTCCTGAATTGCCGCAACCAGTGTTACAGTATCCATATTTTTTATTTTTTAAATACCTACTCTTTTTAACAAAGTTCCCTTCTTCAGGACTAATACAAGAATCTAGGATCTATTTCGCAACGGCTCAAGTCTCGTTCCTGTGATGACGAGGTCCAACTTTCTGTGCATCTTTTCGGTGGACGTCCCGGTGGCCGGCGTCCTTCAGGGATCTCTTGCATGACAAGCTTAGGATTGTAGAAAAATGTGAAATCAAAACATGTTTCTTATATATTTTTTCTCTTTGTATTTCAGATCTAAAGATTGATGGGGACTACATGCCAGTGTCCTATAAGATGTATTGGGTTCTCTACAACGTGGCTGTCACGAATGCATTTTTCATCACCACGTTATATTGGAGCCTTCTATATTCACGTAAGCTACATTAACTTTATTTTGCATTCTGCCTTGAACTAGATTTCTGGATGTGTGACCACATGTCCTCTAAGAAAGTTTCAGCGTATACATTCCTATTGACATCCATGTGACATGACAAAAGGTCATTGAAAAGAAAGTGTGGAAAAACACTGACAGACAAGATAAAGAATGAGGATATCAGAGAGATGAGCGATTGTAAAATGGGGTCGGCGACCAGAATGAAAATTGACAAGCTTAGAGGGTTTGGGCATGTGGAGAGAATGAATGAAAACAGGATTACCAAAAAGATATATGTGAGTGAGCCATATGAGACCCACGTGGACCAATCATGTCAACACAATACTCAAGGATGGACACGTTTTAAGCAAAAGTAATCGTGGTTATCCATGAGTGTGTCGGAAGCTAGGACTGTGTGTACGAATAGGGCACTCTGGCGTTCTGTCCTGATTGCCTACCGTGCAAAGTATGCAATGTGAGGGGATAAATAGATAGATAGACAATATTATAAACTAATTGTATTTGTTTGATTTGCAGCTGCGGCAGAGGATCAGCTAAAAGGTGGTTTTGCATTGAACTTCGCAGTACACGCCCTAAACTCGATCCTCATGTTTATAGACTTTTGGGTTGGAGGCCCACCATCAAGACTTCTTCATGCATATCATCCTATAATCTTAACCCTGCTCTATATTACATTCAACTTAATATACTGGGGAGCTGGCGGGAAAGGACGGTAAGAATTTATTACGATATTCATTATACACTTATCTATGAGTATCTCATTACTGCGTCAAAAAACCAAGTTCTACACATTCCAAACTTACACAAATCTCTCGAGCCAATTGAATTAATGCAATTCCTCACTCATGGCTTTTTGTATATGGAACTTTTAAGTTTCTTAATACCCCATCTTTCTGACATTGAATGATCTGGACTCGTAAATAACATTACAATCCTGAATACTCTCCTGGATATTTCATTAGGTTGTCATCATATGACATCAGGTTTGGAAACCACATCCATCTGTTTATGATTTTTCTTTAGTCGTGACTTTGAAATATAATTTAAAATTTTATTGTTTCAGTGGAGAAGTGGATTACATATACACCGTACTAGACTGGAATAACAATCCAGGATTAGGTGTCGGAATAATGTTTGGTGGAGCTATCCTTCTAGTTATCATACACACCTTAGTGTGTTGCATGGCAGGCTTAAGATCACGATTATCCAAGAAAAGAAAATCTCATACCATACAGAATCTTGGCAGTATACAACCTCTAGACTTAGAACGGGGCAATGTTAACAAAGGCTATGTGAAATAGTGTGTAATTTATTGTATTAAGATAATGTCAGCTTGATGGTATGAAATAATCTCTATTTTTATTCACCATGAATTGGCTGGAGTCCCATGTTGTGGGCACAGTGAACTAATTAGTGATAAGACTCTGTCAGGGTCAGGTCTCAGGCTTGCCATAACAACTCTGAAATTTTACAAAAAATCAATTAACTATCTCGCAAAATTTGTCATGAAATACACATGATTAACTAGATGGACTTAAATGGTGAACGTAACGCAAGTGAAGATGATCACTTAAGCCAGCCCATGCCGGTCGTAAGCCCGGGGAAGGTCCATCACTCACTATACATTAGATGGAAATACATAGCTACAAATTTAGACGGCTGCATGAAAATAGTTTATAATGACTTCTTTTGCCAAACAACTTTAAATTAGGACTGTTAAGAAGATGAGTATTATTTAATGTCACAATTTACTGAAAATGTTGGATTTTCTACATGTCGTAGGGATAACAAGCACCTGTCTCAACAGATATACAGCGAAGGATGGATTAACATAGGATGGATGATGTTAGGGAGTCAAACAGGTGGTTGGCACGTTGTGGGTATGCTTAAAACTGACCCAATGTCAATGGATACTAGTGGTACAGTAATATACCTGTTTCATCTCGCCCCAGTATCGCCTGCGTAGCACAGCTGTAGAATACCAGTGTCTCAGGTTAGAGATTCTGAGTTAAATTTGCAGCTGCGGCAGATGGATGTACTGGAATTGGTGAATGTTGTTTAAGTGCAAAGGGATCACATTCAGTCAGCCATCATAAGCCTGATGAAAAGTCCATCCTTCGCTGTATATCTTCTGAGATAAATACAAGATATTAGTAATCTACATAAATTATCAAACTTAAAATGATTTAGCATATTGTTGTGAATTCAATGTCACAAAGTTAAGACTTAGGTACAGAACTTAATGTGTTATCTAAAGATTAATTATCAAAGGCAATAACTAGATAAAGAGATATTAATAATTGTAATTTACAACCCATAAAAATAAAGCCATTTGATAAGAGCTACAATTCATGCGAAAAACAAATTAAAAATCCTAAAACACAAAGAAAATTGTAAATTAAGTTCTGTTTGATCGCATTATTTATTTATACACAGGAAAACTATTAAAACTAATAAAGAAAATAATTTGAAGAAAATATCCTACGATTTGCAGAAAACCCTCATCATATTATGTAAATCCTACATATTAAATTTTATCTAATCAGTGAAAAGAGTAGTACAATATAAGATGCATATATGCACATATCTACATAAGGCTTTTTAGATACATCTAGTTTTATAGAAATAATATATTTTATGGCCATTTTGAATTATGATACCAGTGATAATGATAGTACTTCCTACATAGTAGTATATTGAATAATGCACTTTTTTAGGTAATCTGATTTACCTCTAAGGTATAGAAAAATGCATAGGAAAAATAATTCAGCATAACCAGTAAACAATGTTCAACAAAATTAACGTCCCTTAAAATTATTGGTACTACTCAATCAGATTGAAAAACATTCGATCAACCTGAAGTTCGTTGAATAAAATGGAATGCAATCATTTTAGGCAATAATGCCTAGAATTTTTTTCCTGTGACAAAATTACTTGACACAGTTCATGATGCACCAAAGACAAAGGTAGAAAAATTATTGTAGTGGGTCAGTAATAGGTTGGTTACCCCTGTCCTATGATTAATATTAGAAATTATAGGAAATTGCATGCTAAAAATAACTGAATGTGCATAGTAGATGTTATGACAATTTCCAATGCCTAGATAGTTATAAGTTATTTATATTTAACATAAAACTATTAAGAAATTATAATAGTAAAACACTATTGTGATTAAAACTTTTGTATTCTTTTGTGATAAATGTTTTTATATGAAAAATAAAATAATATTTAAGAAAACAATGGTGTTTATTTTTTTAACAATTTTATAACAAAATGAAAATGCCTTTTGAATGGACAAATTGTTTATTTTTCATTAGTATAAAAATATGATTGTATTTAACTTATTACAATGTTGGTCTTACCTACCTGATGTGATAACTTCTCTAAGTATTTATGCATATTATTACGCACCTTAAAAGTAAATATTATGAGACCAGACAATACAATATGTAGAAACATTGGTTCAACAGGAATGTAATACAAAAAACATTATTTTATTTGAGGATGACTATCTACAAATATTTCTGGAATAGGCATTCAAATATGCTACTAGTAAACATACATTTAGAAAACACAATGTGTCTTCAAAAAATTTCAACAATGTTCATAAGGATGTTTGATTCCCTAATACCTTTGTCTGCCAATGCTATGGAACCTCAGAATTCATTTGTCTGAAAACTCTTAACAACTTAAAATTTGAATTATATTTTCCAGCAAATATTCTTTCGTAATCAAATGCCTATAATCAAGTAAGAATATTCCTAGCGTTATAAGAAAAATTGCCTAAGAAAACGAGTCATTTAGAAGTCAACACAAATCTCGTAGATTATATTTGGATTCCGAAGCTCCATCCCCTTTTTCGGTTCTTGGACTGTGCCACAAATTTGTAGATATGTACAAATTTAATAAAATACTATATTACAACAGAGTTATACTCTTTTTTAATTAAAGTTACTTCTGAGTTGGCACTTACGATCATATCGTGCGTATAATTATGATGCGACATCACAAAGTAGGATAATAATTTATAAAGGAGATATTTACTTACAAAACATAATAGAGGATATAAAACATAACAGGACAAAACAATATCAAATGATATGCTTAAGCTTTAGTTATCATCTATGATATAAATAATTATACATTGGGAGATTCGATGCCCTAGGTACCTGAGACTAAGAGATGTGCAGGGACATAGAGTGAACAAAAATATTATACAGTTTATTTACTTTGTTAATACTACCTGCATAATGCACGCAGATACAAGTTACATGTAATTTATTGTTTATACCTCACTTATTGTTGTATTGCCCTATAGACATTGATGGTTGTACAGAATTCAGGTAAAGATGGAAACCCCTGTAATTTAAATATGAAGAAAAATAATACTTTTGCTCATGAGCCGTTCACAGGATTAGTAAGGTTTTATTGCACTTCATCAGGCAAGTGGCATCCAAATTCCCAATGTATATAAATAATATACAATACGATATTCGGCAAGATTTATTGACAACTACAGAAATACTATTTAATTCTATAGTTGCCCTGTACCAGTCCTATAATTCAATGACACTTATTTATGGCAGATAATAATTCGACATAACATACTTCATTTAATTTGAAATAAATACATAAAGAAAATGACATAAAATAATGTGCTGTTTACTAAGCCAATATCAAACATCTAATACATATTTTCATTATGTATTAATATAACAATGCATACCACAGGAATATACAAACATTTAACAAAACATATTATTTTAAAAAAATATTAATCTATCCTATAAAATATATTTGGCTAAATAAAGCAATACAATATTGCAAATAAAGCATTAAAAATAATATGGAGTAATTAATTTAGTTTATAAAAAATATTAATAATATTTCAATTAACTAACAAAATGCAGGAAGGTAAATTATAAATATTACGCAAAGTTATTGAT
The DNA here is from genome assembly GCA_963576895.1 of Ceraclea dissimilis. NCBI lineage: Eukaryota > Metazoa > Arthropoda > Insecta > Trichoptera > Leptoceridae > Ceraclea > Ceraclea dissimilis. The sequence continues at coordinate 6,140,103 of OY756362.1, read as the reverse complement.
GATATAATGACCCAGGACAACAGCCACCTACAATAATGTCCCCTGATAGGAGAGAGCTGCACACCTGGGGACCTGATTCTAGGGAGTGGCAGGGTATGACCCACCCGGACACGTAAAGTAAGTAAGTATAGATCATGTTGCTGGAATGAATTTTGATGTTCTTACGTCGTAATGATAACCATGAAAGATATATTATTATGTCTACATATTATAACCCTCATGGATGTAAAATCTCAATATACTAATAATTCAATTTAACATGAATCAAATTGAAATTTATAAATTCAACTAGCTACGTACAGAAGAAAATTTCTTGCATATAATTTAAACGCAATATTTCAAGTCAGTTGAAAGTCAGTCAATTGACATAAATTCGTACAATGACTACATAAGAGTTTCCAGGATTGAATAAGTTCAAAATTTCAGCAAATCATCTGTGTGCATAATGTAATAGTTTATAGCTTTAGTTGTATGTATCTAATATAAAAATATGACTGTTTAGAGATGCTGTGTTAATTTATGGAGGTGGTTCTTCGTTTAACAGCAACACATGAAGTGCAGAATCGTCCTCTGTTGTATAAAGCATTCCTTCTGATAACTCCTCCTACAAAAATTAGACACAACATTAACAATGGCATTGCATAACGCCCTTAATAACTTCATAACTAACTTGGGAACACAATTCACAAAATGTCATCACAGGAATGTGGGTTGAGACGAATTTCACTTAAATTTGTTTCAATGTCGTTTTAAAAAAAAAACATTTATTACCCTGGAAGGGCCATAGGGTCACAACAAAGAGTTTAATGGTTTAGTCTAATAGACTCTTATAAAAAACTATGATCTCATAAATGGAGATCAAACTGTCATATGGAGACAAAGTATTCCTCTTCAGGAAGAAATAGAAAGCTAGACCACTATATAAGATGGGTATAAAAGTATAGACAATAATCACAAAATTCCAAAGCAAGAAGAAAAATAGAAGATAGCATACCTGCATTAATAAACTATTAATATTGAGATCAACACCCTGCTGACTCACATCCCCTCCCAAGCAGAGCTCAGCTCCCACACCACTCCCCCCCACCATCTCCTCACCTCCCTCTAGTTCCAGACCACCACACACTAGAGGGTTGCCTTGCTTCTCCTCAATTCTGGAAACCAAAACATGTTTATAAAATACAACATCATCCAATACAATACCCTATGAAACACCCCAAAGAATGGACTTCCATCAGGATAGGTTAATATTGCGATCCCTATACACTAATCAAATTCACCAATTCCAATTCATCTTTCTACCTCCAGTCAGAAATTCCAAGTCAGAATACTCAACCGGAAGTTATGATTTTTTTTCATACTATTTATTAAACCCTCACACAGCACACTAGTTTTATGACAAACTATATTTCCAAAACTATGGTCTATTTTTTTCTTATATTTCAATATTTCGTCTCCAAAATGGATCCACTTTTTTAATGATAGGCTGAACCAACAAAATACATATAAATAATATAAAATTCAACAATAATAAGATGAACGGCTAGGTGCACTAAGATGGTATGTATGTATGTAACTATGTACTATGAGATTACCCTGTATGGTGTTGTAACATATTGCAATCATCTTGTATGACAGTCTTATCCGAAACATCTTGTATATTCTCTCCCGTCAACATTCTGTGGCATCCTCTCCATGGCACATGGGTCCTTGCACTTCTCAATGACAGCACCTCTTCAGTGCTAACATCAGGCTGGAAAAACAGAAAGATACTAAGTGTTAGCACAACTGAATACTAATTTTATTCCTCACATCATGGTAGGAACCTATTGAAATGGAAAAACATAGAATAAAAATACCTCCTCCAATACAGCTGGGGTTGGTTGAACTTCCTCAGGGCTGACAAGTACCTTGCCGCTTCCTGTTTTCTTGTTGACCCTTACCTTACCGTCAGATGTAGTAGCGTGATCTCTCTTTTTATGAACATACACTGAACTTTTGTTGGCAAAGGCTTCTTCACAACCTGAAAGCCAAAAGAAAATAGTGTTGGTAAATTTTAAATACTATTCTGTAAAAAAAGGTCTCATACATCATCGTAACTGAGAATGCTAATGGGAACAATAAAACTGTCACAGTTCTCTCTCGCCCATTTCAATCCACAGATTTTACTGCAATACATTTTATTCTTACCTGGTACGTCACACATGTACTGCCTATGCGGGAGATGTCTAATATGATGTTCTCTAAGATGCTCCGCCCTCATAAACGATCTGTTGCAGATGGAACAAGAATACTTCCTACCATCCTCCCCCGCGTGGGCTCTGGCGTGACGGCGCAACTTACTAGCCGATGTGAATGCCCAGAAACAGGACTAGAAGGAAACAATCCAAAAACTTATATTGTAATAATGTAAAAGAAACGGAGTTAAGTTTGCTTATTTAAAAGTGTCTTACAGGATGTGTACAGCGGTAAGGTTTGTCTCCAGTATGTGATCTCTGATGATACCTAAGTCTGCTGGGCTGCGAGAAAACCTTTCCACATCCAGGCCAGGCACATTGCAATTCAGAAGGAGTTTGAACATGGTTGCGGGAGTGAGCCACCAAACGGGACGTGTGCCAAAATCTCTTACCACACACGTCACATCTAAAATAATAACAATTGAAAAGGGTTGCAATACAACACAAGCAATGATGGCCAACATAGACATTTTGAGAGAAAAAAATATATAACTGCATACTTGTTATCAGCATGTAAGGAAGTGACATGGTCTTTTAACTGGACTTTGTCAGGGAACGTCTCCTCACAGCCACTAGACGGACAAGGGAATCCTGCACCATCTCCGTGTACCTTAGTCATGTGTAAGTTTAAATTGGACTTAGAACTAAAGGCTCTGCAGCATCCAGGTTCCGAACAAAGATGTTTACGTACTCCTGAATGAATCTCAGAATGAACACGAAGTTTAGCTAAGGAACGAAACCCCCAACCACAATTAGGATGCGTGCACTGAAATAATATTAAACACACTATGTGATTAAACAGTTAAACAAGATAGTAAGAAATGTAATAAAATGAACTAAATTATACCTTAAACGGCCGGAGATCGTGATGACCCAGAATATGATTTTTCAGCATATATTGAGTTTGGAATGCGAGATTACATTCAGCTTCACAACATGGCCAGCATCTTGAACCGTCGGGTAAAATAACAGATTGCATCATATCTTCAGTGACTCCTACAGACAGCAGGGCTTCAGTCACAAGATTTTTGGTTTTCCTCTTTACTTCCTCCCAAGTCTCCACTGCTGGTTTGGAACATTCACTCTGAATCTCTGTATTATTGTGACATTCTTGTTGGTGCTGCCTGAGATTTTCTTCCGTTGAACAAGCTTTATTGCATTTATTTATATTGCACTGTAAAAACAATACAAAGGTCATGTTTATTCATATAAGTTATAAGTTTGTTGCATTACAGTTTATCTAGTTGGCTTACCATAAATGTTTTGAGATCAATGTGAGACAAGATATGACTATCCAACATTCCTTTATCGCTGAACAATGTATTGCATCCGGCCAGAGGACACAACCACATCTGTTTAGAATCTCCATGGTTTTCTGATACAAGAAGCATCTGTCCTTCGGCCAACTCATTTTCTCTGAAAGTATGAAGGACATTTTCGCACTCTAAATTGCTGTCAGCAGAAATAAAATGAGCCGGCACATTATGATGAATTAGAATATTATTGTCCTGTAAATCTGCGACTATATTGTCTCCACTGGCTGATGCTATCAAGGTGGATACATTCTCTTCTCCATTTCTATCAATAGATGTCCCCTCCAAGTTGGACACATCTGTAAATATAACATACAATATAAATAAGTATCTTTTACTCTTCATCACTAACACACTGCAGCCTCATTTTCTAAAACGGTTAATATTGTAAGAGTTTAACTTTCCAACCAAGTATCTCATTATACCCAGTGTTAACATTGCTTTTCGAGGAGAATCTAGTCTGCGTGCAAACAAGTATTCAACGTCAATGTGGTTGGTTGGCAGATATTGTCAATGCCAATAAACCCGCCATTTGTTTGATGCATGTTATTATTTCAATAAAGTCTTTTATTATTATTATTAAAAGTCAACTCTTGTATGAACCGTTTAAATATTTTTTGTTTGATTGATAAAAAATAAACTACGCATTATTACAAAGTACCATTTTTAAATAAATATTTACGTAAATTACCAAAAAAGAAATCAAAATCCAGGATTACAGAACAATGTAAACAAATGCACAGAAATGATGTTTAACATGCTACAAGTACAGAGTCTGAGAACAAAACAAGTAGTGAGGGAAATGTGCAAAATCTGGGCATTATCTCCTGTGCTAAACATTGGAAATCTTACATACTATACAGGGTGTAAAGTGGGAATTATAATGTTTTTATTTTAATAAATAACCAAATGCTCTTGAATTTTTTTATATCATGTTTTGCAATATTAATTATTTATTGATCATCTTAACCACGTTCCACAACAAAAACTATGCTTACATCAAAGTTTGACATCCAATGGCAAAACCCAGTAACTTTGGTTCTTAGCATTTTATCTTAAAATTCACAAAATTTGTGCACCGTTCAATCATAAAAAAAAAATTTTTTTAGTGCCATAAAGGTTGCAGAGCAATATCAAAGCGAACTAAAATTGGGTAAATTTCTGAGGCATTTTCATTTCGTGTAGTATTTTTATCAGGATTGTTTTGAATCTATTTTTTTATACTTGTATAATATCTGTTATTGACCTATTAAACTGTAACTGTCACAATATGGCAGTGGCGGAGAGTGGATTTCTGTAAGAGGGAAGCCGGGCCTGTAAATTTTTAGTGACGGATTATTTTACCATCCTGAATCAAAAGGTAACTCGATGAGAATTGTATTTTCTAAGTTGGAGAGTGTAACCTTGTGGAAGGACATTTTAACTTAATTCACTATTTAAATAAATAAAATAAAATACGGTTTTACTTCCACTAATGTATTTATTTAATTATAACATTTTCAAACCTAAATGGAAAAGGTTTGAAAACGTTATAATTAAATAAATACGTTAGTGGAAGTAAAACAGTGTTTTATTTAATTTATTTAAATAGTGAATTAAGTAAGAATTGTATTCTTAGGTATCTTGGCGTCTGCAATATAAACGAAATATAAAAATGTGAAGTTTCAGATACAACATTCAACACCCTGTATAATGGGAGGTAAGCAAAAAGATAAAAAGTGATTGGGACAATGGAGCAGTCACCTGTGCAAGGATTGTTTATGATTGAATATAAGAAGGGAGAGAACAGGTTTCTGGGGGGAGGAAGGGGGGAAGGGTTGTATGGGGGATCCATTGTGAATGAAGTTGCAGCCACAGGGCAATAGAAAGGATGTAAGAATGTGTTTTGGAAGTAAATGAGGTAAGTACACTCATTATTGTTCTCATCTCCACTCAAGGTTATATTGTGCATTCAAATGTACTAATCTTGTAGTGAAGGTCAATAGTAATACAACTGAATAAGTATACCTAAATATTTCCAATAACAAATATATCTGATTCGTATCTACCTAATCCATTATAATTTCTTTTTCTACCTGCCCATTTCTACAGAAATCGGGTGAGCTGGAAGAGATCGCTGTATAGCTATAAGTTCACCCTAGTGAGCATCACTTATTACAGCGGTTCCTAAATTGTGCTCCGCGGAAACCCGGGGTTCCGAGAGTTAGAGCGTATTGTCATAGTAAATGCTGAAATTTCATTCTTCACATTAAATACCTACATGCAGCAAAGATTTTAAACTAAAAACATAGTTTTTCTTTTCAAGTCGAACATAACATACAAACGTGTCATGGGTGTTAAAATGAAATTTTTGACAATTTGTTTTTTTGTTGTAGAGATAGGGTTCCACCAAAAAAAGGTAGATCAATTAGGATTCCGTAGCCAAAAAGAATTGGGAACCGCTGACTTATTGTTATGGATGAGATCCTGTTAATTTTTATGTACTGTTCAATTATGAATAAATAAATTACAAAGTTAGACATAACTTCGTTTATTTTGAAATGAAACAAACTTTTTTTTATCTTGATGACAAATTTTTGGTGTGCTGGCATTCTGTTTTGTGGGGGCATCGGGCAGGTATTATTACAATGAGTATGCAAGGGCATTTCAAATATGAAACTTCATCAACTCAACATATGAAACCTTCATACAAAGACGCTGCCTTATAGCCGTGTCATAATATGTTGAGATCTTTACATATGAATTAACTATGTTCTAAAAACATATTTATAAATGTACCTTGTAATAATATGTTGGTTTCCAAAGGCACAAACGGTTCAACATTCTTCAACAAAGTATACTTGGGTCCGTCTACATATTCTTTCTTCTGTTCTGCAGCACTCTGCTTTGCAATTCGGTTCTTATCACAGATATAAGTATCTAAAATAATCTTCTGGGAAGGTCTACGTCTACGAGGGATAATTTTCTCTACTTTCTTACTATTATTTACCTGTTGCGTATTAAACACATCTTCGAATCTCGTATCAAATACTTCCGGGAGTATCGGTAAATACGGTGAACTAAAATCGCTTTCGTATGTATTTAATGTAATGCCATTGTTAATCAACTCGCAGGGAATAAGCAGAGAATGAGAATTATCTAATAAACTTGTTTGTGTTTTGTTTTTTTCATTTGTTTTTCTTCTTAAAATATTCGGTCTTTTGTTTTCTGCTGTGCCTAACAGGCTGACTGGGGGTTTGGTATTTTGCATCGCAATATACTTAAACTTAATCTGTAAAGAATGAATACAATTAGATTATAAATCATTAAAAATAACACGAATCGAACTATATATTAACAAAACATTGATGTACATTGTGGTACAAAGATAAACAATGGGAAATATAAAACATAACCTAATGCCAGTAAAATAAGCCGTTAAAGTATTGTAATCTCACCTTACTGATATGAATTGGATATAAATCATTCTTATATCGTTAAATGGTGTAAAATAAAGATTGCAAAATTAATATTTACTCCCGAAATAATATAAAATTCAAATCACAACACTTAAATGGTTACATTTTAAAACAAAAACAGTGAATCTAAACCAAACAAATACACTGCGGGAATTACTCAGCAAGTCGATATGTAATTAAAGTTTTAAACATTTTAAACATCACAAAAATATCTAATTGAGTCCTTTCTAGTCGCTTTTCGAATATTTATTTTGTATTTATTTCTGGGTGCACCTCGGAAGGAGGCTTCCGACATTTTATCTGTGGTCAGATTTTGACAGCTCGAGTCATAGATAACGGAAATCAAACTGAATGAAGAAAATTTTAACATCTAGCAACATTTGACACACGGTTACCAACTTAAGAAAGTGATTAAAAAAAGATAACCAACGTCAGAATTTGAATGTACAATTCCACCAATATTTCACCGACAGTAAGGAAAATCAGTGGTAGAAAATGTAAATGAGCAATGATTTACGGCAGGGTACTTTTGTAGTAAGTACTTTTTGTTGTAAAAATGCATTGATCGGACTAGGTATACGTATATTTTTCATAGTAAATGATAAAATTTCATAAAATATCACATTATTGCCGCACGTTTACTCATCGTATCAAATATATTCTGAAGTTAGCATGAAAATCCATTAGAATACAACTGTTTCATAGAAAATTTTGCCTACGGCGCTAATTACCTTGTGTTACACATTCTTTAACACAGGTGCCTATCTTTTTTTTCGATTTTTCGATTTCGAAAAAACGAACTACTTTTTTTTTTCTTTTTAGGTAGATTTCCATAAGGAACTCTACCTATTCGTTTCTCCCGTGATGTCGCAGAATTGAAAAATTTCTACTCAGTATCACTAATTAGGACCAGGAGAACCCGAATCCGACCTTGGTTTAAAAGTTTATATATATAAGCCATATATATGTCCCTTTTCTTGTGCGCACGTTTGCGGCCAACCTATGCGTCGCAGAAACGTGAAACTTGGGTGGTAGATTTTTGGTAAGGGGTAGATGAACTGATAGGAGATTGGGTAAAATCCATTAAGAGGAAGGTTCACTTTTTAAGGCTTTAAATTAAAAAACAATCATTCTGAGGGGATCCAATGATTGTGAGGGTCTGTGTCTGGTATCGCATGAAAGGGCATTAAATAAGGAATACAGATCAAAAGTTAGATTTTGTCTAGCTCAATTCCTCGGACTACACTGATCGATCGAAAGATCTAGTTAAGTAGTTACCGCATAGGTACCAGCGTGTTTGTTGTCTTAGAAAAGTGCTTCACGATACGAGTAGAACTCACATCTTTTTTCAAATTTCTAGTGCTTAGGTACCGGTACTAATCCATATTATGTGTGGAATGAAAATAATTTGATTATTGGATTAGGTACTTCCTTTGATTATTGAAGTACTTAATCAAATATTTTTTCGTCATACGGTACTTCGATAATTCCATTACATAATTCTCGTATTTTCCAAGTCATGTAGGTATGTAACGCTTGCCCATTGGAAAATTTTGCAAGTTCCATGAATATGTATGTAAATTTAAAGCAGCGACGCCTTTGTTGGTGTCTAGACATTTTCGTCGTGTTTTAGATTTTTAAAATTTTATGAATGAAAAATTTTAATTATCGAATAGTACCGTACCTACTAATGAAATTATGAATGAAAATAGTTTTGAAATATTTCTTTCGTGGAAATAATCAAGTAAGTACCATTTTACACAACGTAACAGAAAATGAAAATAGAATTCTCATACATACTATATGGTACGTACCTACACGTAAAGATTGCAAATCGAACTATTTAAAGTACCCACCATCTATAGATGTGTAAAGTACCTATGTATGTTGGTAGACATGTAAGAGGAGTTTTGTGGCTTTCAGGGGTGGGTGCCAACTAAAAAAGTTGACAATATGAATCTGGTCTTACGACTTTCATGACGATATTGGAGAGACGAGGAAAAGACGGAGCCTTGTGATCTTCCTGTGTTTACTCGAGGAACTTTGAAGGGTGGAGTAGTAATAGGTGGTTATATAAAAACATATTTAAGCAAGCCTCCGTGATTTTCACGGGTAGGTACCCTCTAGTCAAAGAATAAACTACATCCATACTACTTCATCACTTCGCTGGTTTATTTGCTGATAATATTGTGATTGTTTTTATTGTACAGATGTACTCTTAAAATTAATAAAATTAATAAATCACTTGAAATCTACCTATGCCTGTGGCGTGCCAAAGGAATTTTTTTATACTCTTATCACTTTTTCTAATATTGCTTGACCCTGCATTTGATTTTTTTATATAATGAGCTCCTTTTCAAGTAAAACAGGTACCTACTTATATCTCTTTTTCTAAAGTTTTGTAATTTTTGAATACACTAAATGAGGAAGTTTTTAATAAAAAAAAATCATCTTAATGTGATACACGGGTATCGTTGACTTACGGGACAACCTGTATAATATAACGCAATAAAAATGTTAGTCCCGGATTCTCTTCTACAGAAATCAACTCTTCACCATCGGTAGGTATGCACCTCTTTATATTATGTAAGTTAAAGTTTATGCATAATAGTATTTCACGCCACATTATCAGGAATCGTCTGAGTTCTGACTCACATAACATCATCCGAGTTACCTATTATGAAACAATTTTTTTTTATTGTGACTATGTGAGTGGAATTATTTAAGAATTATTTTGCATACCAAACTCAAAAACATACCTACGTATTGTATAATAAAGCGCATGCTATAATTTAATTACAAAATGGGTCTTAATAATAATATCTATGTAGTTGTAGATGCTTTGAATAATTTAGTTTACCAAAACTCCACTAGTAGAGTGAGAGTGTGGTGGCGCCTGCGAGAGGAGAGGAGAGGGGAGGGGGGGTTATGGAAATCAAATAAGGGGAGAGGATACGGGACAAATTTAGCCGAGGTTTGTAGTTAAACTAACTGTTCATAATGTAATTTGTGTCTAATTCAGATTACCGACTCCGGATTTATAGCATGGCAGTCGGGGAGGGGGGAGGGTAGGTATTATATTATTGTATCAACTGAATATTAGATCATTTAGCTACGTCCTATTGCTGAGGGAGAATTCGTGGTTAACTGTACAGTGTACCAGCATCAGACAGAATAGAATAACACAGCCAGTGACACAACGCAAGCCCAAAAGTCATAGTAATAATCTTTTCACGCTAACAAACATTATAAAAGAATCTTCGGCGTTCTCACAATGTAAAATTAATTCACATCGCTACTTTTTCTTTCACAATAACCCCATCAGACTCGCCATTGCCTGGAGGGAACTGCAGCGGATTGCCTTGACGAACTCATTAAAAATTTAAGTAGGAAGCAAGGTATAATTATGGTGCCGCAGGCGACTGTTTTATTGAGCTGGTTCAGTTTCAATAAAAATTAAAAATAATGTAGGTATGATTATTTTCCTAGCTATGTATGAAGTGAATACTGAATTTTTAGGAATATAAATAATGAGGTAGATAACTTAAGAAATTGCATTATGAAAACATCGACATTGAATAATGTTAATTATGGGTAATTTAGCTTAAAACAAACTATATACGAGGATTTTTTCCGTCTATGAAATACCGCGCCCCGATTTTGCCATCCTAGGTGGTCGCCTATTTTGCCCATATATTAGCGCAGACCCTGTATACCTATTACCTACTAAGGGAAAACCTTACTAAGTATTTGAGTAGTCAAAAAATACAGCATCTAAATAATTTTCATGAATTTATTTTGAAAATTTAATAACATGATTAGGTACCTACTATACCTACAAAATATTAAAATACAATCATCTTATGCTTTACCCCCAGTGGCCACTGGGTTGGGCTGGGGGTGTTATTGTGAATTCGACAAATTTGTTTCAGAGAGCATACAAGACGTGTCCAGACTATTTTAGTAGGTAATTGTAATATATTTATTGCCTACAGAGATATGTGAAGTCATGAACGAATTCAATTTTTCCTAGTTTAGTAGGTACTAGGTAGGTATAAGGTTGAAGTGTAGGGGCACCAGGTATTACGTATTTGGGTTCAAGCTAGTTCAAGTACATAATATTTCTATAAATCAAGATTCTTCAAAATGGGGGGAAATTATATAAAAAACGTTGTTTTAAAACGTTTAAAAAGACACCCAAAATCATAACTTTTTCAAAAAAAAAATGTTTGCAGCGCTATTCTTTCCTTTTTTGTAAGTAGTTTTTGCACACGAGAATTATAGTATTTTCACTCACCTTTGCGAAAAATACCACCTGCGGCGCTTGATTATTCAGATTGATGAAAAATCAGATCGATCTGTATAATGTCTAGATTGATCCGAAAAAATTGTGTGCGTTTCCGTGCTGTATGGTTCAGAATTCTGAATGTTAGATTATAACTTTCCGTTATAGTGCGTGGTCGACCTTAAGGTGAAGATTGTAGGGCACAGAGAGATAGAGGAAGTTTAGTATGAAGATGGAAGGTGTGTCAGTAATCAGTATCCAGTATCGTATCACCCCATGGGTGTCGCCAGCCTCGGAGCTAGGGGGGGGGGGGAGCAAATAAAATCGATATAGTATGAAAAAAGCGTGAATAGCGCCGCAGGCGAAATTTTTTTGTGAGGCATAGTGAAGAAGGTCCTAATGTGGATTGGTTTACTCGAAAATGTACATAATACTTTGCACAATAATATGCATGAAGAATGTCTTTTATAAAAAAGTGATAGAAATAGCATGAAGAATGTCTTTCATAAAAAAGTGATAAAAAAATAGCGCCGCAGACAATTTTTTTTTAATGAAATAATTGTATTTTGATCGATTTTCATGCAAAATTAGGTTACGATGAGAAAACTTGTGGTAATAATGTGCGATTTTTTGTGAGGTTTTATCATTTAGTATGAAAAAATATATAGCTATTCCAATCTCTAGGGGGGCAGCTGCCCCCCCTCCCCCTGCACCCCTGACGACGTCCATGTATCACCCTATTCCAATAGAGTGTAAGTAAGTCACTCCTGGAAATTCGGTAAATCATGGTTATATCGCCTTGCCTTACCTGTTACCAGGGGTCCGGGTGAAATGTTTAAATATTCATTTTAATCATTTAAACAATGCCCGTTATTTTACATTTTCATGCGTAGTGAATCGTTTTACCTGTGTCTTACGGTTCTACATACATACCTATTCAGTACAAGAAATCCACTTTCATTCTGTACCTACTTTTTTCAGACACAGACAGATTAGTCCCAGAAATGAGACCCGATAAAATGGTCAACCTATAGGAACCATAGATAACAAATTTAATAACGCGAGCAGAGTAGAAAGTATTTTATTTTCAAAATAGGAACATTCCTACCTACACCTAATGTCATTTCATTAATTTCCTTAAATGTCATTCACATGACAAGTTTCAATCATCATTTTTTAAAATTAATTATGTGTGTTATATATTTATAGAAAAACAGTATTTTTTTATTTGACGAAACATTTATTACAAATGGATCATCCTGGATACAAATCAATTTCTTTTCCACCAAATTTGAAACGTTTTCCACCTTCATCAGACCATTGTAAGGGTCCGGGACTTATTCAAAATTTATTTATGTGTATTCAAGAAATATTCCCAAAATGTTTCGAAGGAGCCCACTTGAAACTAAGAAAGAAGTTAAGCGAAGATATTTGGGGCGGATACAACCAGACTCTTAGTTCAGTTCATCCAAGCAACGGTCAAATAGCAGCTGAACTTCACAACAAGAATGGTGATGCTAGAGTTACTGTATCACCCACAGGTCACTGTGCATTTACAACTAAAGTCCAAATCAACCCTAGTGAATCATTTATGATGGACGCTCAATTAAAACCACGGAGAATATTTATTGGTGAGACTTCTTTAATACACAGCAGAAACAAAACTACTGCTGCCTTTACTGTATCAGGATCAACACTTCCCTTGGATATAAAAGATGTTGATCCAGAGGCTCTAAATACCTGGAATGTTATAGATAATATGGTAGCGTCTCTGTCTGTACAGTTAGTCAGGAGAATGATGAACTGTTGGATAGTAGGAGGACAATGGATCTTGGGAGATAATGTACAAATAGGAATTTGCAAGAAAATGCATAACGGAGATATTGGAATTATGATAGATAAGATGAAATTCGAAGGATTTTGGTGGAAGAGGGTAGCTGCTGATTTTGATGTAGGACTACATGTAGATTGTCCATGGCAAGATAGAGACAAGTCAGTTATGGAAGTTGGCGGAAGGTGGAGGTATAGCGGGAATCAGATGAGATGTTTTTGTACAACTGAAGGTCTGATTGGCTTCGACTATCGCAAGAGAATATTTCAGACTGAAGAGGCACACATATCTATAAAATTAAGTGGTCTGTTAAATGGACATAATGATAAATTCAGATTGGGTTTTGGAATTGACGTCTATGTTTAAACCATGTCATCCATTGCAGGATCACAAATCGACAGTAATTAGATACTAAGCAAAATATGTTGTTTTTTATCAAATCAAGTTGCAATGGATTGCTGCCTCACACATCTGATAAATAATTTATTTCACACCCCTTTCCAGTATTGTTGCAATATTTTATGTATGTATAATGTATATATGTATATTAATTACGGGTGTAAATTTCAATAAACTGATGCTGAATTTTCATAAAATTCAAATATGTGCAAATGTTTATTGTGACAGGTATGAAAGACCCCCATCACCACTTTCAGAAGGAAGCTAAAAATTTCCTATAGGTTCTTGAGATATTTGTCCGTTATAAGAATAGGAAGGAAGTTTTTCCTTGCATGCTGATATAAAAATAATACGTATTATGTTTCACCGTGGTTTGAGGTTCGAGTTTATGTAAGTTTACTAACATCTAGATATCAGATAAATGAAGAATTTCATATTGTGTGTAAGTATTCGTATATAACGTCCTCGAGGTGCTAAGGCACACGAGGACGACGCTATATAAATAGTCCGTGTTTTATTATTCTCAAGAACACAGTAGGTATATTATTATAGGTACTTACCTGCAATATAATACAATGATGATGGACTATTTCCTAAAATTGAACGAACCTAATGCTTTATAGAGAAGTCCAGTAAAAAAAACATAAGTATTAGGTACATTAATTGATCATTTCGAGCGCGGTCTAACTGAAATCCACGAGGTCACTGCTGACGCTGGCATTTCATCAAGAGATTTACCTCTAAATTTGTAAGTGCCGGGTCTTTTGCCATGTGTATTAAAAAAAATGATGTTGAGTTCATTTTGTAGAACTCCGTTTTATAACAAACGAAAACACGATTTTTTTGTGCAGTTCTATTTTATTGCACAATACAGTAGAACCTTAATTGTGTTTTCATTTATAAGTAGGTAAGTGTAGGTACTTATTACATTTAATTTGTTGCTTATGCAACGGTACAAATGTTTATAAGGTATGGGCCAATAGGCCGAGTAGACCGGGGACTATGGGCGGCATTTGCTCGCTCTAAACAACATAAAAAACTTTTTTTTATGGTTTTCACAGAATTCTCTTGAGATTTTTTTAACACCCCCTCTCCCCTCCCCCATCGTCAATTTTTTCCCAAGGTCAAAAAATTTAGTCTTTATAACAATGCCTAGGGACCCCCCCCCCCCCCCATAGTGATTTTTTTTAATGTAAGGGCCTACTCCCGTGAAAAGTGTATGGCCGGCTCTGGGTATGGGTCTTAATTCGTGAAAACAATATGCCTTACATATTAGAATATTTACGTTGATAATAAAATACCTCCATTGATCCATTTTAAAGAACAAAAATAATTAATTAAACAAATTGGTAGGTAATTAATAAGTAACTACAGTAACACTCTTCCCACGTACTTCTACTCAGCTCGGATAATACTGAACGCGTTTCAAACCCAATTGTATAATTAATTAATTCATTAAGATTGATTCGGGATAAATGAAACACTTAATTAAGACTAAGTGCAGAGGGTGAGGAGAATTTACTCCTGATCCTCCTCCCTCCAAACCCTCCCCCTCCCCCCCATATAATCAAATACTTCACCTTCACGAGAGGAGCATGCAAGACGAAAGCTAGAACTTAACATGGGCGTCGCCAGCCTCGGAGCTAGGAAGGGGGAGCAACAAAAATAAAAAATATATATACGTAGCATAAAAAACGCGGAAATAGCGCTGCAGACGAAATTTTTTTGTGAGACATAGTGAAGAAGGTCGTGATGTGGTATGTTTATTTGAAAATATGTATGATACTTTGCACAACAATATGTATCTTCTTCTTCGCCCTAGCCTTTGTCCCATTTACTTGGGGTCGGCTCTCCTAGTCCTCATCCTCCAAGTCTTTCGGTCCCCTGTATCTTCCGCCCGAAGCCCTGCCCCCTTTAGATCCCTGGCGATTGTGGACATCCATGTGGTCTGGGGTCTGCCCGGTCTTCTGGGCCCTACCTCAATGTCCATTGTCCTTCTTATCATATTATCCTGTGGCAGTCTCATGATGTGTCCGTACCAACGCAGTCTATTTTCGGTCACTTTTTCTCCGATTGGAGCTACTTTGAAACTGCCACGGACATGGACATTTCTCACCTTGTCCAGCCTCGTAACACCACCCGCCCACCTGAGCATATAACACAACAATATGTATAAAAAATATTTTTTATAAAAAGCAATAAAATATAGCGCCGCTGGCAATTTTTTTTTTATGAAACTGTGGGATTTTAATACTAATTTTAGAAAAATTATGATATGATGAAAAAATGTTTGGTAGTAATGTGATTGTTTGTGAAGTTTTATCATTTAGTATGAAAAAATATATACATATTCAAATCTCTAGGGGGCAGAAGCCCCCCCCCTGCTCCCCCTTGGTGACGCCCATGCAACATCTAATGTTCCTCGAGAGAACACGGGGATAACACTCAGAGCCACTCAAAGCGGTTTTGGACGGTGCATATTCTCTTCCCGTGTCGTTACGCCGCGCCGTTTCCATAGGAATGATGAACATCAGTTAAAGAGGATGAACTGTTTTGAGGTGAAAAACAGTCGTCACATTGGCCAGCTATCACCTGGTACTCTCAAAACATGACCTAGCCAAAACCATCAAGGAAGTGACAGGCCTCTGGTAGGTGCGTCGCGTCGATCCAGTTGTAGTAATTTGTAATTCAGTCGTACCACCCACAGTTTCGCCAAACAAGGCACTGAAAACATACTTATTCAAAAAACATTTTTTATTTATTAATTGATTGGATATCTATTTTGTAGAACACCATTATTAATTTAATGTTAACACTATTGAGCGTGTCTAAGTTCTACTTACATATTTGTTTACGTTTTACATGTTTCGACTTATTACGCCATTCTCAAAAACTCTTCAACACGCTCAATAGTGTTAACATTAAATTACATTTTTTTTATGACATACATTAATTTATTTATTTGGCGTTGTAGTTCTATCATAGAGATGATATAGAGCCTTGATAAACGTCACACAAACACTGTAACACTATTCAGGCTATTTATTTTTTGTCGTTTGTGTCATTCATAATATCGCCGCTCGCTTTTTACTTTGACTAAAGCGACACAGGGTCAACTTTTCAGGAGAGCGATTTAAAGTTTAAAAAAACAGAAAAACTCTGATAACTTTTTTATTTATGAACCGATTTAAATAAATTGTATGGGGGTTTTGTTCATGGATTTTTTTTCTATTTTTTAGTATATAATGTTAATAAATATAGTCTCTTTTGTGTGAGTTAGATGGCGCTTAATCCCTTAATGCCTAACCTGATATTTACTATAATTCGAAATTTATTAATTCAAAACAAGTAAATGACCACTTTCCTTAAAATCATGAAAATTCAAAATGACTAACATGCCATTTGTACTCTTCCACCAAAAAAACAAAATGACTTACACGTCATTTATATATATTTTCTAATAATTCAAAATGACTAACACGCCATTTGTACTCTTCCTCAAAAATATCAAAATGACTAACACGTCATTTATATATTTTTTCTAATAATTCAAAATGGCTAATAGAACTTTTTATGACAAACTGTATCAAGCAGAACGTCTAAATTAGCACTGAAAATAAAATCGTTATAATTCAAAGTGATTAATGCAACCATGTTTTCCAAACACTTCCAAGTTAAAATGGCTAACACACAAACTCTTGTATTTTATATACAATTTTGTGAGTAATAAAAGCTGAAGATCAATGTATTGGAACTCTAAGTATTCATCTTCATATCTGTTTCAAAAAAGAAGGAAAGAAAAAGTTTTCTAAATATATTATTTATAAATATTTCTTAAATATATTCTAAATAGGTATATACGTTCGCGCCCATCGCACACAAAACCAACAAGTGTATTGACAATGAAGTTGTTAGTTCAACGACCGATAATAATATTTTCAAACCTTATAATTCTGTTTCAAACATTTTGTCTTAAACGACGACAGATGTACCAAATATCAGCTATCGTTATAACCGCAAAAATACTAAAGTGCAAATTCAATTATAAACAATTAGTTAGAACGATTAACGGATAACATAAAATTAAAAAGTAACAATCCAATGTGACTAATGGCCATTTCAATTAAATTCAGTATTAAGTAGAAATGACTTAAAAGACATGTAAAGAGTAATACCCAAAATTCAAAAAGTCTAAACGACAACTTAACATTATTTAGTATCATGTAAATGTGACTAAACGAAGGACATGTTTAGATTTAATATTATACGATTTGACTAAAGTGCACCTGTCTAAATAATTTTGATAAGTCAAAAAAGCTAAAGCGCCACTCGCATTGTTTTATGTGTTAAGTTTGTTTTTCTTATAAACCAAACATTCATGAATTGTGAAAATTTGGCAAAACAAAGCGCCATTCGCGATTTATAAGTTGTTATTTTCGTCGCTTTACCTATTTTTTGAAAGATAAAAGTTGGTTTTTTATTTGACTAAACGACCAAAAAAGTTGTCTGATTGACCTTGAACTTGGACCATTCGATAAAGCTCGCCGAGACGATTCCAACGATATATATAACTCATTTTATACCTAAGTGGCGCTTAAGTCAAAGTAAAAAACGAGCGGCGATATGTAATTACTTTAAGTTTTTTTTATTACGTATCAAATTTATATTAACTGATGATAAGTCTAAATGCTTATGGAGTCTAGAGGTGATAAGAAAACAACAAATAATGTTGTCGCAAAAATAGTCCTGTGTAGATATTTATATTGATACCTTGCTATTTAAGTAGGTAACCAATATATCTACGAATACGTATCTAATAATTTACGTACCTATAATATGGTATTAACTTAGACAAATTAAGTACCTACTCTCCAAGTAGGTAGCAGGCGCGAAGCTACCTAAGAACACGATTCCCATCGAGTTACCTTTTGGATAAAATGATAGGTATAATAGTGTCTTAAGCTGACGTAATCCAATAAGAAATGTTGGCCACGGTTTTTCTTCTGCAGAAATCCAACCTTCGCTACTGGTAGGTACTATAGATGTACGAATAGGTATCTAATAATTTACGTACCTATAATACGGTATTAGCTTAAACAAACTAAGTACCTACTCTCCAAGTAGGTAGGTACTTATCCATGTCTGTGGGAAGGATTAGTAATAGCTTTTAGAAGGAATATACATATGTAGGCATAATAAACATCAGTACATCAAAATGAACTCTGTTTATAGGTAGATAATTGAAATTGCTATTGATCCAACCGATAGAGCTCCAACTAATATTATTGCTCTGCTAATTAGCAACCCTATCAGGTGGAGGGTGCGGCCATGAAGCCACCCTGTATGTCTACCAACTACTCCTTGTTCTGCTAACAAACTGCCTACCTGTAGATGTCGGGTCACCCATTTGCCACCCATTCAGATCATTGTTAGTGGATAATAAATCTGTTTCCCCGGATCACCGAGTCAGGAGTTCGCAACGCAACGGATCGAATTTCAAATATAATGATAATGAAAAGAAATTCATTTTGTTTTATTTCAATATCCACGGTAGTGTAAAATCTTTGATTATCGAAGTACATACATACATACATACATCTTCTTCCCCGTCTATCCTTGATTGGGTCGGGGGCCCAAAGCATCTGCATATCTTCGCCAGAGGCCCCTGTCACTCGCAGCTTCCAGGACCTCTGGCCACTCGAAGTACCTAATCAAATTATTTTCATGTGTAAAATATACTAAGTAATACATTTTATCTTTGTATCAGCTGGAAAGAAAAATAATTATGGCTTATCCTAGGTATGAAGATTATTAACTCTAAGCTAACTCTCTGTTCTCCACACAATAACCCATTTATTTGGGGTCGGCGGCTCGGATCCTTTCTCTCCATTTTCTCTGATCACGGCAGTCTTCTGGAGTAGGCTCCAGGTATTCCATGTCCCCTCTGATGCTCTCCTCAAGGGACTTCTTTGGCCGTCCACTCTTTCTAACTCTAATTGCTAACTAAGCCTTCTATATATGTAAATGTATAGATGGCCCAGGCTTCGTTGACTCAAAAGTAAAATACTAGCTCCATATTCTAATACTGACATTTATTTCTACA
This sequence comes from Ceraclea dissimilis, assembly GCA_963576895.1. Taxonomy (NCBI): domain Eukaryota; kingdom Metazoa; phylum Arthropoda; class Insecta; order Trichoptera; family Leptoceridae; genus Ceraclea; species Ceraclea dissimilis. The sequence goes on along the minus strand of OY756362.1, from coordinate 6,120,477 downwards.
TCAGTACTTATGACCCTATCAACTTATTCTTATTATACCTCAATAAACCAAAAAAACTTATATAAAACATAATGATAGTAGGTAATAACACATAATATAGCTGCATAACAATTAAAAACAGTGCGATTAAAATTTAGTTATTACATATTTTTGATTAATTCAATAAGCTGGTATGAGAGAGAAGGAGAACTAAAGTCTTCATTTCATTTCATTTTTTTTTTCATTTATTTGATATCAAAAAAAAATTTACAAGATACAATATTAGAAAAGAAGTAGGTACTGGATTTTATTGCCCCACTAGGCGATAATAATAAATATTCAGCTCAAATAGTTGTTCTCAATACTTTAAAGCATATTTAATCAGAGTAATAATACGTTATATACTAGAATTGAATCTTCTTTGCACAAAAATATAATTACATCTCTTTAAAATGTACAAGTTCTTCAGTAGATAAATCTCATCTCATTTAATTTAATTTCCGGAATCACTTTACAAATGAATAAAGATCAACAATAATTGTTTTATAATTTAACCACCTCTCATTCCTAAACACCCTCCACACCCACCTCCTCCCCCGACACCCCTAATCACACATTATGTTCCCTCTATCAGTGTCGGACATAAATCGCCCCATTTATCGCATTAGCGGCCAGCCAATAGGACTCCCTGGAGGCGGGGTGTAGTAAAGACACGCCTCCACCACGTGCACCCTGGCATCCGCCCATACACGAAACAATACTTCCAACACAACCTCCCTGAAACTCGCGCCGGAAGTTGAGGGTGAAACTACTTAACCGCCGCGTTGCGCGATACCTAGATACATACAAGAACAGTGGAAATATTTCTATTGTGTGACGCTAAATACTCGTATAGTTCCTCAACAAATAAAAACTAATTCACTACTTGTAACATCTTAACAATTAATTTATGAATCAAAATATCCGTATTATTGTATTTTTAACTTTACAGTGAATTTTTGAGTTAATGGGGTCATTCGTACTAAATGTAAAAATATATCAGTAGATAGAAAATAAATGCAATGAATCACTATATATAATGATGGAGCAATTATCTAATTTCGTAACAAAGTCTTTCGAATATAACAATAATAAAATAAAAGAGGATGATGGTTCAAGTTTAGATGGTGAAAAACATGAAGAAATTGATATAACTGATGTAAGTGCTGTTAGTTCTGAAAGTCCAGTTCCTTTAATCAAAAGAGGAAGATTAACATCCAATGCTCCACCTGCAAAGAACTGGTTACTTCCTGACAGTGAAAGAAGACCTAAAGTACCAACCTCTCCGCCACAAATCGAACCAAGGAGATTCATCAATGCATTCATTACTTCAACAATCAAAACAGATTGGGAGAGATTTAATGTCGACAGTGATAGATCATCTATAGTCGGTGTTAAAGTCAGTGATGTGGATTGTGGTGTTATAAACTATTCGAAAGACAGGCCTGTAATAAACGATACAGAAGAATCATGTTCGGATGATGAGAGTAAAAATGTGAATGTAGAAGATGATGAGGAATGGTCGGGAAGTGCAGAAAAGGAATGTATTGAGAGGAGAGAAGGAGAGGATGTTGTAGGAGATAATGAAGAAAATTCTCAAAAAGGTGGGTATTTTGTTTTCTTTGGCAGCGATACCTATCTGCTACTCAAATAATTATCTAGCTACGAGTATGTTTTTGATCAGTTGATTTCATTTGAATGTGAATTTGTCAATAATTATTGGGCTTTCCAAACTTTGTAGTTGAGCACATTTTAATCAGGTAGACTATTTTGGATCGATTTATTTAATGATGCCAATTTTAGATACTTGTTCTTCTTTAATTAGTGGTATTTTACTATGATACTAATTTCTAAACAGTATCCTCTTAATTTTAGAAAGATATTTAGTGCCGTCATTGATAATGGGCCAAAACGAGTGATGTTTTTTTATTTCACTCATATTATTTCCGACGGCGATGGCTCTAGTTTATGCTGTTTTAAATAAAACCTATGCTGTTTTCGGCCTTTTGTTAGCTGGGACATTTTCGACATTATACAAAACTAAGATCTTTGCGCAGCCTATTAAGTATAGGTATCTGGTAATATAAATATTATTCATCTCAGACAGTGGCATAGCGTGGATTTCTGCCGCCCGGGGCGAAAGTCAAATCCGCCGCCCCCCTTATTTAGGCATATAAATCCAATATTCTCGAAAATTTACAGGAATTTATGAAATATGAATTGTTTATTATTATTAACTAAATATTTTGTTGATATATTGTGTTGAAATGGTAATGTTTTTTTTTGTATTTGATTATGTATTTGACACTGTACCAACAAGAAATTGTTAAAGGCTTTAGCCGTTGATGTGTAAATAAATAAATAAATAAATTATAAAGAACTTCTACGCTGGAGACGAACAGCAAAATTTTTGATATCGATATTGCATAAAAATAGACAAAATAGCAATTTTAGGAATAGGAATTTTTCGAATGGGACAACTAAGACTTAGATAGGTATTGATATAGTATATAAAAGGTGAAAACATAGGGCAGCAGGCGAAATTTTATCGAGTTTCAATGAAATAAATGTGATTTAATGTTTTTTTTTTAATTTTCCCAATAAATGCCGCCCCACGCTACGCTACTTTCCCAGAAGATTTCCTTAAAATTCAACTAATTAATTAGAAAATAAAATAAGTCTTACTTACATTCTCGTGTTGCCTGTATAAGTATGTAAGTATACTTATAAACACTGAGATAGGTAGGTACTTAAAGGGGTGGATAGGGTTAATCCCGCAATTAACATAATTGTAAAATAAAACAGTAAGCTTTTTCAATTTCCCTAATTGTTTCAGTTAAGAACAAAGAACTCCTCCCGCACCCCACACGTCTCACTCTCACCTCTATCCCCCCTTTCAATCTCAACACGACAGAGACGAATCAGTATATACGATGATATTATAAAATTAAAAATGGTGTACCTACCTATTTACCTAATGTATATTTTTGTAGTTTCTTACGCGACCAAATACTTTAATTGTTGAAGGTAATTAAAATGTATTTAAAATCAGCAGTTAAATATCATATTATCCTATCTCTCCGATTGTTATGAAAATGCCTGAAAACAAAACGCAGTGGTGTTGCGTGGATATCTGCCGCCCGGGGCGGAAGTCAAATCCGCCGCCCCACTAATTTAGACAAAATTCTCGAAAATATACAAAAATCATAAGAACTTTTCTAGGCCGGAGTGGAATATCAAAGATGTAGTTATCGATATGGTACAAAAAGAGAAAATTAGCGTTTTTTTTTTCAAGTTTTTAATGTAACAAATGTGATTTAATGGATTTTTCAAAAAAAATCCAATAAATGCCGCCCGGGGCAGACCGCCCCCCCCCCCCACGCTACGCTACTGCGCAATGTAAAATGCACACTTTTTCCAACCGTAGCTACGCGTAGGTTGCTAATTTCGCGCATGTTGTAGAAATATATTGTGTCTATTCCAAAGAAATCTAACCTCGTCGGTCCCTGTAAACTGAAACGAATTTCACTTTCTTAAATAAAACTCAAAAGGCATCAGTCTTATATTTCAATTTTGCAAATTGATTAATTTATTAAGTACTAATGTAAGTGAGTTGAGTATCTATCTATAGTAATAACAATTACGAAAGGAGAAAAGTTGCTTTGGGCTATACCTACGTTTTCTCATATTCTAATATAGGTAGTAGATATCTATACCTACCAGGCGCGAAGCTACATAAGAACACGATTCCCATCGAGTTACCTTTTGGATAAAATGATAGGTATAATAGTGTCTAATCTGACGTAATCCAATAAGAAATGTTAGCCCCGACTTCCCTTCTGCAGAAATCCACTCTTCGCCAATGTTACCTACAAAGGGTTGTATTGTTACATTAGGTACTAAGATTTGAGATATACCTAAATTATTTAGTTATGGAACCGGATTTATCTGTACCTATTGCACAGACGAAATTGTACTAAGGTGGGAAATTTGCGATTACGATTTTTATTATAAGTAGGTATCCACAAATTTCACCTGAGCTCTAGAATATTTCAGTATTTCCACTTTTATAAACGTAGGTAAAGCTAGATAGGTCATAGGTACTATTTACCCAATAACGTTTGCATTTAAGGTAGGTACCTAATTCCTCATGTGGTTAATATTTCACGGTGAGCTCAAATATCTTTTAAAAGACATTATTTGAAGCATTTTGGCGCCGCCAGCCTCGAAGCTAGGAAGGGGGGGCAACAAAATTGAAAAAAAAAATGTATAGGTACTTAGCACAAAAACGCGTAAATAGCGCCATAGGCGAAATTTGTTCGTCATAGTGAAGAAGGTCGTGATGTGGTTTGTTTATTTGAAAATGTAAATAATATATACATTAAAAAAGGAATAACAAATAGCGCCGCAAGCAATTTTTATCGTGCAACTTATGGATTTTCATACTATTTTCAGAAAATTTATGATGTGATGAAAAAATGTGTGATAGTAATGTGATTTTTTGTGAGGTTTCCCCCTTGCTCCCCCTTGACGACCCCCATGATTTGAAGGTCTATGTTTTTAAAACAGGCAAGATTATGGAATTTGACAATTTACATATAAGGTTGTAGGTATGTGACAACAAATAATATATCAGGTAGGTACTTCTTAAGCAATCTGAAGACTCTTTTCTTTGTGCTGATGTGCTTGAATGGACAAAATTATTTTTCTAAACCAGCCAGGTTTTTTGGCCTTAACGGAAGCCAGATATTTATGTAGACTAGGTACACCTATAGTTTGTGATAATTCCCATTTCTCCATCATTGATTTCTGTTTTCTGACTCCTGTCTTTTTTATTATTAATGGTTTTATCTCTTTAGATTAAATTTATTGTTATTTTATTTTTCACTTTTTATGTAAGCCTGACGATTTCAGGTGCCTTAAGTAAGGCCTATGGATGATTGAGAAACAGTAAACAAGAAACTACAACACACTACACTATTGATTAGAACAATTACAATCACATTAAACTGCTTATAATAAAATTATCTTATGCTCCTAATATTTTTTTAAAAGAAATGATGAAGATTCAAATAAAAAAAAAAATAAGCTAAATGCTTAGTTGTTATAAACTTGATATAAATACCTACAGAATGTCCTGGATCTGATTTATTGTTTTCAATGCTGTTATAAATAATGCCTATAAATATATTTATTATAGCGATGTGAACATTGTTAACCCTAACGCAGTCTCCGCTTCAATGAAGCAGGTCCCCGGTCCACCCCACGTTTAATTTGTAAATTGTCAAGTAAGTGATTCGAAGGTGTGACACTAGTGCACTCCAGGGACCAAACCCTCTCACTGATTCTGAGGTATTATGTTCTTACAAATGTATGTATGGTCGCTCATCTGAGATAACCTAACTTCATACATTTATTTTTCATAACAAATTCTTAATCTATGTAAAAATATTATTATCGGGTTGACTATAAGTAAGTTCGCATTTTAGCACACTACTATTTTCTTGTTTTGTCATAATTTTTGTCTAATAAAGATTTTTATTGCTATCAGTGACGCTACCATCGCTGGGCAGTTCGGGGCAAGGCCCCTGTGGGGTCCTTTATATCGCGGGATTATGAAAATCCATTAAATTTGCATATATTTATTTGTCGTGTAGCAAACAACACAATTATAAATATTTACTGTTATGTTAAAAAAAAGTGCAGAGTAAATTTCCCTGCTTGTCAGCTACATAAATCAATTGTTTCGTAAAATATATTTTTCTGCGGCGCCACTTGAACCTGTTGTCATCTTGCTTGTTGCCCTAGCCCTGTTGAAGTTAAACGCCATAAATTTCGCCTGCAGCGCTGTCCTTGTGCTGAGTTATTTGTAAAAAAAGCAAATTTTCACACTTATTACGGATTTTGATTTTCAATTTTAATGTTTTTATTTAAAGAAAATAGACCAGATCCGTATCTACCATGACCTTCCTTTCGAAGTTTTTCAGAAAATTGGCAAAAATATATTGAAAAAATCATGTAAAAAAGGCATAGGGACTCTTAGTATAAATATAAATTAATTATTCAGGCAAATTCAGTCATTCAAATTATGCAACTTTATAAGGAAGGTACCTACGGTTGAATAAGCACTTACATAGATAGTAAGTAGGTGGGTATTCGTAAATGTACAACACTTTGAGATGCATAGCTGTTTACACATTGTGTAAAGTAAAGAGAGCAGTAGCAACCTGAAGCAATAAACACGAGTGCCTCTGTAGATGCGGATCGTTGACTAGCTCTTAGCACTTAACTATAAATACATAGGTACACTCGCAAACCCACAAGTCACCGTCTCTCTTAGGTACGTTCTTTATACCTATATTACGGAAATGTAAATGGAAACACTGTCCTGTATAGAACTGAGAAGCACATAAGCTCCCCAAATTTTTAGCCCTTCCGTCTTAAAAAGTTTTTTTTTCTCAATAGCTGATGTTTATTTGATAATTAGCATGGTGGGCAATTTTTTTCTGCAAAACGAAATAAAAAAATATGTTTCCATGTAAACAAAATATACAGCACTAATAGAATTGAGCGAAAATGTGAACAAGTTGCAAATTAATAGAAGACAATTGAATTTTAAAAATTACTAAACGTTATACTATAGACGATCATTTTGCCGCCACTCCTCTACTCACGTCACTGGTCGCCTTTAAGGTGGCGTTGCGTTTATGGTAGTAGATTTCAACGCAATTCGTACCAAGGTAGGTACATTCATCGATCGATGAAAATCTGGGGTCTGGTATTCAAATAGTTTTTTTTCGTTAGGATAACAATTATTGTTACTAATTGTTTTAATTGCGTCGCACTTTATTAAGCAAATTCAATTCTGAATCTTTTATTGGCTGCAAATTTCCATCTCTGGTTTTAAACTGCATTGAATAAATTAAGTATTATTATTGTAGCAGTATGAAGGTAGGTACCTAGTATGATAATAGCTCCAAGGTTTTAATTTAATTTGCTCAAAACCAGTTTATAAATTAAGTTGCCGTTAAATCAGCGGAACGATCCTTGAGCGGAGGGGGAGAGTGCGGGGTGGGGGTACTATCTGGATGGAGTGACTATGTAGCATGGGGGTGGGTTAAAGAAACATCTAGATTAATTTAATTCCATTACCGTAATGAAGATACAAATACCTTGAGAGGAAATGTATACACTCCTAGTTAGTTTATACCTACACAAAATTACACATCCCTAAATAGTGATGTACTCCGAGTAGATATAGTACCTATTGTATGCTGGGTATCTACCAGTAGCAAAGAGTGGATTTCTGTTCAAGGGAAGCTGGGGCTAACATTTTTATTGAATATGGCAGATTAGACCTATTATTTCATCATCCTAAATCGAAAGTAATTTAATTTAAATCGTATTTTTATCTATATTTGGCTTTATATCTTATGACGACTCGTAACAAGGCCCAAAATAATTACTTATTTTAATTTCATCTCTGTAATATGTATAGGGAGGTAGGTACAACTTTAAAAAATAATGAGTAAAAGATTAGGTGGGCCTTATTTCATCCTAACTTACTCGTTAAAGACGATAATCTAGATTTGAATATCTGTATCATGACATCAATTTTTTTCCTCTTTTCTTTGGCCACGCTGGGTCCGGCAATCACCAACCAAATTGCCCCCTTATCCTAAAGTGCCCAGGGCCTCCGCTAGGTCAAAGATGGTCCTGGTAGAGAGTATAATTTGGATTTAAACTGGAAACATTGGTGGCAGGGCCGGATTTGCTAAAAGGGCGAGTAGACCGGGGACTATGATAGAGTGTTGAAATAAAAAGTGCATTAAAACTTTTTTTTCGCCGACGGGAAGGGGGGGGGGGGAATGTCAGGGCTTACTCCTGTGAAAAGTGTAAATCCGGCTCTGATTGGTAGTATTTGGGTGTCCACTGTCCAGATATTCTATTCATTTCATTTAAAATACATTTTATATGAAAATATTAGATTCCGTTTGTATGTCATAATTTAATTTTACATACGCTTTCAATAAAAATATCAAAACACTTTGTTCAATACCCCATCATATTATTACGTATATCGTTGTATTTTTATATCCTATTTCTTTCCAATATCCCCCGCACCTTCCCACCCCTTCCCCTTCACTCCCTCACTCCACTGTAGATTAAATTGGATAAAAACATAAAAACGCCCATTTTTGCAATTTAAATCATGTCATATAGTTCCCGGTGGAGACCGACTTTCTCTCGCTTTCTCCTAATAGAAAATTGTAAACAGAGAGAGACAGACTACAAGCAGCGGACAGATGCCTGTGAAAATATTCAGTGGCTCTCAAAATATGAAACTTTCTGTGATTTCATTCCCCTGCTTACCAAGAAATAATACACGTAGCGATTCTTCACGTTTACTAATATACCTAGAAAAGAAAAAGTTTCTAACAATGTTTTTTTTTTGTTTTTGGTACAACTTACCTATTAGAAGCCGACGTTATATCTAGGCCGCGACACTCAAACAATATCACTATGTCAACCACCCACTGTCGTAACGTCACCTTCTCCTGGTGATAACCACTTGGTCTATGGAATACCTTTTTTCATACATTTCTTACCTTCCTATGGGATGTCATCAGCTTCGTATGTTACATAGACCCGGCCTGTTACTATTAAACCATAACAAACTAACTAAATTATTCTTGCTTTACATACAATCCGTGATCGATACCCTTACGGCTTTAGCAATGCGGATCGCATCTTGCATTTTATTTTTCTTTAAATGAGAAAAAAATAAAATGCATGATTATAATCAATGTCGGAAGCAAATGTGGGTCAAACATTTATAAGAAGTCGGAAGAGTTTCCTTCGTTGAGTTCCCGTTTTATTTTATTTTTGTAGTTTGTATGAAAAAAAACAGATGTGCCTAAGGTTTTATTTTAGAGTTTCAAAATTCAACAAACTTGAAAACATTTGGAATCACACCGAGAAGAGAATATCGTAGCGGGCGGTGTAATCAAATAAATAACTTGGCAATTTTATGAAATAACACGTCGTACTGTGGGTAGACGTACAGTCGTACACATACCACCAAGTAGGGGTAGGAGACTAGTAGATAAATTCATAATATAATCATTTGCATACTACATATAAATACATATCTTCCTTTCAACCTTTTAAAAGACCGTGGACGACGTCAGACAAGGACAGAGCTAGACAGATTAATCATATTCGTACATCTGTATTGCTCTTTCTCTTTCCTTGTAGAATATTTTCAGAAGCAGGTGCAAGAGTATACTAGGTATATTTTATTTTTATAGAACAGTAAGCGATGTAATAAAATTATCGTACCTCATGTTTGTACATGAGAATTTCATTGCTGAAATAGTTTTGTGAATATTTTCTTTTGTACAGTACGTGATTTGAAGGAAATAAATATCTAGGTGAACGATGGCAGATACAAGAATGTAATTTGGTAGGGGGTTCTATTTACAGTATTGAGTTGACACTCGGCGCCTTTTAGGAGTTAATTAATCATTTTTTATTTTTTCATTTCTCAAGTTGATGCATTTTTGATATTGCTTTTGATTTTCTACTTTAGATTTTTTTCAACCCCTCATAACCTTGGATTTTTCGTCGACAGGGAAGAGGGGGGGGTATAAAAAAATCCAAGAGATATCCGTGAAACCGTGAAGGCCGCCGCCCTCTCCGCCGCCCATAGTCCCCGGCCTGCTCGGCCTTTAGGCAAATCCGCCACTGGCCGACAATGCCACAAATTGTTTACATGGAGGGTGAATACTGGATACTCTCATTAAGATGTACCTGGCAGCTCAAGTAAACATCAATGGCTTCATTAATAATCATCCATATGTACAAGTGTTTCTACACAATCCAAGGGCGATGAGAATCAGAAATATTGATTCAGTGCTTTATGTCTCGTTTGGGTACCTAGTCTGTAATACACAAGAAATGAAAGTAAAAGAATTATTCTAAGGATCCGGATCATCATAGTTGGCAGATAGAAATTATTGACCCTCTTGACTCTTGTATATAAAAGTGACATAATAAAACAGAATATTTATAGTTCATTACTGGGTAAGTATAGAATTCCTTAATGTATGCAACCTCTGTAGTCCGCACAGAACACATATACTCTATAGTCCGTTTCGAATTTAATATTGACAGAAAAGCTAATTATTTTGCTGTCTTGTCACTAATAGTAAGTAGATATTCTTTACGCTGATTTATTTTATTTGCATTCTACAGCCACTGTCAAAAAAGTAAAGTGAACGCTATTAAATTTTTTTGCAACATCGACACAAGAGAGTAATTGGTAAACAGCAATTTGAAATAGACGGAAAGAACTGCTCTTCAGACAAGACAAAATATATTGTTCCCTTCCCTCTACCATATAATTATTGTCCTTAAAAGTGAATCGAAGGACCTTTAAGACTGCCAACTTGGCAACATTATTTACTCGTACCTAGAAATGCTAGCTACTTACACTATTTTATTATGTAGGTAAGTTACATAGTGATACCTACATTATTCAGTGCCAACATATAATAATAAATGTGTAATACGTTTCCAATAGTCGGCGAAAGTGTTCAGAGGCGAGGTAATTGTGTGGAAATAATGTGGAAGCATTTATACGAGTACTGTTGGGGCACTTGGGGACATTTTATGTGATGATGTCATCAAACCACTCGCAACAAAGCTCTTTACTTAAAGTTGCATAGGTATTGTAATAATTCGTAGTCATTCAATTTATCGAACAATGATGGATTGAAAAATGGCAAAAAAGGGACCAACATCAAGCAGATATATCGATAAGTGGTAATTTATTATGAAAATCGTATTATCATCGGAAACAAATCGTTGAAAATTTCGGGCTTTATAAAGTCAGTAAATACGAGTATATTAATTGAAAAACCGTGCATTTTTTTATTTAAGTATGTACTCAACTTTCCGGACTTATAGATACAGTAGAACTAACGATAGCGATTTGTTAAGCAGCTTTTTCGTTATTTTACGTAACCTCAAACACAAAGATACATGTAAATATAATGTATGATTATTTAACATTGTAACACATTGTTACTATAGGTTCCCTAGTCCACCCACCCCCCCCCCTGCATAATACGAGGAGAAGGGAGGGGATGTTATATTATGTTATTCATACTCATGCTACACCCCCATGTCATAATTCTCCTCCAAGTCCCGCTAAAGTTTCTCCATTACACGGAAAATCTTTCATTAAAAACAAATAATCCGAGATTTATGTGAAATGTGAAGCGTTGTTATTGCCGTCCCACCAATCATATCTAAACTTTTGTAATATCATGTAACTTCATTTCATTTTTCTTTAAATTAATATGATTTAGTTGATTCAAATGTTTTAGCCAGCTTTCAATTATAATATGTACGAAAAAAATCAAGTCAATCAGTAAAAAATACATAACTAAAACTGATTAGGTAAACTACCTGCGCTCAAAACTTAATATTAAATTTAAAAAATCCAGCTAATGAATATCGTTTATCTCTATACCCTCACGCCACGTCCCTTGCAGAGTAGGCAGATAGGACAGAACGCCAGACATCCCTATCCTTACACACACTCTTAGCTTCCGTCACACTTATATAGTTTGTCATACACGCTCTCCGATTCCTTTTACTCAAAACGCGCCCATCCTTGAGGATCTGGTCGACATGATAGGACCAGGCCAGTCTCGGGCGGCCGCGCTTCCTCACACCTCTTCGTTCACTCAGATATATCTTTTTTGTCATCCTGTCATCCTTCATTCTCTCAACATGCCCAAACCATCTTTGTTCGAAAAAAAATCCCAATATAGAAAATTTGGGGGTACTTCGTAAATAATATTCCAACTGCAAGGTCTCCCATCGCATCTGAATACCCAAATATCCTAACTATATGTACTTAGTTTAGTGTAAGCAGGTAAATATACTTATTGTATATTAAACCAAAACATCCCAAAAGGGATTATGCAATTAATGCATCGAGTTTCCACAGTGACCTGACCAATTTCTACCTGTTTTTATGCAACCTTAAAAGCATATTTTACACAAAAAATAATGTTTTCTGTGAAGGAATAAATTCGATTTATATAGCCTATGTATTTGATTTATATACGTAGCCTAATGTCAAGAGAATACATCTATCTACCCGTATATTAAAATGTGTAAAAGATTTCAAAATTCAACACATGTCTCGTAGAAGTATGATCCAAGCAGTCCATAAAAAATGTACATATTCAAAACTATAAACTAAAAATATTTTATGCGTCTATGAATGCATTTAATACGATCATTTGTATTTCCAAGTACTTCATTTATATTTCTGATTCATTTATGGAGGGATGAGATAATATTATCCAGTCATCCCTTAAACCACAACATAGTTGCATTACAAGATTATCAATTTAAATTATACAAAGACTATTACTAGAATACAGACTGTTTCCACTAGAATGGTTTCATAAATGGTTGTATTTTTAATTCAATATTACATTAATGGTTGTTTGAGTTCTACATTATTATGGTTTCAGTTATATCTGTCTATAATTTACGCTCAGTAATATTCAATTTAATAATGTTTTTTATTAAATAATACAACTTAAAGTTAAAAATGATTATATCAAGATTACAGCATCACATAGCTAGTTCTCTCCAAGCGCGCCCTATCCATAAAGCCGCGAAATGTTATGATATAAATGCAAGATAGATGTTATAATTTTCGATTGCCGGTTTGTTATGCTGCCTCTCACGCTTTTTTTTTAATTTTTAGAGTGTTCATAAAAGGTCAGGTGTTTCGTAGAACTGCGATATACGGATTGGACTATGATTTTATCATCTTTATCTTGGAAACCTAGATAAACAAGTTATATAGCTATTTAACTAATCGTGAAATTGGTTACGGTACTATATATTATTATTCTATGATTGGTTATTCCAACCCACATGTAATCATTCAACGCACTAAAACTACGCAAGCGTGCAAAGTTCATTTAGTTACAAAGTGTGTTGATATTTTTTCAGATTCGGAACTTCATGAGACAGCAAACGGTAAAAGCTGTAGTACGAACGGGAACACAAACATCATTAACAATAATAATAACAATATCAACAACAATACTGCCAAGCAGAGGAGGTCCAGAACGAACTTCACCTTGGAGCAACTAGGAGAGCTGGAAAGACTGTTTGATGAGACACATTATCCTGATGCTTTCATGAGGGAGGAACTTAGTCAGAGACTTGGACTTAGTGAGGCTAGAGTGCAGGTAAGATTGATCCTATTATAGAAAGTATGGTACACAAGAAAAGAGGATAAGCAACACCTTTCTGAGGTGTCGATATAAGCTCCGTCTCTCTGTATATCTGTATACTTTTCCGATGGATTAATTGGTTGAAAAATAAATAATCGAGTGAGATATCTAGGATTGACATTTCGCATATTACAATCCATATTTCCATTTGAGTCAATATTTTTAATATAAATAAGAAATAAAAATAGTATATAAATTGATTGTAAAATATTATAAATTTACGATAAATATCAATTTCTCGATTGTAAATTCAGCATAGTATCATTTTTTCACATATTTTAAATATGATTGAAATTATTCGATCACCGATATCCCATTCACCTGATTCTTGATCGAAAAACCAAGAGTTGACTGTAAGATATTGCTTTTGCAATAAGCCCGCCTTTTGGCACACTGTATTGTCTTGTTTTTGTTACTATACATATTTTTACTGACCAATAGAAATTCATTTATTTATTTATGATTATCTTCATTTTTATGGAAGGAATTTTAGGTAGCGTTTCGTTGAAACGTGGATTCTATCTATCTATACCCTCACGCCACGTCCCCTGCGGGGGTAGGCAGAGAGGACAGAGCGCCAGACTGTCCAATCCTTACACACAATCCCAGACTCCGTCACATTCATGCAATTTGTCACACACGCTGTCTTGTCACCGACTCCTTTTACTCAAAACGTGGATTCGAAACCACAAAACTTTCTGTACATTCGCGAGTAGAAAAATAATAATGGCTCAATATTACATTTTTTATACGCGACATACGTAGGTATTTAATACCCAGCGGATTATAAAAAAGGTTGAGAATATCTGTGGCAGAGTTCCAGAAAACAGATACAGAACACAAATTCCCATTTATCCATTACAATAATTCATCTCCAGCGAATGCTACATTCTAGAAAATGCACAACACATTATATACCTAACTGTCTAAATACCTATAGATGTTGTATAGAATAAGCTCTATAAAATGGAATAAACTAAAATACTTGTACTAGGTACCAAAGTGACATCTCTAACAAATGGACTTGTTCCTATAAAGTAAATAGTAAAAGCTACTGAAGATTGTATGTGAGATTATAATCTATCTATCTATACCTTCACGCCACGTTCCTTGCAGGGTAGGCAGAGAGGACAGAGCGCCAGGCAGCCCTATCCTTGCACACACTCCTAGCCTCCGTCACATTCATGCAATTTGTTATGCACGCTCTCCGATTCCTTTTACTCAAAACGCGTCCATCCTTGAGGATCTGGTCGACATGATCGGACCAGGTCAGTCTCGGGCGGCCGCACTTATTAACCCCTCTTCGCTCACTCAAATATATCTTTTTTGTCATCCTGTCATCCTTCATTCTCTCAAGATGCCCAAACCATCTTAGCTAATTCCCTTTCATTCTTGTCACAACACCAGTCCTGCAGTCACTCATTTCCCTAATAACCCCATTCCTTATCTTATCTTTCAGAGTTTTCCCACACATTCTTCTTAACGGCCTCATTTCTACTGCATTCAACCCTGATTCGTCTTTCTTCATCCACGTCCACGTCTCACTAGCATACATTAGGGTCGGCACCAAGACAGCATTGTGCACTAGCACTCTTGCTTTCATAGACACATTGCTACTACTAACAATCGGACCGAGCACACCATTCATCCTATAGTACCTCCAGCTCTTTTTGCTCTTCTTTTTTTTTACCACACATTGTTTTTTGTCTCCCTTATGGTCCCTACATGGTCAACTTGATGATCTCTCACGGTTGTACAGTGTACACCTGTGTCCTAATAAAATAACCTTAAACAAATCCTCAACAATTGCACCATCATTACCATACAAATCTCTTTAATCGTTTGCTTGAATCGTATACTCAGTATTCTGTCACTGTTTTATTTATTTTCTGTACATACATGTAACCTTGAGCTATAATATTGTGGCTAGTATTGCCCCGGAACAGGCTATCGCCATAGTGGGACAATAAAATCCAGTACTCTTTTGTTTTGTATTTTTACTTTGTAAAGCTTTGGAAAGTAAATAAATGAAATGAAATGAAAATGAAAAAATGAAAGCTTCCTTCTTTCGATGTCTAAAATAAATATTGTATAAATGATTAAAAGTAACTAAACATTTATGTATAGGTAAAGCATTCAAGTAGATGTACGTACTTATATAAGGCATTAAAGCACCATTTGAAATTGGTATACTAGAGTAGAACATAAAATGTTATTTATTATATAAAGCGCCTATGTCCACTTACACTGATAACTTATCCCTTAAATGTCCCTTATTTCGGGTATATTGCCGTGTTTATTGCTCAGTCATCCAACCAATAATCTAACAAGTATCTATCCACTTAGTGCACTCCATACATTACAAACCATTGATATACTCCTATGTAAAATAAAATCTATATAATTTGTAATTTATTGAATATAATCACTAGTGGATACCTACCCGTGAAAATTCACTTATTATTCATTTATAAGCTTGCCCATAACAAATACCGATATTACTCAATTATTAATTATATAGGTATGTGAGATTTAATAAGTTGCACAATAGATTACATACATACATATCCACGTCCGCTCCCTATGTAAAGCATGCGGTCGTAACCCAGTTTTTCTGTACTGGGCTAACTCCATTGCCTGTTCCCATGTCATTCCAGCCTGGCGCAGCTCTGATGTGTACACTGTACAGCCTCTGTATGGTCATTGCAGGCCCGCCCAAACGTCTGTTGCCTACAGGGCAATATTGGAATCAGCTGTTGTTAATGCTATAGATACTAAAAGATTAAGTATAATATTATTAATCAAGTAAATAAACCTAAACATCAATAAATTAAACAGATTCAAATCCTGATTTCTATACCGAAATAATAAACTTGTCCGGCGTCCTTCCTTTGCCGAAGGGGAGGTGGGGCAGCAAAAAACATCAACGGATAGAGAAATCACACTCGTCGCGCGAACTGTCTAGTGAAGTTTAAAAAAGATAAAAAGTGTTGTGTTGCATTTGAAACTGTTGTATAATGAATGATCATTGCATCACTATGTAGTGTGAAGAGTATGCTAGCCGCCCATGTAGCGGATACCTCCACCGCCCACTCTGGGCCGAACCCGCCCAAGATTAGATTAGACGGACGTGCGCGGACAGGGCGGTAATAAATTCGCGTGAATATACTGCCTCCACTATAGAGCTGGGTGAACTAGGGGAAGTGAGAGGGATGAGATCTCGGACCACATTCAATTCGCTGCATCATGCTCGCAGTACATAACGGGTATACCTAGAGACTTCTGTATTAAATACACAGAACCATCTACCTCTACCTCTGATGTTAACACTTTTATACTCTGCCATATTATCATTAAACTTTCTCTTGTAGTTCCAAAGTAATGCGCATCAGATGTCCACCTGACTGTGACTAATTTTGTGTGCATCCTCTGCGTTAGGAATAGCCTCCTGGAGCCAACGTTCCTGGCTCTGATTAGATTTGAGTTGAGACATTTCATGGGAGGAAATTAACTCCCAGTTTAATCTTCATTCTTCATGAAATAAAGATCAACGCATTTTGTACGCTTTTCACACATCCAAGAATCAACTAATCTGTTTCTTATGCCACATTTTTTAAGTAATTATTACCTATTTTAGAATTCGCCAGATATGGGACGAGCTTGGGACTTCATTTTTCTGAAACTATTTATACTGTAAAGCGCATAGTAAAATAATTTATTATCGCAGTTAGTATTATCTTTTCAGCTATCTAATTTATTGTTCAAGTTCAAGTCAAATACTAACCCTAATAGAACATACCAACTCCATAAAAGGATTACAAGACTTACTTCAAGAATAGAACTTAGAAGATTGAATATTTTATTGTTCGGAATATCAATTAAAAATGTATGGGGAATGACCTGTGCCGCGCCTGTCTGCACACATAATACAATCAATTGGAATAAGTAGTACTCCATGTCCTAGCTAAGTGTGAGATAAACGAGACTTAACCTCCATTCACCCCAGTCCTCTTTTCACCCCATTATCTTCCCTCCATCCCTGCCTCTTACACCCCATGAGTCCTTTTCCTACATCTCTAACGAGTGTATCAGGAACATGTTAAAAGGGATGAAAATATCATTCGATGATTTGACGAAAACAATTGATTTTATTTTATTTGAAACAATACCTATAAAATATGACAAACAATAACTGTAAGTGAATAAAGGAGTCCTATTTTTCACTGAATCACTCAATGTGTCTTAGTTTAGTGATTTATTTTAGTTTTGTAATTTATTTTATTACTGCGCTGATAATAACAGCTTGGCAGTATAATAGCAGATAGGTATCTACGAAAATTTCTTAATTTGGTTTGTTTTAAATAATTCAAGATACAGACTCTTTCCCGTGGAAATAATGACAAAAAATTCCAATTTATTCGATATAAAAAAAACTGAGAGTAAGTGAGTTGACATCTCTACGGGGTCGTAGAAATGAGTAGATAAGGGCAACACACACAAAACATCGTATGATACATTTATCTAAATTATTTCTATTACTTACTTTACTTGGTTAGACAATATTATCGAATTATGGATACTATCTATTTTCTAATTAATTGAAATTTATGCTCATATATAAAAACGTATCTATCTACAATGTTGTTTATTTATTTACACTTTTGGTGAACAAGATGCAGAGCATGTGAACATTTCAAATATAAATCACAACATTTGTTCACTGGGACGAGCTTATCGCAGTACTGCGATCTCTGCCGGCTAACCCCAGTTGCAAATTATTCGTTCTTAAAAAATACATGATTTGGTGAGTATGTCTTCCGAAAAAATGTAGATTTTATTATAAGTGATTATGTTATATTCATGAGATGTAAGGTTTGGTAAATTATTGTACATTTTTTTCGTTAATAAGTTTCACAGCACTGCCTTGCTTTGTTGTGCGAGATTTTTATACGTATATTGGTAGACATTTCTTGACAATAAATAAATTTATTTCAGGTTTGGTTTCAAAACAGAAGAGCAAAATGCAGAAAACACGAGAGCCAAATGCATAAAGGTGAGTAATAAAAATACATATTTTCAAACTGTGTAATACATATTATCAAAATGCAAACCTGAGTATACTAAATCTACGAGATTACCTACACTCTACAACAATAACAGCTCATATTTAGCAGCATATGGTTTCGTCTTCAAAAATTGTTTTGGTTTATTTAATTTTAAATTTCAATGATGTTATTTCGTTACAACGGGGATGTGTTATATTGTGTTGTGATATATTATAACAATAAGAACTGGGGAAGTGTATAACAACATTACATTATTCAGTCGACTTCCTGAACTCAGTAGGGACTTGAAACATAACAGTTTTTTAATTCGGACATAACTTATGGTGGTGAATAATTGATGCTACATTTCGCCCCGGACTCCCTCGCCGCAATCGACCGAAAAAAAATCTTGATTTTTAGAGAGTTCCTACCTAAATTACATTTTCTCTTGCTTTTTGGTGTTATAATAATTTAAACGTATGCCCATTACGTAAAATGGTTTTGTGAAAGAAATATTAATTCGTATATTATACTACCCAGTATTCCTCAGTGCGGTAAACAGCCAAAACTATAGTCGCGATTCAGGTTGGTTAAAAAACAATTATAAAATTTATAAGTACCTGGATCCTGGCTCTATCTGTCTTGTGTAGACTGCAGATACTTTACTCAATAAAAAACGAGATAATTAGACTTCTTCATCCCACAGGCGGATGGATCGTATCGTATAAAAAATATCAAAATCAAAATTCTCTGCGTTTAGAAATAATTTATTGAAATACATACCTACGTTTCTTTAATCCATCACAAAGATCTCAGTATTAAGATACTTGAAAGAATATTAAATTCTTTGGCACTCACAGAGAACTAATTTGTATTCATTTCGAAATAGCAATACCGTAATGTCTACGGGACTCTCCTTAAGAATAAGTATCTAAATCTAAAATGTCTCCCGCCGATTTATTTCAATCTACTAATAGTGGAAAATTTATAATGGACCGTAACGCTTTGCAGTGATTATATTTTTTCTCTTAAGGGATAAAAAAGGCATCTCACACACTACACGGTCGGTTTGGTAGCGGGAGGTACAATCAAATCAAATAATTCCCCAAGGGGCCCATTTGAACCCCTGTGGTACTCCTGAACCTGTACTGACTTGTAAGGACTTTCTCACTTCCCCTCTGAAGATATAATAGCGTACAACAGAATTAATTGCTACCTCTTACTTATTTACTTTCAACTGCTTTGTTAAATATTGTTTTTGAACATCATTAATCGACAATATTCTTAATTTAGTACAACGTCAAGTGGAAACAATGCTATTAAATCATAAGTTAATTAACAGTGAAAATATGATTACTAATTATACAAATTATATGTTTTTGAACATTGTATTTCATACCTTGTACTTCCTGCTGTAAAATACATAATATACCTATTATAATCTTTGTGTAGTGAAATATACCGATTTTGTCGTGGAAGGTGGGTCTACGTACATAGGTACCTTAGCAAATAAATTTTCTCAAAATTTGCCTCCTCGGTATATTTATGTAGAGAAATAATTTTGTATAGTAATAATAATTTCTAACCTAGAATACCTTGTTATTATGCATAAGGCGTCACTGCTTCAAACAAACTCGAGTTGCTCGTTGCAATTTTCCAAATTATCCGGAATCTTTTTTTTACGAAACAGACGAATGCTTATGTTCATATAGGTACTTACTTGTACTATACCATCCTCCCCTTGTTTTTTTATTCACTTATTTGATTAACTCGACTTGCTTAATTCCCTTGTACCGTTGCGCCCCGTGTTCCCCTTTTATTATATTATTATTATTTTTTAGCCATTTATTTATGTTTATTCGTTTAGTGCCGGACAAGATGAAGGGGAAAGAAGTGCATTCTGCGCTAATAATATGAAAGCTTTCGCAAGTTTTATTGTTATTACTATATACTTATTTACACCAACTATACTCGTAGGTAGTGCAATACACAATGTGTAAACAAAGTAAAATGCCTACATTATATTATCTTTGCTTACGTACCTACATGTGAGTATGTAAATATACGAAAAGCTTCGCCTTGTGACCTCCCTGTGTTCCAAAAGGAACAGTAAAGGACGAAAAATGAAAAGAAAATCATCCTCTAAAAAGTGAAAAAAAAAAGATATACTTATTGCAGTATTGCACCCGAAATCACGTTATACTTATTATAGGTACCTACAACATAAGCTAAGTGTATTACATATGACGTTGTATGGGAGCCCGCGCACTAGGCAGCCATACAACGTCATATGTTTTATTGGCTGCCGCAGCCTGGCTGCCTAGGGCGCGGGGAGTCTATTAATACCAACCTAAAACACGACCTTTTTCACTTACATTCACGAGTTTTTTTTCCCTGCGGCGCTATTATAATTTTTATACTGTACGTCTATCTTCTAATTTTTGTTGCTTCTACCCCCTCAAAGTCAAATATTAGATCACCCCCCCCCCCCCCCCGAAATGAAATCCTATAAACGCTGCTGTTAGATACCTACCGATAAATATACAATTCTACCTGCAACAATGTGTATCTGCAAGTCTACAACTAGGTATTTTTATTCTAGTATGATGTAAAGAAAATGATTTTAACTAGTGTTAAATTTCAATCCCCGCCACGCGCCATCCCCCGGTCCTGGTGTAAAATGTGATGAAGTGTAATTTAACAATTTGTTCTTGTGTTGTATAAACATCTGTTAATAAGGAAGGGTTAACTCATACGCACTATATTCTACAATACAGTAGATTATAATACCATTGAAATTTATTTAATATCTTACTAATACAATAACTGTATTTTACATTGGGGAGACGACATATAGAAAATTATTTAAAACTTTTTATCGCGACGTGTTAAATACTAAAAATTGGTAATATTCACCTAGGCCAGTGGTCCCCAACCTATGGGCCGCGGCCCGGTACCGGGCCGTGGGCCAAATGGTACTGGGCCGCGCCGCCTGCTTAAAAATCAAAATATTTAAAAAAAATCGTCAATTATATAGCTTAAAATAATTATTCTGTTAAAAACCCCTTCAAGCTAAGTTACCATCTACATAATACCTTCGAAGTAAAGCAACTTTGGTTTGGACTATAACAGCGACCCTATTCCATACAAAAATGGTTACGGTTATGGTGGAATCACGAAGCAGCAATTTTTTTCCCGTTTCATACTTTTTTTTTTTTAATTTTATATTCTCTGTAATAATATTTTTTTTTAAAAATCTACACTCAATGTGGCCTCCCCCCGCCCCGTGTAACCCCCCCCCCCTACCCACAGTGGGCCGCGGAGAAATTATTAAACGCTGACCGGTCCACGGCGACAAAAAGGTTGGGGACCACTGACCGAGGCTACTTGTTTTTTTTTCTGTAATAGGCAGGTACCTTTAGGTATTTTTCAAAGAGGTATGTAAGCGTACAAGTATAAAAAAAAGTTCCTGTTCAGTACATGTGCCTAGTACCTACCAACCCAATTTTCTAACTACCTAATCTTTTTTACCTTGTAGGCATATGTTGTGATATTTTGGCTGGTGACCCTTAAAATATAACCTTTTTAATACCTAGGTAGATACCTAAATTATCAAAATAAATGTGTAGGTATAGTTGTAGTCCAGGGTATACCTATTAATTCTAACTTATCAACGATCTCTTGGTATACCAAGAGATGGTACATATGTGTAACTAAAAATCATAAAATTATAATTATGAATGTTTTCTGTTGAAGGTTTAGTAATGTCTGGTCCGGGAGGGGGAACTCCCTTAGAGCCTTGTAGGGCAGCTCCTTATGTGAGCGTCCCAGCTCTAAGACTTCGCCCCGCGCCCCCATCCTACTCAGCACCGCCGACTCATCAGTCTTCGCATCCTCCACCACACCCGACAAGCGCTGCTTTTTCACCTTTTGATCCAGCTGTCCTCTCCGCGGCTGCTCAACAAGTAAGTTAAAAGAAACATAAAGGTCAAAAACACTTACCTGCACATATTCTCAGTTAGTCAATAAGCTGCCCAGTGCCCATCTATAATAATGAGAAAATAATACAAAAGAATAATGAGCAAAAATGTATGGAAATTAATTCAAAAGCCTCTGACGAGACTTAGGGAAATCAAAGTACATAACTAAAACCTACCTACATTCTAACTTGTCTTTCTGGTAAAATATTATCAAATTCTGTCGTGGGTGAGTCGCTATGATTGTTTTTGTCCAAGGTACCTGGAAGAAATAATACCTATGATTTTTTGAGCGTATTTTGTCTTTGTACCTTTATATATTTTACTGAGTGCTAAACGAACCTAAGTATGAACCTTAAAACATGAACGGATTACTCTTGGACCACTTTTGCCCATTGTCCTTTTCTAAATTATCGTTTTTTTTTTTCATTTCCACAGTATGCTGCAGCAGCAGGCTTATTTGGTTCACCGTTGGGGCTTGCTTCGTTAGCTCGATGCAAATCCTCTTCCATAGCTGATTTGAGGCTAAAAGCTCGACGTCATGCAGCGGCCCTAGCACTTCTAGCTCGCCCGCCTGAAAGACCGCAGCCCACTGGATAGGACGGGCCCGGGGGTTCCAGCTCGCCCCCGCCGTAAGTTGCCAAGTGGACACAGAGAAAATTATAGTGATTGTGATAATATACTAATGTTGTGGAAGGACGCCAACACAAGATAGGGAATTGTTTCCTTAGTAGGGACGGTCATGGACTATAGACTTGGTTGGTTAGGGATATGGAAATACATAATTATCTAACCTAACCTATCTGTAAATATCTCATTAACAAAATACGATAAAAGTATACGACTATACCAAATATGTAGTAAGATGCAATATTTTTGTTTTATAAATTACATACATAGGTAGACGTTTTCATAAAAAAATTAATACCTGAATTTACCTATCATCAAACTACCTAGTTACTACATGTAATACGAACAATTGTGTATGAAATTACTTAATTCTGTCCAAATATTTTTCCGTGTATGTATTTATGTAATGAATAAGGAGAAAATTTTGAAAAGGTTTCAACATAAAAACAGGTGATATAAAAAAAAAACGAATCAACATACTAGTGACGAATCGATCCCATAAATGTTTTAATTATTACAAGAAGAAATTTGTGCAATTTTAGTTATACTCATAGATATTTCAAATTCTTGTAAAATGTACATATTAATTTATATTATAATATTACTTGTAACATTATAGAGATTTCAGTCATTACGTTTCTACAAAACCAAACTTCCGAAGCCCCATCGAACATTCATAAGAACCAATAAGGATATATAGAATTCTACTTGCTACCTTCACAGAAATGTGCCTATAAAAAAAAATGCTTCTTTTATAGACACTTGTTTTCACATTGAATTTACTACTGAAGTCGACACGTAAGTAGTACCTAATGAACATCACAGCCTGTCCTATTTTTATACCGTTGATTTCAGTTGTTTTGTTATCCTGTAGATATTCTATTTGTATAAAGAAAATGCCCCTCCTACCATGGGCATCGTCAGCCTCGGAACTAAGAGGGGGCAACAAAAATCCAAAAATTCGATGCAGCGTAAATAACGCCGGAGGCGATATTTTTTTAGAAAGAGTGAAGCAGGTCGCGATTTTGTATAAAAAATGTACCGACAAATAGCGCCGCAGTCATTTTTTTATGAAACAATTGCATTTTAATGAATTGTCATAATTATTTTAGGAAATTTGTAATAAGTGATGACAAAACGTGTGATAATAATGTAATTTTTTGACAGGTTTTATCATTTAGTATGAAATACCTATTCCACTATCTAGGGGCAGCTGCCCGCCCTTGGCGACGCCCATGCCTCCAACAATGATTTTGAAATCTCTATAAAACTATAAGTAGGTACAATTTTAATGCACTTTAGTGTAAGTTTGTGTACCTAATGCAGTGGAGTAGCGTGGGAGGCGGCGGCACCTTTTAGAGTTCGGCATTTTTTGGGAAAAATTACAAAAATCAAATTTTTTGCTGGCCCACCGCAGCTTCGGAGGTCTTTAGAATCCCTGCGAATTTTCAAGCATTTTGGATTTAAATGGGGGGAGGTGGATTTGATTTCCGCCCCGGGTGGCAGAAACCCACGCTACGCCACTCACCTAATGATATCTGATATCTACCTAATCAGATATTGATATTTGTCCCAATATTATGTAAATAAATCGATATAATGATAAACGACTTTTTGTATTATTATTTTCTCACTGCTTCCCAATATAATTTATTAAATTACACATTAATATCTTTTTTTGGGACACGACATTTTGATGGAGTTCACAATAATTCTACTTATCTTGAAAATTACTCGAATAATTTTTCTTCTGATTGAATTCTATTGAGAATCTAGTTGAATACCAACTGTATTTTTCTAACAATTTTGAGTAACTTGTAAATATACGCCGGCCGTGAAAGCCTCACCTATTTAACTTGTATTTAAGTAGAGTTGTAATGATTTTATTGCAGGCTCGGAATTCTGATCAATGATATAATGTGTCTACAGTATTTAGTGGATATGGCAGACATGGAGTTGTGTGGGAGGGGTAGGAGGGTGTTATCCGCCATGAAATATTAGGTTAGGAGAGGTTGGGGTGTATTGGGGCGGAGTGGAAGAGAGGAAAGGCCGCGGCGGCAATCAGACAAAACAACCGATACTAATCTTATTAGGGCCAATCAGCGCGCGTCCCCTTGCACTAACCAATACCAGCGCACTGGGACATTGCTCCATTTATCACATTTTTTATGCAATGGCATTTATTATGATTTGTTCACAACATCCTGGTCTATTCCAGTGTAATTGTAATTAGTAAAAATGTAGGCATGCTCTGTCCTAACTATGCCTTTTGGAAAAGAAAAAGAATGAAAGGTCCAATTTAAAATTTTCACATAAGTACCCAGTAAGTGAAGTTGTAAAAAAATATATATCCAAGGCAGTCCGCAATTTGGACCAACAGGTCTTGAAATTTTAAAGGGAATAAATAAATAAAATACAGACATAAGAACAGAGTGAATTTATTGTTTTTATAAAGAAAAGAATTAACAATGTTTACAAAATAATTGTTACTGTTAAACTAACATTAGGTTTGGTATATTTGAATGAAGAGTGTTAATATCTCAATTGATATTAATCTATTTACTATCATCACTAGTGGTGCTAAGTATTCAGGCAATGTGTCCAATCCAAGCTGAGAGAAGAACTAATTGTACAAAACTAGTATCTCACTACACCATAGTGATAAATTCACACTAGAGTCTACATTTTTACACAAGATCAGGATTTTCACACTGAAAATCACCAAACATTGGACAAACTGGATGAATACTAATATATTTATAGATTCTGCATTTCTGACATGCACAGGTGACATGAGGACCTTTTATGAGTAAGTTTTAAACAGGAAAATAACTCTCAAAATACTTGTTTAAAAATACATTTCTGCAATTTAGTCTCTGCAATATTCAACCCAATATTACGAATAAATAGTAATTGTTCTTTTGGTGCAAATAGGACAGGCCGCATTTAAATAAACCTAAATACAAAACCGAAAAGAAGAAACTATCACAGAATAAAGACAAGTAATCAATAATAATATAAAGAAATTTGAAAACTAATAAGACGCTTTTAATCCCGAAGCATCAAAAATTATTTATCATTGTACCTACTAAAATTTAGCATTTTTTTTTAAACATTCCCTTAAAAATACATATACACCTAAAGCACAATACATAATCATAATAGTAATACATACAAATACCTATACAAAATATATATAAAATAGTTTTAATACTTCTGTAGTCTGTACCCCCCTCCCCAACATTGTATGTCTTTTGGTTATATCACATATGGATTTCATATTATAAGCCTACCAACTAGTAAAATAATATCTGTAATATAATATTTAATAATAAAAAAAACACAAAATAGACGACAAATCAATAATTATTTAAAATTCAATTCCAACTAGTCTGCAGTCCTGTCCTATATTACACATATATATGTATTGCACAATGCATGTATCAAATCAAAAGTTTTTCGTGTAAAATAAATTGAGAGTTTTTCCTTTTAAGATATGACAAAGTATTGGTACATTACTATGTACATATATGCATATTATCACCATGTGTGTATCTAATTCTAGCCAAGCATTGGGAGTTCTATGAAATATTACCAGAGATAAATATACAGTGTATGAAACCAACATGGCTGACAATAATATAAAATAATTTAGTTTGTCTAAAGATTGCAATGTGCACATAGTGATGAATGTAAATGCCTAGTGAAAAATAATATGTGATTTGTTAATTTGACTTTGTATAACACAAATAAAACACCCATAGAATGTTACTGCAAGATTACATTGTTATTAAAACAGAATAGAATAAAATTTCTACTACAAAAAACAAAAAAAATATTACCCCTTAAATAACTTAAGTTTCCAGATAGGAATGTGACTCTTAGACAGAATTTTAAATTGATTGCAAAATGTATCAAAAGTCCATGGAATGCAGACTCGGATAAGATAGAAGATTCCACAATCATTTGATGCACAGTCATGTGAATTTTGTATGACGATGGATGGGAGGATGTCTGTCTATGAGTCACGTCAAGGAATGGAATAGAGTAATGAGGGAATTGAGACTTCTGCAGGATTCTGCTTGACTTCAGTTAGTCAACACACACTTGTAATACATTCTATCACACATTCACACAGGACCCTAGCTGTATTATATATACTCGATACAATATTATAATAGTGTAGTACATTATGTACTAGTGTATAAATACATATAAATACATACACAACTCACATGAAACATGAGCGCACACACGCACGCGTTACACCGAGCAGCAAGTGTGTGCGTATGCTTTGGTAGTAACATCTAAATACAGGTACAACAACATAAACAATAATAATATAAATATATTAATCAATACATATTACATGATCATATAATAGTATATTTAATTGTCAGACTTTTACATAATATAATAATATACGTAGTATCCGTACGCGCGCGAGACCGCCCCACTGACTATATTATTCATTAATACAACATATCATTACAAATATTTCAATTAATTATTAAACCCTATTATCACGATTGCATCTTTTTTAGAAAAAATACTATTTTAAAAAATTGTTACTTAGAAAAATCGATACAATAAAAATCTATCAACACTTATAACATAATAAATTATAAAGCCCTATTACATATTATATCATTGTAAGTAAA
Source organism: Ceraclea dissimilis (assembly GCA_963576895.1). Lineage (NCBI taxonomy): Eukaryota > Metazoa > Arthropoda > Insecta > Trichoptera > Leptoceridae > Ceraclea > Ceraclea dissimilis. Next base: position 6,092,812 of record OY756362.1, on the reverse strand, counting down.
AAGAAAGGAAAATAAAAACTTCCATTACGACAATAATAATAATATAGTAAAAAAATATACATCTCATAATATAATAATATTACATGACTCAATACAAGGGGATATAATATGTATTTATAAATACAGTGAAACTCGGATTTTAAGTTCCCGCATTTTACGTTTTCCCGGATTTAAAGTTTTTTTTTGTCGGTCCCGTTTCACCCCCATACATTCCAGAACAAAAATTTCCCAAATTTTACGTCAGGCGCCCGAACAATTCCCGGATTATACGTTTTTTTCTCGGCCGTAAAGTTGTATGAAATATCTAAACACGTAAAATTTCATTGTTTGTCAAAAAGTTGGACAAAAAATATTACGCAAAGAAAGTGTGTAAAGTCACATTGCTACCTTTTTACTCAATGCCAACTCACGTTCCACGTGGTGGGCGGTGTTATCTTATCTCCCCTCATAACACCTCAGTACATCGCTACCTCTTGATGCGTGGGGTGATTTACAGAGAATGTCAACATGTGCAGCGCATAGTAACATGTTAATTTTAATCGCCGGAAGTGTTTAGTATAACTTTAAAGTTTCAGTTTTTTATCCAGTTCATTGAAGTGCAACATACACATTACTCGTTTTATTTAGGTATTTAATATATACCTACCTACACGTGCGTATTATTCCAAACAGTGCTTTGTGATTTACTTCTCGCGAAATTTTTGGGCCCCAATTTTGTTGAATTTGAAAAAAAAAACGATTCCTTTTTAATTTACATTAAGTTTGGTTGTTATTCCAATTTATATTTCCACAAATACAAATGTGTATTGTCAGCCTTAATAGGTGTTCAGAAGAAACTCGGGAAGGGCCCGACACACCATTTGATATTTGCAAAAGTTTTAACTAGGTCATTGGACATGTACCTACCTAATGATAAACTCGTGTCAAAATGAAAACCAACATAAGTGACTTTTTGAAATCTAAAAGTAATAAATAGTTGTTTCAATGTTTACTCCGATATAAATTGTGTTGTGTACGAAGTGCTATTATTAGGTATTAGGTAATGTGAAATGCGCGGACCTACTTCATGTCGTGCGCATTAAATTACGTACTTATCCGGAAAATCAAATTTGTGACAAATATTCGACATCCACCTGGGTTGCTTCCGAAAAATCGCAAGTTTTACTTATAAAATTATTCAGTTTATTTTAAAATTAAAAATTGGCGCGAAATTCAAATGTTCGTGTCGCGTAATTCTATTTTTTTCCATTTTTCAGTTCCTTGGAATTTGAATTAACGGACTTTTATTGTATGGGGTATTTTCTGAAAATTCAATTCCTTCAATTTAGTTTTTTAGTGATATAATTCACTTTTGTTTCTTGTAAACATAATTACTGTCAAGAAATCACTCCTACTACATGACAATGAAGTTAACAGTGAAAAGTAACTACGTTTTTATAGGACATACTAAAATATCATTTCCCACATTTTAAGTTTTCCCCTATTTTACGTTTTTTTCCGGTGGTCCCCAGAAAAACGTAAAATCCGAGTTTCACTGTAACTAATATGAGAGAATTTAGTAGATAAAAAATAAAGCTTTACATAACACGAGTAGACCCTTACACGATGAGGATTGTAATTGAGGATTCCCATTGGTTGGACGGGAGCCACGGGGCTCGCGACCGTCCCATATCACATAATATTACAATATACGTCTCCCTAACGCCGCACCACACCACTGTGTCCCTTCGCAAACATCCACCAAGCCACACGCAACCGCAACTCTGTGACAATATTACATCTCAACACAATGACTAGAAATCTATCTGACATTACATAGTATGCACAAGCAAACAATACACATACATGCTACATATATCGAGTGTATGCAAAGCTAATAGTGAACTGTGTATTACAATAGCTACATTATCAATTATTTAACAATTAGTCTCCGTGGCGATCATTGTTCCGAGAAGAGGACACCGTGATGGGGCAGCAATATAATAATCATACACTCACACGCAAGCATTCTATCTCTTTAAAACACACACATATCTTGGCACAGGACAAGGGTTGAGGAGTGACAGAAGTCTCTGCTAGGCAGGACACGAGGGAGAGGAGGAAATTATTCTAATACGAGGGTTTCTCACTCTATCTAACACTAATATTATATTATTATACAACTACAGTATTTACAAAGCACTATTTTATGCCTGGCGTGTGTCCTGTTTGCCACAAACTAAATGTAGTGATTGTAATTTATATATTGAATGGTTGCTGTGGAAAGAGGCACAATATTCATCCACACAATAAACAAATTAAGACTATAATGTAAGAAAAAAGGATATACTACTATAAGAATAATAATAATATCTACATAATGTATGAAGGTTACATAATAATATGAACATAAATTACATGATATGACTAGAAAAGATATAATAACAATAATAATAAATATTATACAGGAAGGTGGTTATTGTAATTTCAGATTTCATGTTATGCTTTGTTAAAACATAGTAGTTGATAATGCAACCCTGTGAAGGGATTGTATTCAACACTCAAGTATATAAACTAGTACTATAAATAATATACAATGAATAATATTACACCATGGTGCCTCCTTCCACCAGATACTATTTGAAACACTTTACTGTAATGCAGTGCAATGCATAAAAACGTGCTTTGTCTAATTTTAATCATACCTACTAATAGTTATGGCATTGTCTTTAATATTTCTTGGTTTGATACTATTTTTGAATGTAGAAATAATTCAACACTAAAATACTAGAAAATAACTTTTATCACCTGTTAATAAATAAAAAAATTGTAGATTTGTCGTTAATTAAACAAATACTAATGTCAAATCATCCCAAGAAACATTTAAAACAATGCAATATCCTAATATTTTTGCATTATATATGTAAGCGACTGTTGTTTTCTTTTCTTCAATCAGCATACATTAAAGCAGCAAATTGCTGCAACAACTTCATACATTGCCAGCACAATAAAGTGGGATCTAAGTTTATTGTGCATATCAATCAAAACTGCAGTGTTTTTCTTGCAATGTTATAAGTAATGGTTATACATAATACATACTAAATCTAAAAGTTTGCTATACGATATACAATGCAACACAAGGAAAGTAAAGGTTATATAATGTAGACATTTATCATTAGGCAACACTCACCCAGATACATCAGTAACAGAATAATTAGGAGGTAAACATATGGCAGAAATTAATAGATTTGTTTCTGATTTGTGCAAATCCATATAGTAGTAAGTGATATGTAGAATCAAACAAATTTAATTTGAAGTCTTAGTAGGCATTCATAATGATGGCTAATTGCGTAAATGAGCAAACTCATTAGGAAGTCCTAATAGATTTAACAGATTTGATTGAGAGATATATGGATTCTGGATGAGGTTGATTTTAAACTAATTACATACATGTAGAATAGTGTTGTTAAGCTTCTAGTAAGCATTCAATGAATAAAATAACATTACATACTAATTTACGATAATAAGCTGTCAGTCTAAATAGAGCACACACCAACAAGTTACTTACTTCATTGTATGACAAACATTACTACTTCATGTCACGTGTGAAAACAAAGTTAACACAAGTTGTAAAAATAATAATATCTGTATAGGTTCAATGTAACTGGAGTTTCAATGTGACAATATAATTTCGTTCAATATAGACTTCCATGTAAGATAATTTCACCAAATATTACTATTGCTTATCTAAAGTATCGTCACTCAAATATATGTGAAAAATTACACTGCAAAAACGTCTAGCAACAGAACGTTCGGTGAAATAAGTGCTTGTAAACAAAATACATAAGTTTAAAAATAAAGCCCATTATTTCAATACATACACATTAATATAATTTTTACCCTACAACGTTGATTTATATCTTTGGAACTATCAGAACGCAATGTAACTACAGTGGGATAGAGTGAACATAAGTATATATTTCTTTAAATTATTAATTGTGTATACTAAAAATGACATGAAACATAAGAAAACAAATGTCTGAATGTGACATGAAATGAAAAGTAATTTGCGCCCGTATAATGTAATAGTAATTATTTATCATATAAGCGAGGACAAAGAACATTGTTAGTTAATGCAGGTAAATATATCATCACTACATACTTTGTGCTTCAGTTTAATAACTAGTAATATAAAATTCCCTATCAATACCTCAGTACACAATACACCCTACAATGTTTGCGGTAACAAGAGAAATATCTACAATATCATCACCAATGTAAGGGTGGATAAAGTGCAATTACAAAGCGCAAGTTAAAAACATTTATCACAACTACAAAAAGGAATAATAAAATGAATCAACCCTTGATAAAGCCACATAGTAGTAATACCCATCTCACCTTATACTAAACATGAAGAATATCATTTAATTATGTTAGCTGCGAAGACATTGTACATGTGACAACATACAAGTTGAGAAGCACTATAACTGAGAATGAAGTTTTATTTTAGAAGAATCCAATATGAATAAGTATACTACAGATACCTATAATAACTCACTGACCAATATAAATAATTGAACATTCAATAATTGTGCAGTTTCATAAAAGTTACCGTAATTTAACCCATTGACATCAAAATTGTCTCAACAAATATATACCTACTACACACAAAGGAATGATTGTGTTAAATTTACTATTGCATGGTTATTAATAGAAGGATCATTATAATGACGATTGTGTTGTACAAAATATAGATATGTAATTTTAAAATGACTCTTAAAAAATGTAACAAACATAAGCTGAAAAGTTTGTAAATTTAAGTGGCAACTTTTACTGACAAGTACTGACACAACCTTTTTTGTTGGAATCCATAATAAATAACACGTACTGTACGTTGGAACATTAGTTACCTACCCCTAAAAAGGAAAACATCATATAGAACAAGTATAGTATCGAGGTTTTAGTGCAGATGACTGCCATCACTCTAGACCATCTCATAGCCACATTGTGATAGCAATAGGTTAAAAAATGCACTCACTTGGCACATAACATGTAAATGCAACACATATTTAATTTCCTACAACACTCCACATGTACGTCCCTTTACATTTAATTACAACAATAGGATTGTTGACAGAAAATAGGAAATGCACTCACTTGGCACATAACATGTAAATGCAACACATATTTAATTTCCTACAACACTCCACATGTACGTCCCTTTACATTTAATTACAACAATAGGATTGTTGACAGAAAATAGGAAATGCACTCACTTGGCACATAACATGTAAATGCAACACATATTTAATTTCCTACAACACTCCACATGTACGTCCCTTTACATTTAATTACAACAATAGGATTGTTGACAGAAAATAGGAAATGCACTCACTTGGCACATAACATGTAAATGCAACACATATTTAATTTCCTACAACACTCCACATGTACGTCCCTTTACATTTAATTACAACAATAGGATTGTTGACAGAAAATAGGAAAAGAGTTTAACCACATTCCCTTTCTTTTAAATTTCCCTAATATAATAAATCAGACAAAATCACAATCCATTGACGACTTTAAGCTAATATTTTTTTTACTACTAATTACAACACCGAATTGGCAACACTGAAAATATAAAACAAGTCAAGGTTTATAAACTACAAATTAAGGTGAAGTACTTCCATATAAAATGTCAATTTTTGTAGATTTTTTTATCAATGCAGTGAAACCGCAGGACTACACAATCCTATTGTAGTTTATAAGCCTTGAAAACAAGTCATTCATTATTGTGACACAAGTAATTCTTTACTAATCAACACATTGTAGTATAAACAACAATTAGATTTAAGTACTGACCTTCTAATTGAGTTAATTACATATGTATGTAGGTAGGTAAAACAATAAAATTTATTTGTTATTGAAATATGACTAGTGAAATTGTCGAAATTTTATTTAGTTACGAATGAATGTTATTTCAAAATTATACAAACAAAACTTTGTGAATTCAATCTTATAATATCCAAAATATCTGATTACGATGATCAAAATACCCTATACGACTATTATTCTTTAATCAATATAATGAAACACATCTAGATACCCAAGATGTGACAAGAAGACACAAAAAATATGTAATAAACAGAAAACCATACAAAATTGTTGAACAACACCTTAGGCCAATATTTTAATTAAATGGACACATTTACCTCATTGCTTTAGGAGCATTGTGACTGGTTCCCTTGGATGACGAGGAACCCCTCAACAAATAACCCTGGAATCTGGTTTGTTATAGTATTATCTAATTTCCTCCATTAACATAATATTTAATGTATTTTGATTCATCAATTCTATTTGTACAACATTATTTAAAAATAATTACATAATAAACCTACAAATGTTTCAGTAAAAAATATCCCTTTTTTAACAAAATACAAAATATATCTTTGTATTCTGACAATGACAATTGTACATAGTGAGTAATTATAATAATACATATGTGCAATATACATACATACATACAATAAAATTTATTACATAGTATAATATTTTATTACAATATTGGAAAAACAAACTAAAGGAACTGATTCCATATAAAATTTATAACCCCTATATAAAATAATAAAAGTACATGTACTCATATAAAGTGGTCACTAATGATTTATACAGCAAGTAAGTAGTACTTAAAATTTTGTAGTTGGAAAATTCAGAGTTGAAACAAACTGTGTTTAATACTTAATACCTCTAAAGACATTAGTGACAATTTAAATCCTATTGCACGGCTCTTCAAGTACACAGTATGTACCATCGGAACTTTTATACCCATAAGTCTCTCCTGAAAGAAACAATACAATATACTGAATCAATCCAAACTATATAGTAGTAGTTGTATCATACAACATTATATTGACAAATCATCTTACCTGTCAATTCCATTACAGTCCATACCCCTCCCTGAGTCTCACACTGAGTTGCTGAGGAAACTGATCACTGAATCTCTTCCAGTTCTCATCACCCACCTGGGCTTTGAAGCTGTGCAAAATCTGTCAAACAAAACATCAACACAAAACAGCGAATTACGACAGTGCAAAATGATAAGGAACCAAAACTATATTAAATAAATATGGGTTAATCACCTTACTAAACATCTCTTTAAGATCATCCTTTATCTGTACCCACGAAGCAACGGCATCACAGAAATACACAAAGTCATGTACTACACCACCGGGATTCACGGTTATCATCTGACACATTCCACGGAATGCTGAGTCCTTCTCATCATTGTCTCGGATGTTGCGTAATGACATACACCTGGAACCGTCACATTGTTTCTCAAAAACAACTGAGAAATTCATTACTCCATACAAAAATAACTACGAGTTATTATCATAACTGATTATAACATAACTAATTTCATATGTCTAACCGAATTCTACCCTACTTTATTGTAAACCCAATGTTAATACTAAATGTAATTAAATTGAGAGTATTCATTATAGAGATTTATATCCTACAATTTGTATTGTCAGAATATCCAGTGTGGAATAACTAAATTCATGGGTAGATATTTTAATCTTAAGATATCTCACTACATAATGGTGTTGTATGGCTGTAGGTATGTTGGTCATACAACGAGCATACCGACACAACCCATTCTCTGTAAAAGTAGTTTATACAATGATAGACGTTCAATGAAGAGGGAGGAGAGAGAACAAGCAAATGTCCCGATTGCCAGACGTTGTGTAGAATAATGTGTTGAACATAAATACAAGTCCAAGGGGTGGGGGAAGTATAGTGCCACAAACAAAATATTATGGAAACAATATGAATTATAATAATATATGTTGTTAAAAACATAATAAAGAAGAAAAAACACTAATAATAAAACATTACTTGGATTCCACACTGAAAGCATAATACATAATAATATGTAGAAATAAATTATTTAAAAAACTATAAGAATAATGATTAATTGTTATAAGTGACCTATAGAACTTAATACATACGTAATATGTAGGGGGATTAGATAAATATTTCATAGCATAAATAAAGGGTAAGAAATATAAAACTAATAATAAAACATGTTAATAATAATATGAAGTACTAAGTAATCAAGTGAGGTGAGATGCTAATACTATAGAGATAATAATATTATGTCTGTCACCAACTGTCTAGGGTCTAGCAAATAAGTTCAAACAAAAATTATTGTTATTTTAAAAATTATATTATGGTATGCAATTATAAAGCAAATCCACAATCTATTAAATGCAACAGAAAGGTTTTTTCTTTTCATGAAAGCAAATTAGGAAAAATGACAGCTTTTAGATTTTTTTGGCTTCACTCATTAATTATAAAATTATAATGTGTTTAGCCAATAGAAGTGAAATATGTATTCACATGGGGATACCTACATGTAACCAGCCATACTACTAAAAGCTAGCGACACTATTTCTGATCCCATACATAAAGATCAAAATATGTATTATGTATATTTTTATGATAGTTTCTTGATAAGTTATTTTGTTGATAAAAACTGAAAATGGTACAACTGGCAAAAACTTTTACATTTCAGTTTTATGCGTTAAAGGATAAGGAATAAAACTGAATAGTCTTTATTTTGTCAGTTACATCACATTGCCCATTTGTTTTGATATCAATTCATATTATAGTAGCTTATTATTATGTAAGGTTGGTGAGGAACTATAGCCCAAAATAAAATGTGTAGTCTTAAAAAATATATTAAATTAACTTATGATTAAAGAATATTACAATAAAGAACTCCCAGTTGTTCTGAAGTTTATATATGACAATAAACATTGAATTAAACTGAACCGTTGTTTATAATAAGACATATTCAGTAAGAATAATGTTAAGCAGTAGGAAACACAACTGGGAGTAAGTAAGACCACGGTCTGATAGGATATGAGAACAGGGGATGAATTAAAATAGTGTAAACTAATTGAAAATGATAACGCCGTGATGATATTAGAGGCACATATGTAATATGTACTGCCGCTCAAGAGGAAAATATAAACATCACACAAATTAAATAAATAAGCAAATAAATACTAGTAATATGTTATGTGTTAGTATCACAATAATAAATATATTAAATGTACATGCTGCACATTATAGTAATACACAAATACAGTATGTTTGTTATTAAGCGAGTATTTACAACACACCACATACTATAAAGTGTATGTCCAGTTAAGTGTCAAGATGTCAGGTTAGAGTGCAATATCACTTCAGTCAACTGTTATGATATTGTATTGTGTGTATTATTTGTTGAACTCCGTTGATTGGAGTCATATATATTGCAATGTAAATTGTGATACAATTATAGCTGCCTATACATCTGTGTGAATGTAATATTATGGTATAGAGAAATTATCTAAGATATTTACTGTGTTGTGGTCTTTACTTAATAGGTAATCAAAATATATAACAATGTTTCAAATCAAATCAGACCGTGGCTTAAATAAACAGGTACACAATAAAATAATGGTAAATTATTGAGAATATTAGCAATGGAAATTAAATAATTTAAATATAAGGAAAAGTATAATAATAAAAAAAAATCTACAGACCACTGTCGTGCAAACTGTTGTAAGACTGGCGCAACGTCATGGGGGCACACATAACCTAGCCGACCGATAGTAATCGCTACAAACCACACGGCACAACACCAGCCAAATAACCGAGAACAAAAACAAATAACAACCAAGTAAATCATAATATAATACCTATGTATACATATAGATGAGGTAACACAACATAACAAAACATAATATGGAATTAATACCACTCCAACCAATCACTCAATTCATATTATTTGTAATATTTACTTATTATACTGTGTGTGACATGAGAAACTATACAGTACTTGTTACTTGCTAGTTAGTTACTCTGTCACACTCCTGTGCATGCGACATCTCGAGGCAGTCATTATAGCAAAATCCTATAAGATTCCATTCAGAATCACAAACCCACTCTAAAGTTGTTTTCAAAATAGTATACCCAGCCAAAAGTGTTCAACTAAAATGATTGCCTACATAAGCAGAACAAAGTATATTATTTCAATCAAATAATTAGAATTACCTACAAATCAAATTAGTAGTAAATATGTATAAGAATGTACAGCAGAGTGCACAATAATACTGTATTAGTGTGGAGGCGGGAACAGAGGAATATTGTACCTAATATGTAGTAGTATGTATGGAAGCCCCGATATGTTGCATGCTAATCCACTTTACAAACAATATAAACAGATTATGACAAGTGCTAGAACACATTTATATACAAAATAAGTCATTATCAAGTACACAATAATAATAATAATAATAAGTATGTACGTAGTATGTAATAGCAAAAACATAATAAACGTTATGATAATACCAACACAAAATCTCACAAGAATATAATAATAATTAGCAACAATCAAAACATGATATGGATGTAGTGGTAATTATATATCTGTCTCTCTCTCTCTCTACAACGGGAGACCAGGGTGTGAACGAGTGAAAGAAAACAGAATGTATTGTAGTCAATCAAAATACACCATAATACAATATGAAGGTGGTAGGTAGTATATTACAGCATATTGTGTCAAGTGATGAGGGACCATAATAATAATAAGTCAATGCAATAATAACAACCTGCAATATAAAGGTTAGGTAAAGTAAGTAGAGTAGTATACGTCATGTACTACTGACAACTAATAGCAGAAACTCCACCATACTTGGGTATAATTCCATGTCATAAAAACACAAATGTCTAAATTAATATCCACTCAAGATTACGCTCAAACAAAAAAATAATCTAGGCTTGAATATCCAAACTGAAATACATAATTTATTGTAAGTAACAATAAGCTTAGTTTGTGTCCTGCCAACAATGTACTCAAAATAAATAATAAACTAAATGCCTGAAGGTTATGTCCCTAAATGTTATTATTGTAGGTACAACACAAGGCAGCAAACAAATAGTAATAAAATACAAGGAAATATAATATGTATGTATATAAATATGTGTGTATATTACTGTGTTAATAATATAAATGAAGTGTGCTCGGGGAAGGAGCTGGACACTGTAAGGGTTGCCGACACTGTTGGTTGAGATTCAACCATTCTAATCTCAACAACTCCCATATATCAGAATCCTTCACAAAAGAAATACGGTTTTGTCTACCACTATCCACTAGTAATCTGGCGTTTTAACAACATAAACCTATTATGTATTTGAATAATTCCTACTCTCCAAAATCCGCATGTATTTACCGCACTGTATTCAATGTCTAACGTATTCACGAAAAGTGACAATATGTAAGTACTCTTGATAATGTCCACCAGTGTGGAGGAAAACATTTGAGTCCATCAAACAACAGTGAAAATCCGACAGTGTTTATTTTAAACTAATTATGTAACAAGAAACTAATTTGTTTTGTAGCTCAAAAGTGTTGATCATATCATCAACAAATAGACAATTGAACATAACCACTAAAGCACAAATATTTAATTTCATTCACTACGCTTTTGAGATTTTAATGAATAAAATTAAAAGAAGATGCTTTAGCAGTTAGTACCTTAAATTGCTTTACCGCCAATGACGTGATGCGGAAGTAATCCTTTGTCTGAACATGTGTTTCTTATACAACATATAGACATTGAAAGTGACCCTATTTTTAGGTGAATTGATCGATAAGTATTCAATAGAATTTTATATTAAAGTGAATATCTAGTCATACCTGTATTTTCTAGAAGTGTCTTTGGCGTGTTGGGTCGGTTGATGATTTCAATCAATTGACTTAGAACCAATGGTATAAATGTCTTCATGTCGCTCCCTAAAAAGATAACATGAAGGAAACAATAAATAAAAAAATTAAAACAAAAAAAAGGACACTAAATAGACTGATATATTTAGCAATAAATTATAATAAAATAAAGAACAAATCAAATGAGATTCATTTGTGCTTAAAATAAACTTTTACAACTGATCTGATAAAAATATCTAATATCTAAAGAAATAAGACATAACACACATAAATAACAACAAAACAAAATCAATACTGTACCGAGTTTTATACTAATTTCTCCAATGGCCCACGTTGCATTGTTACAAACTGATATAAACTCTGGGTTCAAATTCTGACCTAATATTGGCAAAAAGTCTGCAATGTTGGGGTGTACATGCTGGAAGCAAGCCTTAGTCAAATCTCCGAGGAGAGCGAAGGACGACTGTCTCACCTGATAAAGGAATATAAATATGCATGAACAACACCAAACTGCACAATCTTCTTTACTTCATATAATCAGCCACGTAAAGTAGAAGAAAAATCTTCTGGCATACCTCTGGCATAGGATCCTGCATACACTGGTACAGCAGTTGCATGAGATTGGAATTGAGCACCAAGTGGTCAATATGTCCGTCCAATCCCTCGGCGAGTCCGCTTAACAGGTCAAGTGCAACAATCATAAAGTCCTTATCAGGCGCCTCAAACTGCTCCGGATTCTGACTGTTAGCCTGCGCACATACACAACGCTGCTTAAACACACACGTCGTACTATTCTTACACATACGGGAATTTTTAGAAAATGATACGATTCAAAATTTGCATCGACATTAAAATGTCAAAGTAAATAAAAATTAAGCAATCAAATCATATCATTGAAATAAAAAAAATAGTAATAGATGGAAATTAAACTTAACTGTGCAAAACTGGGACTGACATATTGTATATTATAAATTGAGAAGAAACAAGGAATGATTTGGTGGTGTAAAGTTATAATAAATAATACAACCTACAAAAAATACTAAATGAAATGAAAAATACCAAAATAATAAAAAGAAAATAGTAAAAGAAACAAAAACATATAACATTTTCAGCATCATTTGAGATACTAGACTACGATACAGAACCTAGTTAGTAATACTATAGTATAAGAAAACATTAATATCAAAAAGAGATCTTACACCTTCTAGTAAAATGAACGGAAAGGGTTAGTGTAAATGCATGTTTCTACATTAAATAAGCAGCTAAGTTCATAGAATATCCTGATTATTACACATTACATCACTTGGGATTCATGAGAAGTCAGACAGTTTGTTGGTAAATCTAATACTAATTAGTAATCTACATACACATGTATCATGTTATTACGGAAATAAAGTGAATATTACTCAAGAAATAGGTAGTACATATATGATTTGATGACAATTTGGCTCAAACTCACAATGTGCTGGCTAAGAGTCTGCTCTATGAGTGAAACACATCTCCTGAAGACGGGTTCACAGTAAGGAAGGAAACCTGCTTGTAATGCTGTGGCTACACTCGACAAACACTGAAATAAAACAAACATTACATTTTGTAAACCTAAGCTGTGAATCCAGACACAACATAATTAAGGAATATTAAAATATCCAACCTCTAATAATGGAAAGAGATCCTTGTCTTCATCTTTGAGAACATTCCACTTCTGGATGAGAGGTGGCATCAACATTTCAATATACTCTGGCTTGTTGAGGTGATGCCCGACAGAATCGGCCAACGTACCGATGGCATCATACAAGATGAGAAGGTTTTTGTGTTGGTACTTAGAGAATGCAAACACCAATGTCTCGAGAATGAAGCCAAGGTACGGAACCAATTCTGTGCACGCCTCTTCCTCTAATGTCGCAAACGCAGAACAAGCCGCTTCTTGAACGCGTTTGTTGCTGTCCAAAATACGTTTTAACAACTGCAAAAAAATCATTATTCATCTTTAATATTCAATTTTTTCTCACAGTGTCTTGCATAATATATGAACAGCATTCAGTCAGTGACTTACCTCAGTGAGCAGTGGTTTAAGGTAGAGATCATGAGGTTGGCTGACAACCCAATGCGAATATCTGGAGAGTGTCCAACACGTGATGGCTCGCACTAAAGCTTTGTTATCAGAGAGCCTGCCTACTAGATAAGGTACCAGCTCGGAGAGATGGGGCATCATGCCTGTGAGACACCCTTCAGCCACGGCTCCCAACACTAGGATGGCACTCTCCTGCAAACATCACAATTAATCATTCAATCATAACCAATATTACAAAATCTAATATGTACTCCATATTTAATAGTAACATGAACAATATATTGAATGACATTGTGTTTGGTACTTGATTATTTACATACTTAGTAATTGTTTGATAACACAATAAAACTGCACCTTGTAAAGTGACACATGATTTATAAAAATAATGTACATAGTAGGTATATTCATAAGTCCATACATACCTAATACTTATGATAGTAATCAGCACTAAGATAAGAATTGAAAAATTACGTAATCTTTAAATATTTGCTATTTGTATGCAAGTCACATTTCAAACAAAAGTGTTAGCAACGGAATCCAAACCTTTATAATCCAGTCCTCGTGAAAGAGAGTATCTTTGAGGATTGGAAATAGCACCGGAAGGAGATCATTCCTGAACACATTAGCCAACACATCGAGTGCAGCGGCTGAACATTTCCTCAGATTCCAATCTGACAGAGTGCCATCATCCTCCATACCTCCATCATCATCTGAATCCGACTCATTACCATCCCCGCCACCTGAACAATAAAACCTCATTATAATAAGCTAGGGGTAAAACCCCACTAAACAGGCATCAATATTGGCGCAGAAGCCCACATTTTTCAACAGGCTCCTGGTGAGGTAAAATAACTACTAAAATAAAATACAAATAATGCATCATCTATCGCTCCCGAAATGATTGGTAAAAATAATTTTTGAAACTCATATTACAAACACAAACAAGGGATGATATCTATCCAAGATTTTTACAACACACGGACAACAACCGAGTGTGCACCAAGTCTTTCAGTATAAACTATTTTATAACGTATATCCCTAGTGTCTATTGTCAGTATCCATGGTGATCCATATGACAAATAACTCTGAACGGGGATTAGACATACATCCCTCTAACTAATTATGTAATAGTTGAACAAGTGTGAGGATATTACTTAAGTAAATTATTGATATGTATTTTGCTCACCAGTTTGTTTGTTATGTCTAGGTCTGTAGAACCTTGGTCTTATGTCCTGGTCTCTGTCGGGAACCGTGTCATCATCTTCCATATCCGCCCTCAGCAGTATGATGTCAATGTCTGAATAACGCATACCCCTCACTAGTATGGGCAGCAATCTCGGCAAGTGCGCCTGCAAAGCTTCTCTGCAGACTGGCTGCTCTCCCAAGGACAACCACCATTCACAAGCTTCGAGCGCCACACCTTCATCATTGTCTTGTGTGCGCACCAGCATGTACTAAACAATAATTTAACATAGTTATAACATCATTAAATTATAAAATTACCAACACTACACTGATAATAAAAACATCAATAGGTAATTTAGTTATACAACTGCAACACCTTTAATTACTTCATTTTATATCGCTCCTTGATTATATGTACATTATGTAGAGAAAAGAGTTTACCGAAGATACAGTAAAATAACAACACACTATCCAATACTAGAAGATATTGTAACTTACTTCAATGATATTGGACATGTGTGGCATCAGTCTATCCAATCTGACTTCCAGCAGCATGACGAGAGCGTGGCATACATTCTTCCGGACGTACACATCTTCATCCATCGATAATCTGAACAAATTCTGTCAACGTAGAAATCATGGCATTAGTTATAATCAAAAAGTCAATAAAAAAATTCATTCCTTCAACAGTTAAGACTCAAGGTTAAGATATTCCTCTATGCAGTAATCGTATGACGCTGCAAAAAATTTTGTCACTATCGTTATCACGCATCAAAAGTTAAAACATGTCCAACGTTAAGTCTATTAAATGTTTAAATACATTCTGTGATGATGTGACAATAATGTAAAGTTTTTCTATTGACTTTGACAACATGGAAATAATAAATGCTATACGATAAGGTTACTAAAGTATGATCAATTCAAACTTTCGAACGCAATAATAAAAATGTTACCGAGAAGGGACGACTACCTGCTTTATTCACACTGCCAGAACCATAAGTGCGAATAAAGCAGGTAGTCGTCCCTTCTCGGTTACATTTTTATTACTGCGTTCGACATTTTGAATTAATCTGATTATAGAGTCTAATTTTTCTACGATCTCTCTAAAACATCCTAATAATTTATCCAATGTATGGCATTTGCATTATAATTATACATCACAATGTAAGATGATATATAAATGTAACTAAAAAAAACAACTTGGCATGTTTCCATTGTCGTTCAATTAAAAACAAAGCAATTCATTACAACAAAATGTGCATTCCTTGCACATGTATCCAAGTAGGTACATTCATACAAAGAAATAAAACAACATCATCCTTCAACATGTCAATGCAATCGTTCAAAGCTTACAACAATTACGTCCTACTATAATCTTCTTCTCTCTATTCTTCTATTTCTTCTTCCACTCTACACGAGGTCACACATCTGGCCATGGACAGAGACTCATGGAGGAGGATTGTCAACTGCGGGAGTGAGAGTCGCGACCCTCAGTCATGAGGATAAACGACACCAGCAAGCAAGCATAATCTATTTCTTAAAAACGGATTTTGTTTATGTACACAGACACTTCGCACTAAAGCCCATTTGGTAAAGTCCAGAACATGTTCGGGATTGAAACTCAACACCTCTCGCTAGGGATTGTCAGTTTTGTACGAGTCCTTGTAGAAAAATTGAATAGACCTTGAATGAAATAATGAGTACGCAAACCAGTGACATGCCTGGAGTTTTGAAGTCAGGTAAACTTATTAGTTGAGTGTCTGTAAATCTATGTGAAATATTACTTATTTATTCATACATAAATGACTAACGCCTTTAACAATTATTGTTATACCTACATAGTAAGCATCCTGTTTTCATGAATATTATAACTTGTTGGGTAAAGCTGACTTTTATAAGGCAAGCCACTGCTCTAAGCTAGATCGGTACACCACAATTTCAAAAGAACTGTTGGGTATTTTGAAAAGTCAAATGACAAACTTATTTCAATACAAATCTGTTAGGAGAAACATCAACATAATGCCTAAAGAAGTAATGTCAGATGTCGTAATTTGAAACCCAGTATAATTCATAAATTTTAAAATATCATAACAAAATACCTCAATGAAGGAATCGACGTGCAGCATTAAAGCCTGCGTTCTGCTGACAATAAAAGGATTGACACATGCAATGGCGTGGGATCTTATCTTGGGGCTGGTGTGTTGAAAGAATTGTAGAAACTTGGGGATGAGAATATTCACAGGCCTCTGCAGAGCATCGCTGTCCAGTAATTCTGTTGAATCCTCGCAGATCTTTTGCAAAGCGCTGAATGCACCCTGGGGAAAATAAAATATTGTGCATTACAGTAACTATTCAAATAGTATTTTTATTCTAGGATACAAGGCAAATACAAATATCTCAGGTGAGTATCTCCAATGCGATGAAAGTATATAACAATCTACTAGTTTATTATCATTATACTAAGTATTATTTCAAACATACATTGTATTACACTTACGATTTAAGAATGTGATTCAAATTGATTGTTATGCAATTAATCGGACCAAAGGGGTGCATGAATATTATGCAGTAAAATAAAACTTTAGTGTTGTCAAATTAACTTAATACAATGCAATACTACATAATTATTGCTAAACGGCACCCAAAATAGTCCAAGTATATTTTTTTATTATTAATACTAACCTCACAAACATTGTAATCTTGTGAGTCTAACATCTGACACAAGGCAGGCAGCAGTTCTGGCCAGTTGGTTAGGTCTCCCTTGGAGGCGATGGTGGTGATGAGGATGCCTACTGTGGCGCGAATTAGTGGAGAGGGATCTCCCACAGCAGACAGGCACTCCCTCTTGATGAACTCACACACCTCAGGGTGGAATCTATTGTAACACGCCGTCACATTGTTCTTCAATATCAACCCACTCAAGGATCGCGTCGATTCATCTTCTGTCAACACTTTGGTCAGCACAAATATTAAATAGTTGTTGAAATCGGGAAACTTATTCAATTCTTCAACTTTCTGTATATACAGTTAAGGAAAATCAGTATGACAGTTAAAATGCTGTGGCCGAAAAATCGATTTTTCGACATCGGCAGCGCCCTGAAAATACATCAAATTACCACCAAAAACACATGTCAAATATAAAATAGTGTCGCCGGCAGCTGAAAAATATGCAAAAACATCACGGAAAACATGTTAAACGAGCAAAATAATCCTAATTAACAGGAATGCATGATAATGCCTTGACAAAGGATACAGCTTGTACAGCCCTCTGTATGGCCGTTTCTGGAGACTGTGATTCTTTTAGAAGAGTAATAATCTGCCTTAAACCTTCAGGCTGTGGCTTCCACTCCATTTTCATAATTATTTGCTTCAATACTCTTTATACAATTCACTGCCTCACTGAAACACTCGCGCTTGCGGAACGACCATGCCAAAAATCAACGATAAGATGATTTCGGTGTTGCCAGTTTATCTGTGACTATTCCATGGAAACGATCAATACCATCATTATTAATTTTTATTCCTTGGATGAATACAATCACACAGTGGATGAAAATACTTGCCTAGCCTCCTGAGTGTTTTGGTCCTACACATAGTACTTAAAAAACAAAAAAATCGTACGTTGACATGTAGCGATATTTTATAAAACTTTTACTACAGCGTTATAGGGAGTAGTATTTTGAACATTAAACTATGTCGATAAAGCAGGAATTTATATATTTAAAAAAATCTGTCATCATTTTATTCCTTGGTTTTATTCAACATGGATGGTCCGAGTAGCGGCAGGTCACGCGCAAGAGGTATGTTAATCAGTAAATATTTGTTTATTCCTGACGTTCACATGATTTAAAATATTCAAATTATAAAATATTAATTAAACACTTTATCGAAGTAGAATTTTTTTTTCTGAATTACTTATTAAATGTGTCCACAATATTCTCATCTCATATATAACTATATATGTTGGGTTGTTATATATCGGGTTGACTGTAAGATATTGGTTTTGCAATAAGTCCGCCTTTTGGCACACTATAATTGTCTTGTTTTTATAACTATGCATATTTTCTCTGGCCAATAAAGATTTGTTTATTTATTTATATATACTTCTAAGTGCTACATGTAGTACCTACTTCGGTCTCTAGATCGTTAAATAATTTGCAAGATAATGACATTTATATGCAACTACACGACTCCGATATTGATTTATCGGATGATGACAGCTGTGAAATTGAAGATCCAACGTATGGAACACCTGGGAAATTTTTAAGGGAAAAATGGATAAAGTGATGAATCTGATTGTCCTTCTACAACAAGCAATACATACGGTTATAGTACTGTGTGATGCTCAAGACCGTAAGTAGCGCCGCAGGCCCCCTGATGACGTCCATGACTATTACATTAGTCAATGAAATCGAACATATTTATATACTTATTAGACTTTTATAAATAATAAAAAAATATTAACAAAATACTTAATAAGTAGTGTAAAGTTTAATTTTGTGTGGCAGAACTAAGTGCATATCGATATTGAGCGAGGTTGTTCCTACTCGTAAACAGTTTTCATAATTTCATCAGCCATTCGTGTTCTCAGTCGGGATTGATATGATTTTTTTTTCTCAGTGCTCCGCGGGCCGCGGTTTAGCCACCCTATTATCTATATCCATACTATATTTTGGCAGCCGGCGGACATTAGCTGCAAGTGGAGTTTTGAAGAAAGAAAAAAATACTCCGACAATCATTTTGAACCAACTTTGAACCACCATCGCAAGTCTGAAAAACAGTGTTGCCAGTTTCTTCCAACAATCCAAAAATTGGCTAGTTTCTTAAAACAGTTCTGAAATATAATTTGAAAGTCGCGAAAATATATAACCATACCTTTTTATTACAACAAGCAACACTAAAACAAGTTTGCTCCATGAGATTTCTGAAAAAAAAACTGAGTCCAAATTCATTCCATTAGCTCTTAGTGCCATCTATTGAAAATTATGAGAGATACCTATAATGTGGGTGGCTGATGTATGTTCATCCGAATAGGTATGTTTGATACATTTAATTGTTTGTAGATGTCTGTACATTCTTCAGAGCAAAGGCCTAAAAGCTGTCATGCCGGAGAGTGGATTATTTTAGTGAATAAATAAATATATTTGGATCCTTTTTGTCTCATTCCCACTTCCGTAACCCAGAGGAGAAACTCTAGTGGTCAGAAATAATGCAATTTTATTTTGAGCTGTTATTTCATAAAAAAATACTGGATGCTGTAGCATAATCCTGAAACATTTGATACGTATCAGCTCTTACTTTCTCAGATAATTTACTGTAATTATTTTAATACACCATGTCGTCATCCTGTATTTTTTTTTGTAAACTTGATTTAAATAAATACATACAAATTTTGTTAAATTTATTTATTACAAAAACATATTATAAAAATACAAAACAGTAACATTTTTGTCGAACAGTGCAAAATCTTAGTGATCAAATTTTAGTGATCAAAATTTTATTGGTGATCAAATTTAATTGATTAAATATTGTGTAAGTTATTGGTCCTCAAACCGCGAGAGAACGTTGCTTATTGTTATACATATTACATCTACTCTCTATGTATGAGTATGAAAAGTAAAATTGGCATTAACTACAGAATATCAATAGCGTTGAATATTCATTTGGTACTTACTCTTACACAATGTAATCTCAGCTTGGATTTATATAACAATGAAATAAATAAAATGGTTAATAAATTATTAATCTTATTATAATTAAGATATGATTAGAGAATTATACTTATTGCTATTTTTAAAGAAGGCATTAAAATTCATCAGTCAGCATAGTTTGATTTTTATGTAGAGCTTCTTTTTCTGTTCTTGTAGAACACACTTCTTAGTATTACCAGCCAGAAGAGTCCACGTCTTATCATACATGATTCATACATAAACTCATCAGCAACTGGGAAAAATTCACTCATCCAGATATCAAAGGATTAGGCTTATTTATAATAATTACACATATAATATTATGTTAATATGTGAGTGCTATATAATATCATATTTATTATGTATTGAGAAGAAGCATATTATTATACATATAAATAAAATGACAATAAGTCATTTAAAACTAACAATTTCATAAGATGTTAAAAAAACGACGAGTTAGTAGTTCATACAAAACAACAATCATTCTCATAAGTCAAAAATATAATTGAGTCCCACATGAATGGAAAATAATTAAGATATACCAATGACCGCCACTAGCTCAACATGTGAGATGGATAAAGCATGCTCATACCAGTGCTGGATGTACACTTTTCATAGTAATAGGACCTGACTCCCCCCCCCCCCCTTGCTCTCAAAAGGAATGAGTACTGGGAATTTGTGACTTGTTTGACGTGTTTGTTGTTTCAAACGAGCGAACGCCACCCTACGAGGGCTGCCGCCTATAGTCCCCGTCCTTCTCAGCCTTTTGACAAATCCGGCTCTGGCTCATACGTTGAGAATAGAGGGTTTGTACGATGATTAATACAAGAACAGTAGACAAGGTACGTTATGGCGGGCATCGGTTTTAGAATGTGTTCAAATGTAAAATGTACAGGATTAATGAGCTATAGGTACGTGTTCTTGCTGCAAAATACATTCAACAAGAAATGTGATCTAAGTCTCTGACCAGCAGATATTTATTCTTGATTAGCATTTTCTATTGGAACCCACAGTTCAATTGCTGAATCACAAGTTCCAACAGCCAAAACATCATTTTCATAATACATCTGGAAATAAACACATAATTGAATTAAAAAATCATTTTAATACAAGTGAGCAGAATGCAAGATGTATGCAGTATGACAACTTACTCCAGATATTTTGGAATAGGCAGAAGCTGTAGAAACTTGATTTGGAGGGAATGATGGATTCATTATACTGATATTTCCAGCTTCGGAACATGCTAATAATGCTCCCGGATTCAAAACTAAACCATTTATTTTGGAACCTTCCACTGAGGTGAAGATTGTTGTCGTAGATAATTTTTGTAAAGTTCTCATATCCAATAAGTGTACGTTGCCATGTGTGTCACCAGCGTACAAAGCGTGTGGACAGAAGTCATAACTGGTAGCTAATGACAAAGCATACGTCTGTAATGATGAATCTAAATGTTTTCTTCTTCTTAACAATCCTTTTCTCATATCAAAAATGGCTAAAGTCTTGTCCTCTGAACATGTGTAGAGCATAGGAGTGTCTGGTTTAGGATATGTGATGTCTAACACTGATCCTTTATGAACTTTATGAGATGATACAGGACGGTTCCCACTTCTTTTATCCAATATAACTATTTCTGGAGCGAATAATCCAGCTACAGCAATATTCTCATCAATACAAGTGATGCATAATACTGACAGGGCACACCTAAATTATAAAACATAATATTCCATTATACAATAATAAAGATGCATTGTTAATGTACCGTGCACTTTGCTTATAGTGTCGTGCAGCTTTGAAGCAAGCAAGTAATTACTAATTTCACGCTCACTTTGACTTTAACGCAATATCAGCGAGTGCAATGCTATTTGAAACCAACATAATCAAGTTATTGTTTTAACACTGAGTACTTCATTTATAATCAATTTGAAATAAGACTTAATTATTAAAACTAAAAGTACTTAGCTATTTTTTTTTATTTCTCATCGGATCAGAAGAGCGATCAACAAAACATTAATAAAAAAACATTTGGTGTCAATATTTATGAACTTGTTCCACTGTACACTATTCTGTGACAAGGATTAAGCTTTAATATCTCCTTATGTTCTTAAAATATGGAAGGAAGGACACAAAAATGTTAAATTGTTCGGTACTTATTAATAATAATAAAAGTGTCTTACTTAAAAGAGTTGGTTTCTTTCAATCCCTCATCCAACGTCCACACTTTAACACAGCTGTCCCATGCTGCGGAGAAAATGGTATTGGAAGAAGTTGTTGGACTTGCCAAGTCCCAAATCCATCCGTCGTGTGCGGATGTTTTTATAGTGGGACTGATACCTTCCCCACTACCATTCTCTCCTCTACAAACGTCATTCACATTCCAGACAGCAATTGTGCGATCACGACCACCAGAAAGACATATCGTACCCTCCTAAGAAATATAATAAGTATTAATTTCTTTAAATATGCAAATAAATGCACTACATTTTTCTGACACATAGTTGGATAAGAGTGTTGTGGCATGTGTATCAACATTTTTATCTATAATGATACATGTGTCACAAAAAATCATGAATTGTTGAAGAAATTTGTTACACAAAAAGTCATGAACTTGTTTTAAGAGGCAACATTTTCGTTCAATATATTGGAAATGTCTATTCATAATGCTGTTGCTAATAAAATTTTGGTGTTAGCTTTAATACACTAAATGATATTTGCTGAAACAGAATGAATGTGAAATGATGCGGTACTGGAATTAGGATAAAACCTAGCCTAAACGCAACAGTATATATTATACTTACTCGCAACAAAAGAATACTATCCACAGAGGCATAATGTACATTCTTTAATTCAACATGTTTCAATGATTTTTCTTGTTCTGTCCATAAAGAATTCAATCTATCAATCAATACACACTCTTCATCCCATCTTATAGTGTCGTCGGGAGAAGTTATAGGAGGATATCTATTATTATGAAGACGTTTCTTCACCCAATACCTCCACAAAGTATCATCTGCAAGAATAGTCTCGAATCTCTTGCAAACAATGCTGAGGGTGTGAATTATAAAGCTTGGCTCCAAATAACTGCATATTTCTAAGAATATCTGAAAAGGAATTTCATTTATAGAATGATATCTAATAACTTATTATGTGAGTTTAAAATATGACTAAAATAGATTTACCTCTACTGGAATATTTCCCAAACACGGTTCGCTTAAATAATTGAATTCATTACTGTTTTCATTATTGTTCTTTTGTTGTATGTTTGTAATTTTATTTTCTGTTGACATCTTGCTCTATAATTCTACAACAGACATCAAGAAAATATAAAGTGATCCCTAAATTCTAAACATAGGTATGTATATGCAATGCATAGGTGGTAATAGGCAAAAGATTGTTTAATATTAATTTACCTGCATGAATAAAATAAAACAAAAGAAATGAAGTCATATGAACGAAAGATGTAAATTAGATGCCACTTTCACGACACCCGTGTGTAAACATTTACCATACTTATGCAACTATGGACCAAAAACTTATTAAATAAGTTCAAAAAAACAATTTAAGTTATCGTATCTCAATAAACGTCTTGAAAATTGAGAAAACAAAACCACTTCCCGAAATACACAAAAAGTGACAATCACCCGTCAGCTGTTTTGGGAAAACTTTGAAATTATTGCCATGTAAAAAAATAAAACACCGAATAACGTTTTTTTTCTTATAAAAAAATCTGTTGATAACGTGGCAACATTATTATGGCGGCAAATTTAAAAGTATATTTTAAAGTGATTTAAACCATGTTTAAACCTCACTCAGGATTTTTTGCGCATTTATTCATTCCTTTGGATCAGCGGCGTAGGTATATAGGTTCTCATTTCTTTTTCAACATTTACCTACTTATCTTATCATTCATATATACCCTATTCAATAAAAATATAGCACTGTATAAAATAATGCAGGTAAAAGTAGGGACATGGTAGGGACAAGGCACGAACCTATTACGATCACTAATAAGTAACTTTATGATATCAATTATTATCCGTAAAGAATCCATAAATAGTTGCAGATATGTAGGTACCTACCAGTGGCGAAGGGTGGATTTCTGTAGAAGGGAAGCCGGGGCTAACATTTCTTATGGGATTACGTCAGATTAGACACTAGTATACCTATCATTTATTCCAAAAGGTAACTCGACGGGAATCGTGTTCTTAGGTAGCTTCGTGCCTGGTACCTACTGAAGATAACGCTTGTCAACAGAATGGAACAAATTCCACATTTTTTTTGTGCATGAAATGTATATCTCAATTCTCAGTATATTATGAAAATGCACCTACATTGCGTCTAAACGTTTCTGATATTTCTGACATTGTACATCAATCTTGGTCTCATGCATTCCACGCAATAATCAGTGCTTCTAAACATGTAGCAGTATTATATTATAGGTACCTACTTATAATTTAAAATCTCTGTATCATTGAAAAACATTAAGTAATATCTATTTTTTAAATTAGGCATTTGTGAAAATTGTAATTACTGTTTTTTTTCCTGAAAAAATGTTTACCTATCTAGGTATATTCTGAACGTGACAATCTCCCTGTTCTATCATTCTCAAATAATATTAGGTTATTACCTACCCAATACCTTTATCTTATTTTTTGTATTTAATTTTATTTTGTTGTGTCTATGAAATCTGGAAAAAAATCACGTGGACTTGGTTCATATCCCCGTGGCATCCCATAAAATGGAAAAATTGACAATTCCAATTTGTAGAGTAGGTAGGTATCCAAATGGCACGAAAATATTACTACGTATATGTGCCTGTCGATGTACAGAACAATACTTTAAGGTTCAATAGAAAAATCGCGTATTTTCTATCAAGATAATAATTTATTACTAAGTAAGTATACCTTCATATTAATATAATATTTAGTTGATTTGTTGAAGGCGAGGCGTTGAAGCGTCACAGTGAATATGTGACAAGATGACTTGCATCATGATAAACGGGCATTCCTAGTATCGTATTACATTGTGTGGTACAGATTGTACAAGATAATACTGTATTCTCTTTACTAACTACTATTAAATAGAGGGAGGGTGTCTAACTTTTTTTATCCATCCTTCTTCAGCATGAAATATTTACACCCTATTAATAATAGGTAATAGGTATGAGGAAAAAACTTACCCATAAATTTTATGTGATATCTACACAGATATCTTATAATTATTTGTACTGTATACTATGAAGCCCTGTGGGTAAATTAGAGGACACAGTCGAAATTTTTGGAAATGCATTGCCAAATTCTGTGAATAGAGACTTTCAGAACTATGTTGTGAACGTTTTGCTGATGAGCTTTCAGCAGTTATTTTAATTTGTTGTTCATTTAATTTTCAAGTGAATAATTCTAAATATCAGGGAATAATAGTATAGTAATAATAGGAATAATAAATCACATAAAGTTTTTCACCAAAGCGTTATCACAATCCTGCGATTTCTTTGTTTTATTTATTTACACTTTTAGTGAACAATATATGTACAGGGATATCATATGTTAACATTATAAATATAAAGCATAACATTTGTTCACTAGGGCGAGGTTATCGCAGTGCTCCGTTCTTTGCTAGCTAACCCCATCAATTTTTATTTAGCATATATGTAGTAATATCTATTCTGCTTAATACCTAATATCAGTGATATCTCTGTACCTACTGTAGGTACTTACTAATTCACGTTGTAAATAAAAATGTACAAAGCTTGATTGTTGAGGAGGGGGGGGGGGGCAGGTTCCCCCTGTACTCTATCTGGAGCCGCTAGAGTAAGTATATCTATACTACCGATTTATTTGATGATCGTATCGCAATATTCTCAGTCCATTGTCAGTTTTAAATGTTTGGACATGTGTTAACATCACATAAACTGTCACACACGACATCCATCATACTAACAAAGTGAGCAACATCATACTCTCAGATCATGAGTAGCAAATACAAGTACATCAGTAATACCTATTGGTATACGATTTTATTTTAATTCTCGAGTAGGTACCTACCTATTTGTAATGTAGGTATAATATCAGTTGAGAGCAAATCGCAAGTAGGTAGGTAGAAAAAAATTGTTCTTTCTAATAGTTATATATTAAATTTGTTCGACAAAATAATATCTTCTATACTTTTTTATCGGTATAATTTTACCAGGTAGATAGGTGTCTCGAAGAGTGGATTTCTGTAGGAGAGAAGTCGGATTTTTTTTATTCCATTAGGTCAGATTAGACCTATTCCTATTATATTATAATCCTAAATCAAAAAGGAACCTCGATGGGAATCGTATTCTTTTAGAAGCCATCGCTACTGATATATACCTAGTAAATACCTACTCGTTGCGGTACGTGAAAATTCATAGAGTTGAAGACGAACCCGTTGAAAATAAGCCTAACGTATGAAGAAAAGTTCGAAATATGTATTACATATTTTTAAGCATAGGATACCAAACATTTATTTTGCGTTAAGTTTAGCACACTATTTTTAAATTTATTTAGAAAAAGGATCTTGGTTCGTAAAGACCAAATAGTTAGTACCCACGGCATCAGTGCCAGATTTGCCAAAAGGCCGGTTGTCAAATTTAAAAAGATGAAATATCTAGTACTTACTCATATTTTTACCCCTTTTATTCTGACATTGCTTTGAACTGAACTTATCACTAAGTAGTTATACTAGTGACCATCTAGTGACTATAGCACTATTGGCATACGAGTACCTATATCTATATTATCAAACTCGTCGTACATTTTCATATGACGATTTTAACATATAGGTAGCAGGTACCTAACCTATAATATACCTAGTAGTTACAATATTTTGTATATAGTTTATCTACTAATAGTAACAACTGCTAACAACTAAATATTTCATGTCTGAAAAAATGTCACTAAATTTTACATTCGTTGACAGGAATGTTGACAGTTGAGGATATTCATGAAAACATTATTATTATCTTACCTAGATAGAAATGCGCGCGAACAAAAAAACAAATATTTGAAAATAGAAGCAGAACAACAAAAAATGTTCTTGGAATGCGCAGTGTTTTGTTTCTTACGATCGTTAGATTAAAATATAATATATCTATTAATTTATGTAATTTGTGGAGATACTTCTTTTATTAGGTGTAAATATTAAATTCTTATTGATTTATCACCTAAGAGTAAAAACTTTGTCAAACACAAGTAGGTACTTATCATCATAATGTCATTATTAAAAGTCAGGTAGGTACCTACTTCTATACTCCTTCTTTCAAATAACTTGGCCACGTATAGCAATTCTATAGAAAAAGTGTGACAAGTACCTAAGGTGAAATGCAATGTAACTATACGTCTTATATTAATATACTGATCACCATATCACACTTTTATTTTAGTTATTATAAAGGCATCGTCTGGGACCTTTATGTACAGCTGTCACTCGAATCCGGGTGCTTTGCCTGAAGAACAGAGAGAGAGTATGGTGCCCTTGAGTTGATAGCCTCAAGTTGCGCCTCCTCTCCTGAAAAAATCCTGAACACCCACTGCATATAGGTACCTACTTAAAAATATAGATGAAATTCATATTCATGTAAAAATGTATACTTCGTATAAGTACTTGATATCAACAGGAGAAAGTAATATCAAATATAATAAATTATTATCGCCCGAAGGGTAGTGTTGAGAGTTGATACCAAATGAGATAAATACATTTGATACAATCACTGCCCTCAGCCCTGTGGTAGCTGACCACCCTCAGGTGGACAATACAGATATGAATTAGATACCTAAATCAATTTCTTTTTAAGCCTCTATCAGCATTATGATGCTAGAATTGATGTTGATGATGGAAAATAAACAAGCCAGTATTTATCGATTTCGCCTATCCGCCATCATGAGGCACTATGGACATGCAAGCCTTCTGCTCACCTAGGCTCGTCGAAAATAATGTGATCATATTCACCGTTTGTATAATAACTTTTTCGAAAGTGGTGTTCAAAAAAATAATCCCCATGTGATATTCAACAAGGCATCAGAAAAGACCTACCCAAATCATCATTAGTCAGTAAAAAGATGAAGTGCTATACGAGATCAACGTAGTGTACTGTGTAGTAAACGTGATACCATCCGAAAGAAGGCAAGTCGCGGACTAAAGACCTATAGACCATATAGAAGTGACTTCATGTTTCACGCTTTTCCTAGGAAGTGGATACTCGTATACGGCATAAGAAAAGAATACTGGGAATGTTGGAATGGAAATAAAGAATACTTGAATTATTTTTGATTTACAAATTTTATTCTTTTGCGTTTTTATGCGTTGGATTTTTCTACATTCCGTAGTACCAATACCAATATACAATGCAGTATTCCAACAACAGTGTAGAAGAATTAAGGACGAATGTCTGGGTTCGAATCCCAGCCGGGGTGAACTGAAATGGCGAATGTTTCTCGAGCGTTAAGTGATCACTTAAGCCAGCCGAGGTCGGTTGTAAGCCCGACAATGTTCATCCTAAATTCTTCTACACAGTTGTAGGAATACTGAAATAAAGAATATTTAAATACTGCGGTTTAAAGACGAATAACCAAAAAATGAAAATTCTACCCTGATGAATTGCTTAGAATATGACACCTATTGGGGGTAGTTATAAGGTGGAAACTGGACGAGATTGAAGAGTAAGTACCTATAAAGATATGATGAGATCCGTTGATCCATTCCATAGGTACCTATATAGAAAGATTGATAATTCTTGCTAAAGAAGTACGTCCCCTGTTGATTAGATTGTAGTCACAGAACTAAAGTATCATATTCCATATTATTTCATATTGTTACAGTGTTGGTCATATCAAAATTCAATCAACCAAAGTAGGTAGATAATTATTACAGTTTCCTCAAAATCTGAGAAAACAATTGTTAGAGCAGGTGTATCATTTTCTTTTCCCTCTCCTTAACTAGGTATTCTGATGTCATTACTAAAAATATAAATAATACTTTTGCGAGTTCACATTTTAATGAATATGTATTAAAAATATCGCTTAGTAGAATACCAGGTAGAACAGTATTGCATTTTGTAATCCCAAAGTTGGAAAAGGTAGCCTAGCAGTAGTGAATAGTGGAATTCTGTAGCAGGGAAGCCGGGACTCATATTTTTTATTTATAGGTACTTATGCCAAATAAGACCCATTGTTTTTATCATCCTAAACCAAAAGTGGTTCTAATTTTTGTATACTCCTCACTCCTCAGTTTGCTAGAGACGTGATAAATATCAAGGTATTATATACTCTTTGATAAATATGAATCTTCTAAATATCTGCATTTGTACTAGGTAGGTACAGTTATTGCTAATTCACCAAGGACAACATCATTGATCTTTCGAATTTATATTTTCCTATAATTTACCATCAATCTTATTCTGTCAATTTAATATTGAAGTTTAGTTTGATGTGTCATTGTATAAGTAAACATTTTAAAACTTAAATTCTTTGTGAAAAATGGAAACAATAACATTGAACATGTTGGAAGTATCGAAGAAAATTAATCAGAAAATGATAGTTATACTGTATTTCTTGTACATTATCATCCAATCAGAATCGGTGATCTTTGTATAATGCTCCGCCCAGTAGTTTTTCATAATATAAGTTCCCGCCCAACATAATTCAGCTTCAGTTACTTCTTCAGTAGACTGAGTATTGAAACAAGTCGTAGCTGTCAACAATAATAGTGGTGGTTAATTGTTTTCAGTGATTTGTGAATTAATTAAATTAAAATTTATTTATACGTTATTAATCCCTAAAAAATTAAACACCGAAAACTTTGTTTCACTTCCACTTATTTATTAACAGTTAGACATACAATTTGTACAATTGTAATTAAATAATAACACTTGTAACGTTTTCGGGCTGTGTGTCCATCTTCATGCGATATAGTCCGAAAACTTCAAAAGTGTATTAAATTGTAAAAAAATATAATTGTTGATAAACAAGTGGAAATGAAAAAAGTTTTTGGTATTTTAATTTCTTACTAATCAATTTACTTAAATGACATTACTCAGTGTTTGTGAAAATACATAATTAAAAAATATTTAATTACAAAAAGTTTACTATAAAAATAAGAGCAAATAAGGTAGTATCTATATTGTTTTTGAAATAATAGTCCATAAAGACGAGTGAGATCTATAAAATACGAAGAAGTGTCAGAGTTGTAATTAGTTGAAAAAGGAAATACTTCCCTATACATTATGTCATCCGATACTCGATCACCGCGAAGAGTGTTGAGGACTCCCAAGTGTGCAAGATGCAGGAACCATGGGGTGATTTCATGTCTGAAAGGCCACAAGAGAGTGTGTACGTGGAGGGATTGTGCTTGCGCCAGTTGTAGACTTGTTGTGGAGAGACAGAGAGTCATGGCTGCTCAGGTTTGTGATATTTTTTAAAAAGTTACAAGAAATGTCACCAACATCTAGAAGGGGTGGCAAGATAAAATGTTTTCTCCATTCCCCGACTATCTATCTATATATCCTCTCACACCGCGTCCCTTGCGGGGTAGGCAGAGGGGACAGAACGCCTGATCACCCTATCCTTACGCACACTCCTTGCTTCCATCACATTCATGCAGTGTCACCAGCTCTCCTATTTCTCTTAGGTACTCAAAACGCGTCCATCCTCGAGGATCTGGTCGACACTCGACATGGTTGGTTCAGGACCCGCTTCCACACCCCTTTTCGCTGACCCAGATATATATTTTTAGTCATCCTGTGTTGACTAAGAATGAGGTTTTCTGCTGAGTTTAGCCCTTTTTTAAGAAACGATAGGTATTCATAGTTTTATTTATTCGTGGTTTTATCTACTGTATACCTACCTAGTACTTATAATTAATTGCAATCGAGGGCCAGGCAAGAGTAAAGGCATCGGGATGAGGGTGATATAGGGTATGGATATGTATGTGATTTATTTCAGTTTTTTTTTATATTGTCGTAGGTGGCTCTAAGAAGACAGCAATGTTCGCAGGAAGGACTGGCAGCCTTATTGGCACAGAAGAGGCTTTACCAGAAACAGTTAAGAAGTTTACAGCAGGCTAATATTGCCAATGATATTATTAACGGTAAGTTTCCCATTTTCTGTTTTTTTTTTCAGGAGAAGAAATCTGGAAAATGTGGGTAGATTACGTAATTTTTGTTTTTAATGCAGAATAAGATTTGCCATGGTTTCATCGGAAGGGTTAGGGCTTAGGGCGTATGTCGCTTGACCTCCCTTTGATGTCTCAGCGTCGCGAAAGGCCGGCGAGACGCTGACTGCCCAACGCCGACGCTCACCTGATGGAGTTTTCACTCTGATTTTAATTAGTTAGTGCAGCTTATGTTTTTTACTTGAACTGCCATATTTCTTCTTTCGTAGAATGTATTTGACATATTTTTTAACTATGAAATATTTTCGTACATACTGAAACACTTTTGGTGCGCCTAAGGTTGTTGTTTTCTATAATCAAATCGGACAGAACCAACTCGTACTCATTTCCACAGCAATTTCATACATACTTACCTATAAAATACAAAAGAACTATGTACCTAAATCAACTTTTGATGAATAAGTAAGTAGGTATCTACTTAAAATTGTCCACTTGAATAACCTCGTGGTCAATAAATAAAAAGTGAAAAAACAAACATATAAAAGTAGGGTATATAAGTGTAGGTATAGTAATTTGAGGATAATAAGGTTCTAATTAATTTTCTAACAATTTGGTCTTGTGACGAATATGAATAATCCAAATATTACGACTCTTATAAAAAAAAACTTGGCACCTTTGCCAGCTTACTAAGTTGTATCGACCATGTTATTGTCTAATTGTTCGATAGATGCAAATCTAATAGCTCCATTTTGAATGTTTTGTTTTCAGTCTTTGTGTAAACATTTCTTTAGAATTAGTTGTATAAACATTCATTGGCTACTGAAGTATTTCTTTACATTATCCATCCATCCACAATACACCAAATTCACTGACATGGACACCAAAAACTTTTTATTACCATCAGCTTCTTCATTTCCTACCATAATATAATCCGTCTTATATCACTCTCCTACTGATGGCAGGTGTAGTGAACCATTTATACGAGTATATCATCCATTAATAATTTTATTTTTGTATCTTGTACTTATAAGGACGAAATCAGAGGGATGTGTTGTTCGATATTTCGTATTTTTTCGACACTGCCTTTGTGGTATTACTAAATTTACAGTTATCTGCTATGTTTTTCATGTAACTAAAATGAATTAAGTGCGTGTGCTACAAGTTTCGATGCAGACCGATCATTTATGAGCACTTCTCTAAAATGCCTGAATGATGTTTCTGCATCGAAAACGAAATCGAAAGTAAAATTTAGCAATTTTTATAGATGTAAAACTCGCTCAAAATATATACGGATGTGTAAATTATTTGCCAATTTAAAAATGTTATAGTATAGGCTTCGCTCACCAGCTAGGATATTTTTAAAAGGAAGTTTGGTGATTAAAAAGTCTGAATCTCTTTGCCTTCCGGGATCTTGTATACAGGGTTCCTTGAATGGAATAGTGTACCAGCTAATCATTTGTACAGTCGTAATTTCAGCACCAGATGATATCGTCAGTCGTCACTAATTGGTGCAATACAATGCAAAGATTGAGCGAGATATACCTAACGTGAGGCGAGTTAGAATATCGGAAAATCTACATTACAAAAATGGCGAGTTAATTCCCATTGAAAATATCTGTTGACGGTCCCTTAAATTTAAGATTGCTCATTAGCATTACGATTTGTTGCAGTGCTGAATTCAGCTATGCAAAATTTATATTTCAGAACAATTAAATACCTCCATCTTTTTCTGTTTATTCTTGACTTAGCTATGGTATATATCTTCAGCAAAGGTCTCTTGAACTTTCCAGGACTTCTGGCAGTTAACCGCACCAGCCACATTCTCTCGTCACACACACCTTTGACACTGTTTTTGTCTTTGTTTTCTTTTGACTGTTTTAGTCAAATTCAGGAGGGACCCACTAGTCTTAATCCAACCCCCTCGGCTTCCAAAGCATTTATCCAATGAAAACGGTTATGGAATTATAATATGTATATAGGCAGTTCTATATTTCATTAACTATTTCAGTTCGGTTCTGTCTACAAAAAAGCTCCACCAGCTGCACCCACCTGGCCTTTGAAATAGAAACAATTTATTATAAACAATATTATTATATTGTTTGATGTTCTCTTCTCTTCTCAATATCACAAACACAACACAACACAACACAACACAACACAACACAACACAATGGAAGCTCTTCATAATAAAACTTCATCAAAGGATCTCAACTGCAACATCGCATTTAAATTATTTTATTATCACATCGTGTATCACTTTTATTGTTTTACAATGCTTGCTGTATATGTAACATACTTAAGTACCAATAAGCACCTACAAAATAACTTATTTTATTTATTTACATATTTATATCTAGGAACTAGGTAGTATGGTACTAAAAAATTAAAATACAATTTATACATACCTAAGAACTTATTACTCTTATTGTTAGTATTTTCTTAATTGTAAATAATGTGTGCCAGTAACAATTAAAGATAATTAATTTATTCATTAGTCATTACTTTTAAGTGAATTTTTGGTGAATTAACATTTTTAAATTTCTAAAAACGGGATACCTATAAGTTCCCGCCAACCTTACTAAATATGCTTTAAATATGCTTTGGAAAAAATAGAGTAGACATCTTTATATAGGGAATGACCGTAAAAGATTTTTTATGCCGTGTATAGATTACTCAATAAAAAATGTGAAAAAGACCTCCGATCTTTTTTCCGAAAGACAGCAACTCGTTTCCCGAAAGTCTCGGAGATATTTTTTTTATATTAAGAATATGCATTAAAATCTAGGGAATGACCCTAAAAGTTTTTTGATTGAAGCGAAATTAACCCCCAAAAATGGAAAAGACGCTATTTTTGCCATTTTATCATGCGATTGTTCACCTTAAGAGTGTGCATACCGACATTTCAAAAATTTGTAAAAACGGGAGACCTTCTATCTCGACAACCGTTACTAAATATGTATTGGAACAAAATAGGGTAGACGCATTGAACCTTTATCTAGGGAATAACCGTAAAAGATTTTTTATATCTTGTATAGTTTTCTAAAAAAATAATTTTAAAAACACCTCTGATCTTTTTTCCGAAAGACGGAAACTCGTTTCCCGAAAGTCGCGGAGTGAAAATTCTTTTTTGTACTGATAATATGCATCAAAATCTAGGGAATAACCGTAAAAGTTTTTTGATAGACGCAAAATTAACCCCAAAAAATGGAAAAAACGCTATTTTTACAATTTTTTCATGCGATTGTCACGCAATTTTGAACCTTAATGCCGTGGGAAATGTCTGTGACGTCATTCCTGGTGCCATGCCCTTAATGCCGCGGGAAATCATCGTGACATCATAGTCGCGGACCATTATAAAGCTCCTGTGAACTTTATTATATCAATATCTACATATACTAAGATTTTAGAGTTTGAAAACCGTTGTTTTATGAAACGATCCCTTTCAGTAGCGGATATGATATGTTTAACAACATTATTTTATTCTATAGTTTTGTTTTGACGGAGACATGACACCCTAAATCTATACTAAATAAATAAATATTATTATTCTACTTGTAGGTAGGTACGCCTTTCATAGTGAAATAATATAATCTACCTCTAATACTAATTTTATTTATTTATTTATTCACTGACGGATCACTTTGCTAGTGAGTAGCGAGACATGTAACACCTTTCAGTAGCTAGCTTGTAGGTATACGTAGGTAGATATAGTTGGTACAATTAGAAATATGTAAGTAGGTATATCTACTATCTCATCTATACGTTTATTTAGTACTTACAGCTTACAGATCTACCTTCGCCCAATCGCAATTTTTGTGGAAAAATACCTAATTGTGAACTAAATGGATTTTCACAACAATTGTTGCAAATTTGTGATGACTAACAAGACCAATAACGATGTGTTATGGGAGGCAAGGACGTATTTAAGGGGGGGCGAGGGGGTCGCGCCCCTCCCCGAAATGTTACCTGATTACCTATTGAAGAAGAAACGTTATTTTAAATCGTTTTTATGAACTAAGTATCTGCCATCACTTCACCCATTTAAAAAAAAATAGAAAAGGCGTTATGTATCTTTTTGTGCACAATAATTTTATGACCGAACTTTTAAACACGTCCTTTTTCACTCACCTACATGAAAAATTACGGCTGCGGCGCTATTTCTTTTTTGATACGTGTGGATCGGCTCTCTCCGAAATGAAAATCTATATACCCAGTAATGGGAGGTTTTGAGTACCTACGAACTAGGTAGAACACGGTAGATTGATGTTCGTAACATGTGATGTTATCTGATATTGTGTGTAAAAAATAGGCAGTTAAGTTATTGAGGATTGGTAGGTACATACATATGTAACGCTGCCTAGGCCACGTATAGGTATGTACCTAGTATGCCGTCTCACTGTCATTTTTTTGTCGAGTAGATGGGTAGTCGGCAAAAAATGATCCTTTGTAGACAGTCTGTCTCCGTTCTGCCCTCATTAGTAGAATATGTCAAAATAATTTTAGATAATTATTATCTACTGCCTATATCTAAATTGTATTCACTTTCGCACCTATATCTATATACCTACAATCTACGAGTATACATAGGGAACATAAGTATAGTATAGTCAAATACGCACAAAATATATACCAGAGTAGTCTTACACCAACAGGTGACAGGATAAAAAAACGCACAAAAAGGAAAATCCTACACCGGTTTCTGGTTGGATTCTAGTTAGGGTTGCCAAACGTCCCGGCTTACCGGGACTGTCACCGGTTTTACGCCTCACGTCCCGGTGTCCCGAACAAACCTTTCGGGACGCCCAAATGTCACGATTTTCGAAAATGTTGGTATATTCTGATAAGTTTATGTATAAAGCAAGGAACTACCTAGAAAACCAAATTATGAACTGGCGTCGTCGGAATTTTTTTATCCATTGTTTTTATTTTATCTCAAAATTTGAAATGTAAAGGTTTTTGTCTCTGCAGATTTTCCTAGGGACTCCACCCCCCTGTCGTCGAAAAATTATTTGGATGCATTTTTAATTGGAAAAAAAAACTTAAAACTTTTTCGTCGACGGGGAGGGGGGGGGGGTGTCCCAGTTTGACTTACGAGAAATCTGTCAACCCTAATTCTAGTAGAAATATTTAAAGATTATATTTTTACATTTTATTTGCAGGATATCAGAAATATGCCGCACCATTCACTGGAGATCCTGAAATGAACGAACGGTTGCGTAAGAGAAGATCGTTTGCCGACAGTGCCTTGGAGTCTGTTCCCGCCATGCCTGGTGGTCCAGTGAGGGCTCACACAGCAGCTTTACTACGTACACGACTACTCAACGATGATCAAACTCCATCTCAACACGTCATACCATACTTACTCAATCCCATTTCACTACAACACAGCTTACAAAATCATACAGTTAGCAATTTTCTTCGAGATTTCGTAATACGAACAGAACATTTAAGAAGAAATCACCACGAAGGAGCTTTTCCTTTGTTGAAACCATGTGGTGACTTCCAAAGCAGTAATACGTCTTCCTTTATACATTTACAAACAATTTCATCGGAAGGAGAGGGTTCCGAGAGAGAGGACACTGTACTCTCAATAGAATCTGAGAAGTTGTCAATATGTGAGATTAGAAATATGTCGGAAGAGAAATCAGCTGATAATTTAACATCTAATAAGCTTTCTTTCTCAATTGAGTCAATTATAGGAATAAAATGAAACAAAAATACTACTTAATAAAAATATTACCAATGTTACTTACTGAATATGTATAAGTATTTTATTTTATATCAGTTTTTACATATAGTAGTATGTACACTATGTATTGAAATATATAACATTAAATGTTTAAAAACTTAACAATGATTAAAAGTTTGTATTATCATTATCAAAGAATATGGAACCAGACGACATTGTTATCTATTAAATTATGTCTACAAGAAGACAAGCATTTTCTATACTAAATATTTTGTAATCATACAACAGGTGGGTTGGTCATATAATTGCATGGAAGAAAATTCTTTTCTTCCCATTAATTAATTCCCAATTGATGAAAAGACAGATGAGTTTAATTCTGATATGTTGCAGAATTGATAGAGGCATCAGCTCTAACAAATGGGCTTATAATTGAATTTGTTTTGTCTGAAGTAATCATAGAAACTATATGTATATAGTAATTTATTCCAATAAAAATTGAAATCAAATTGATGTAATGCCACGTTATATGTATTTAGTA
This sequence comes from Ceraclea dissimilis, assembly GCA_963576895.1. Taxonomy (NCBI): domain Eukaryota; kingdom Metazoa; phylum Arthropoda; class Insecta; order Trichoptera; family Leptoceridae; genus Ceraclea; species Ceraclea dissimilis. The sequence goes on along the minus strand of OY756362.1, from coordinate 6,054,757 downwards.
ATATTAAACATTTTATTATTACTCAACATGGGCTTCATGTCAAAGAGAAATTTATGAATCTTATTCTGCTCTACCAAAGCCTCAGCTTTTATCATTGCTTGAATATCAAACGCGATGGCGCTGTGTAATGTCGCCTTCGTGACATACGCATCGTGAGATATTGTAGTGAACCATATATTATGAGCGCTCAACATTGCAGATAATCCCATATTAAATCTAGGTACTGGTTTGGACTTGTAATTCTGTTCCATCTTACTTAAACTGATACCTCCATTACTTTTCAAACAAATATTATATTCCAACATATAACCAACAGACGTTGGAAATTGGAACGTTACATTCGTAACATCAAATGTCTCCATGTCTAATGTACGTTTGAATGTGTTTGAATATTGCCTAACAATTTCCAGTAAAGCGTAGGATACATTTAACGGATTTGCAGTGTTAATATCGATATCAAAAATTCTTGTAACAATCAACCCACTTTGTAAATATCTGTGATCAGTCAATGGATGAAGGATTTTGTCTTCCACAGAGATAATGTTGTCTGCGATGGAATCTTCTGATGAATATTTGTTATCTTCATTTGTTGAATACTTTCTTGGAAACAGTGATTCTATAACACCGTTGATATCTCTCACTCTTCCAAATATTTCTATTTTATCCGCATCGTTTCCAAACAGGCCGATGCTAAATTTAGCGTAAGTAGACCATGGTAATGTGTTTTGGTATATATTGACGCTTGTTAATTCTACTTTAGAATTAAAAACTGAGAAGTTACTGTAATATTCAAAGTACTTTGCATGGTTTGGAATGTATGTCATGTATTCAGTTTTCAAGAAGGAGTCTTGGATTATTTGAGTGACATTATTTCTCCAGGCGTCGGGTAATGTTTGAGATTTCCTAAAGTGATCCCAGATAAAGGTAGTAACTTCATTTATTCCTTCGACATTGAAACTTACAATAATATGGTGAAGGATATCATCAGATGGACATTTACATAAAGCCAAGTATGCGGATATTCTGACTTCGGCATTATCTCTCTAAAACAAAAACAATACAACATTAAAAAAATATGATATTGGATTTTCAAATGATACGACATGGTACGAATGACCATCTACCACAGCATTTTCTTCGAACATAAAACACATAAAAGAAGAAAAAGAAGTGAATGGTTTTACAATGCTCTTTCTTACCCATCTTGTAAATGTTTCCTTCAGGTATTGACTTTTGCTAGAACAAGACATTTTCCTTAGAGACTCTATAGCTGTCATACGAAGTACTGGAGGTTGAGTTGATTTCTATAACAAATAATAAGTTGTATAACATACGCTGCAGTTCAAGAATCTTTCATAAAATGAACCATTTTATTTACCGTAATAATTTCACCAATGAGGGACATTTGATTGGTTAACCCTGTGTTTCCTATAGCCAGTAATGCCAATGTCAAATTACGCTGATTAAAGTTTTTAAGATGAGTTTTCAATAAGGCGTCCCAGTAGTTGATGTAATATTTGACATTATCATCTTCGGTACAATTCGGAGTATTCCTGCAGAAGTTCAACACCAATCCAGATATTGCTAAGTCGGCATCTTCTATGTGCAGAAACATCTGAAAGATTAGTAGAGTAATTGTATAAAATGTTGTATAAAACCAAATGAATTTAACAAAGTAAATGACAGGTTCGACTGCTAATCCAGTGCGCGCGGGCACGATCCCTGATGCCGACCTACTCCACTTCACGACACAAGCTTTTCAAGCTTACTGTGAAGTGTACAAAGGTGTATTTGGGTTTATTTTAATAAACCTAAATTCATTTAAAAAAAAAAAAACAGTATTCTTTGTACCTTAACATCACTTAGTAATTGCTTGCTTGGATATTTAATGAATGGTAAAGATTTCAACCATAAAATCAGCTCATAATCTTTGATTATTTTTCTCCAATGAAGATAATTCAACATCTTTATGCTTGCAGTTGTTTTAGAGCGAAGAATTGCCTTCACCAATTTGCTAAAATAAAAACAATGTTATTACTAAAGGTAGGCATATTTTGACGCATATTTAGTAATTTGATTTGTACCACTGAAGATTATTTACTAAGTAACATTAGTTTGCAATAGCATTTTAAATAATTAAGTGGACACAAAATTTGTTTAAAGGACAAATCTAATATGAGGCATCAGAAACAAACTTGAGTCACCCACCTGACGTGCTGTTGGAATTGGCTTTCAAATATTTTAAAAGCATTGACAAGTTCATCGTAAGTAGCGTTCCTTATAATTGTATTGAAACTATGAGACGTCATGACTTCATTAAAGTCTGTGTCGTACATTTTGGCAGCACGTTCTAGAAATTCTTGTAAATTACTCATATCTAAGGTATTTTCTTTATTCACAAATTTCAATGTAAGATTCTCATTGATGAAGTCATTTTCTGAAATGATAAACAAAGTTTGAATACTGTGTGTTGGTGAGTATTTGAGAATGTTAACAAGACGGAGCGTTGGTCACATAATTATTAAGTAATTTCTAACTAAGTAATTATAGAACTTGAAGGGGTGTGAGATTACGTATTTATTTATTAAACAGTACATGCTTGTAAAAATTGGACATGAAACAGATTATTATTATAAGAAAACAAGTTGTATTCAAAGGTTTAAAAATACAGTTTTATGAAGCAATATGAACAAGTTTGCTTAGGATATTTAGTTAATCTATGTATATTTACCTGAAAGTTTTGGTTCCCATTGTTTAATGATGACTCGGTCCAAGTCTAAATGTTGTGTAATATTACTTACAGCCAGGTTTACTTTACTGGCGTGTGGATGAAACTTCTGCCTCTCCTTACACGTGACCTGAACTGGTTGTTCCATGTTGCCCAACACATACTTGCACACCTGCGTGTTCCTGTAATACACAAAATCATTTTTAGTATCAAATATGCAATATTCTTCTTCTTCTTTTCAGCCCCTTTCCCTCCACTGCTGGATATACCCCTCGCCTTGTCTCTTCCACAATTCTCTGTTTTGGGCGCTTTGCCTCCACCAATGTCCCACCGACTCGATGATATCATCGGCTCATCTCCTTTGTGGTCTCCCTACACATCGTTTATTTTCATAGGGTCTCCAGCTCAGTACTCTGGGGGTCCATCCGTCATCCTTTTGCCTTGCCACATGACCCGCCCACTGCCATTTCAGTGTCCCTACTCTCTCCGCAATGTCTGGGACCCTTGACCGTCGTCTTATATCATCATTTCTTATCCGGTCTCTCAAGGATACACCTATCATTCGTCTCTCCATTGCTCGTTGAGTGCAATATACGGGGACAATTTTTATCACATTCAACACATTTTACTTACTTGAACAAATCTGCAGCCTCAATATAATTCTGGTCAATAAGATCACTTTTAAACGACTCTTCTCCTCCCCATTGCAAACAATCTTTGTAAATTCTCCTTTTCTTCAATGTCTTCCATCCGTCTGCCTCTCCAGATGTATAATTGGTCTTACAATTACCCCAGATAGTTCTCTAAAACAATAAAAAAGTTACAACACTAAATCATAATACATTTAATACATTGATTAATTCTTTATAAATACAGTTTCTTTTCACCTCCTGCGTTGTGTATTGCGATGTTCCATTTTGCAATTCAAATTGCAGCATAGACAATATGCCTCGCTTGATATTTAATACCCAAGTTGGTTCACTTTTGGCGACGCACAATTCTTCAATAATCCCATTGTGGTAATGGAATTTCACTTCATGTTTTGCGAGAGATTCAGAAAAGTTTCTATAATAATTTGGTTCGTCATCAACAATATCTTGCATTGATGCATTGTATATCTGAAATAAATATTTAATGAATAATTTAATACACTTATAAGATAGTTTCACTTCTCTTTCTATTACTTAGTTCTTTAATTGTCATTTGGTGTTTAAGGTCCTATATGCTGTCATTGGGCTTTGGCGCCCTGAATTGTACTCAGCAAATACTGAGGGAATCGTCTTGAAACTGAAGACAGCGATAGATGAAAGTATGGACTGCAGATCGGCTGTTTTAGAATTACAGGATTTGGAAATTACTTGAATAAAAAAATATTCCTAAAGTACCCCTAAATTTACGGGATCTGAAGATTTTCTGTTCAGTTTTTCAGATGTAAAAGTATAATTTAGCCAAAATACTGGTAATTATAGTTTTAACAAATTGACTGTTTTAGATTTCTAAATTTCTTCCCAGGTTTCTTTCAAAAAGGTATAATTCACTTTATCGCTTACATTATTCTTATTTAACGCTAACATTCTCATACAAAATGTGAAAAAGTTGAAGCAAAAATAAAACAATTTTTGCTCAGTGCATATGCCCCCTTAAGATGAGTATGAAAAGGACTGATTAAATTTAAAATATACAAAATCAAGCAATTTATAAAATCGTAGCATACCTCTATTACAAAATAGCACGGAGTTATAACATGAAGCTCTATTTCAGCTGCCAATCTAAGGCTATTATAATATTCTGCATCCTGCTGTAGTTTGCTGGTCACATTAACATAAGAATATGAATCAGCTGTGTAATGGTACACGTATGTGTGAGACTGTTTGAACATTACTTTTTGATTCTCTTGACATGGTTTGGAGCACTTTGAAACATCGCCAGATACTGAAAACGGAGAACATGTAATTTTATTAACGTAAGTTTTTATTTTTCCTGGTAACAGTATCTCTCCCTGAAAGATTAGTATGGTTAACAATCTGTTTATATTGTTTTTGAATAACACAACTTTTTTGTGAGAAACATTGGATTTTCTACATGTCGTAGTTGAAATAACAATTAGTTAACTCAATACATATACAGCAAAGGATGGACTTTCCATTGGGGAAAGTTATTGAAGTGGTACTTAATTAGTGGAGTTACTTAAGTGTAAAGTGATCACATAAAACCAGCCGATGATCAATTTTAACTCAAGCCTGAGATGATCCTTTGCTGTATATCTGTTGAGATAAGTACTTGTGATCTGTTTTAAACTGAATACCTGATAAACAAAATATAAAACTGTTTAGGTATTTACCTTCTGATGTTAATATTATCCCACAAAGAAGAAGTATTATCCTGGATGTTATCATCTTGAGTGTTGTGTTTACTTTGAATGAACTTGTACATAATAAAGTACTGTGTACATAGAGACTAAATAGAATAATTGTTGGAATCTACTTGAGTTAGATTGGATAATCGCCTCCAATCCTCAGATAGGATTCAGGAGGAGATAATACCTATAGTTGCTGTCATTATGTCATCAAAACATCAACCAACATGCAAATTATTGTTATGATATGACGTAGTTTCATAAATTTAATTTCATTGTTTTGTTGATGCGCCATCAGGACATCTTCCCAAGGATAATTTAAGAGTAATGAAAGGAAGAAGAAATTCTCAAATTTGTTATTTTGCTCTTTCAATACTTCAAAAATATCTACGTACTACGTGTATGCTACGTGTGGCACTGGGCACATAAAAATGGTACCTACCTTTCGTTTTTTTCTTTTCCTGAAGTAAGGTGAGCTTCAAATTTTCCAAAGTGCAAGTCCTGACACAATATTTCCACAAACCCACTACACCTTCATACTCATACTTGCCACTTATTATAACTTGCTTCATTTTTCAATTGAATTATACGTAGCCAGCGGCCAAGTTATAATAAAATAAAAATAAACGCTAACTTAGTAGTACATTATCATTCGCGCGCTTTGCTTTCCCGGCTTTCCATACTTTTTTCACTTTTGGGAGAACTTCTTTTTCTTCAGTTTTGTCTCGGAGTAGCCGTAGCTCGTAGTCTTGGAGTGCGTTCTGTATCCGTTAAAATTCACTCAGCGATTCGCTCGATTGTTTATGGTTCTATTGTTCGCCGTTCTATCATCGGTGCGTTTCACTCGGTTGTGCGAGTCAACGTGTTCTATGTGCACGGTTGACACGCTCGGTTGTTGCGAATAACACCCAACAAATTTGTTGGGTGACATTCGCTCGCCATAGATAATAGAAGGGTCCGCACGTGCAGTTCACTCACTCTTATTAACACGCAATATGTCTATCCCTCTCTACCAATGAAGAGTGCAGTGATATCGCTATCTCGATGTATATCTATCAACTCACTCTTATTAGTACTCTCATATCTCTATCTCTGTTTGACAATTCCAATTGGAACAGTCACCCAAATGCGTTCTGCTTCGCGCGATAATCACTCGTTGACACGCTGAGTGAAAATTAACGGATACAGAACGCGGCCTTGGATGAAATCCAAGCTCGTAGTAGGCCTATAGCATGCCTATAGCATGCCTATAGCCTAGCCCAGAGATAGCAGGTAGGATTGGTAGGGACCTTTTGGGTTCTTTGGGTAGGTCCAGCAGAAATTTTAAATTATTTTTGTATTTTTTCTCCATTTTTTATAACTGGCAACAAGTGACAGATATGGCAACACTAGTAATAGGGGTGTATTAAAATGTTGGTAACTGCTCTTTAATTTAACAGTTAAAACCAAGCTGTTCTTTTTCTAAACAGCGATTTTGTGACATTGGTGTTCTTTGGCATTTTTTATTTTAACGCGCATCCGTGATCAACGGATTTAATAGACTTTTGGTATTATACTTATATTTTTGATTCTCAGTTCTCAAATTGAGAAAATGGAACCCATTTATGTAATTATGTCGGTAGTGAGGTGAACAGTGATTTTATTTAATTAACAGTTTGTGATGATACCGGTTAATTTTGTTAAAATGCTACTGTTATTTTTATAATTGGAAGCTTACATCTCTAGCAGTCGACTGTCAACTGTCAAAACGAAAAATGTGGCGGAAAACGAAACTTGTAAAACTTCGTGTTTTGCCGATTGTGTTTTGCAAAACTTAAGAAAAAAAGTAAACAGGTATTCTTGATTTATCGTTATTGTGTAAACTTGTATTATACCTTGTTATTATTATTATAAAATGAAATACGTGTGATGTTTTTATCGATAAAAACTTGCCGAGTACAACTGAAGTAGGTACCATGGCCACTTTTGATTTATGAATATTCATTTGCGTACTCGAGTGCCTTGGTAAATAAACACTTCGAGCCTCAAGTGGAATTAAATAAGATAGATACAAGTAATGTGTAGGTAATTTACGAGTTTACGAGTCTATTACGATGTATTCAATCGGGATAATAGTCGTGTTTATCAGTTTGTCCATTGCGTGTAAGCACAAAAATATAAATTAGCATTTGTAGTGATTTATGCAAAATATTTCCTATCTAAATGTCTAAATATGCATTAGTATTATGCAGAATTTTATGTTATCGATGTATTGTGAAAATGCTGGCATAAATATGCCATTTTTTATTTTTGTTTTTTTACCTATGTTTTGTTTTAATTTTTGTTTCATAGGGACAAGAGCTACCACTTACTACAGAGATGCAACACAGAATCTGAACGAAAGTGCAGTTGTCAAAGATGTAAAGTTTATTTTATATACAAGGTATGGAGGTGTTTTTTTAATCAGTTTCTGATATAATTATTAATATTACATATCATGTAGATCAGCATTTTCACTTTGTATTATGCAGTGCAGCCAAGACACACATTAAAAAAAAGTTATTTTAAGTTATTATAACTCTGTACCATGTGAACAATATTTAAAATGAAGGAGAAGAATAACTTCTTATGGACTGATTAATATTTATCTTACCAAATAAAACTTAGATATTTAAATAAGTATAAATATTACTTAATATTTTCTCATGGAATAATTCAGGAATAATGCTGCTTCTCCAGAATATTTGAGCATCGGGAATGACACTGGGTTATTGTTATCTTCATTTAATCGCAATCTTCCGGTGAAAATTATAATCCATGGATTAAACGGAGGACTTCATGATGATATCAACACATTTCTGAGACCAAGTAAGACTTTGTACATTGTTTCTTTTTAACAAGTGAGGATATTGCTCTATCGTTTCTAAAAATATGTAGTTTGAGAGTTCAAGAGAGTGCAAAACTGATTCCTGGATGTAGGCAATTTAGTACCTACTAACCTTACTAAACTTTTATGGCGATTTACTTTTCTGGGATTGAATACTTACCAATATCTTTATAAAAGAAGATCAAATGAAATTGTACTAAGTAGTTTGGCTGGTATGAAACATAATCAGATTTTGGTGATGTTAGCCATCAAAAAACTAAAGAGCAATTCAGTGTATAAAAATTAGAAGAAGTTTTCAGTAATGCAATATGAGACGAGACATCATAGGGTGGCTGTTTTGTAATGTGTTGCATTTTCCAGCTTTATTGCAAGTTTTGGATGTAAACGTGATAACAGTAGACTGGAGTATTGCTGCCTCTGGAGACGCTTCAGTAGTTGTTCCTAGAGTGCCTATAGTAGCCAAATATGTAGCAGCATTCCTCAGTTGGCTAAATTTGTATGTTAAGGGACCTTCTCCGGCTATTCATTTAATAGGTTTCAGTCTCGGTGGACAAATGGCTGGAATGGCGGGACGTCACTGTAATTTTACTGTGGACTTTATAACATGTGAGTTTCATCGTAATAATCCATCAACCAATATAATTTATGTATAAGATTAATCTTAATGTAACAAAGCCTAATTTTATTTGTAGCTTTGGACCCGGCTAATGTGAAATGGGAATCAGAAAAAGGTGTTCGCCCATCAGATGCCAAATATGTTGAAGTGATTCACACAAGTGCAAATAATGTCGGAATTCTACAATCTGCTGGTCACGCAGACTTCTATCCTAATAAAGGAACTGTGATGACTGGTTGTAGAGAAAATGATCTCGGGTGTAATCACATTAGAGCAGTGTATTACTATACAGATTCAATTGATCATAAAGGATTTATGGCGATGAAATGTAACAGTCTTGATGAACTTTTGGATGATAAATGTGCCAATATTGGACGGGCCCACATGGGAGGAGCTAACCCAAAAAATGCGTGAGTATTTTCAGTAATATCCAGTTCTGTTTAAGAAATAGAAATTTGAATATGTTGTCCTTTGAAATAAGGATTCTGATTCCTAAACACTTCCCTGGACACTTCATAGTAAACACATTATAAATTCTAGAGCCAATTACTCAATTAAGATAAGTACTTCAGCTGATAGGTTTGTAAATAGTTTTTTTTTTCACAGATCTGGTGTTTACTATTTGGAAACAAATGCTGAGAGGCCTTATTACAAAGGATAGTTGCATATTTTCTGATTATATTTTGGACTCGAGGGAGGGAACAAAATTTCTGTAATGGTATAATTAAAATCTTTCCAAAAAATAATAAAATTATTTTCTTTTCCTTCATGATCAGGCCTATGTATTTTTTTACATCCTAGTTGGAAACACATTTTATAGCGTGGCGCTTCTTTGATTTATTGTTTTGTGTAATATTTCGTTTTTTCATACACAGATGTCTATGCATAAATAAATAAATAAATCCCATTACATAATTATCCTAAATATGAGATCCTGTGAGTATGATTCACCTCAGGATTTAAAACCACCAACTCATCTGTATTAACGAAGGAGGACCTCTGGCAGTAGAGGACCAAATATCAAAGTGCCTTCTGTTTTTAATTCCTCTGCATCTCTGATACTTAACAAGACTTTCCACAAGACACCTGACCATCCAAACCCATGTGAGAGGAGTGGCCTGGTGACTTCGAGAGACATTAGGGTCAAGTAGTAATAATAGTAGTGACTTGTTCAAATGACTGATGCTGAATGTAAAGGTAATTTGTTTTCAAATATTATAATACATTAGGTATCCCTGTGTACTAATAGAAGTATCAATTTTTGTCACAGTAGTTAGATAACATACATACTTTCTTGGATATAATGTAGGTCAATATTGCCTGTTATTCCACCTAATGATATTTTGATATGCAGTGAGTAGAATAAGTGTTGGGTTTTTGTTATCTATAGAGTAATATCTATGTATTGTGTACAAATAGTATTTCCATAGACTGGCCTATGAGTGCCTCATGTAGGGGACATTTGTTTTGTATAGAAGATGATACAAGCTGACTCAATATTGAATATTGTAGGTATTTGTAGAAAAAACTTTGTAAAGTTATTAGTACCTACTTAGTTATAGAAATGTATGTAAGTAGGTAAATTAGTAAATTAATATGAAGAAATTAACTGTATCCAAAAATACATAGTTAGATAAGTATGTCTATACGTACAAGCCTGTTTAAAGAAAAATCAGAAAACAGTGTAAGCGTTTGATACATTTAAAAAAATGTATTTGGGCATGTTCCCTCAAACACAAATTCTTTTCAAACTTGAAATGAGTCGTTGAGAGAAATATGTTGTCACCACCAAGATTTGAACTCAGAACCTGCCTAGTGAAAAATACGCGCGTCAACTAGCTGCTCTCACTGTGTATGTATTTGAAATAAGCATTTAAATGCTGTTTTAGCACTGTCTAAAAAGTGTGAAGTTATTTTCAACCCAGTTTCAGGGATCTGACATGAGTATTTTTTATATTGACATTTTTTAACAGACCTTGCGTTAACTGTAGGACAAACGTAAGTATATACATACATGCAGCACACTGCTAAGTGGACTTTCCGTCGCGGTTTAGCGATCTCATTTTTATTGGCGACAATTTTGTTTGACGATGGGTCAGTTCGTATTTTCCGTCACCTGTCGCCCCGGCGTCTATCTATGAGCGTCGCGGCGCTATGTTTATACAGCCGACACCCTGCATCCCTCAACTTCTGCCCTCTACCCCTGCTTTCTAAGCTCAGTGGATAACTAGCGGTTGTCAGGGGAGGGTGCGTCGTTACGTGGAGATTGTTTTGAAAATACGATAAGGGAAAATTTTCGAAAGTTTTCGGCGGGAAAGAGAATGAAATTGGCGCGGGAAGACAAAACGTGAAAACTAAAGATTTGAAAAGCATGATAATTGTATGGATGTTTTCTTTATTTCGATTAGGTTACATAAATTTATTTTACTTACACTTGGATACATTATTTTTTGTTTTTTCCACTTAGGTAACTTATTAGTACGTGCATTTTGTTTTAGGTATGCGTATGCCGTATGGGCTAGGTATAACTTCGACTTCGATAAAAATGTAGTATTTGTGTAGAAGTTTTACTAGAATATTGTAATATAGGTACAGAAATATTTACCAGGACAATCGTGTTGCCGCGATTTTCTCCAGCTAACCAGTAATAACCACATTTATTTATTTTAAGTAAATTTCCACATTCATTTGAAGAGATATATATTCAGGGCCGTCCCTAGACGTAATGCCGCCCTTAGGCAAGTACCAAAATGCCGCCCCAAAATTTGTGTAAATTAATAGGTACCGTAAAATAGAGCTCACACTCCGTAACAGTTTCCAAATACATAGTAGGTATGTGGAGCAACTAACATTTTAAAATTGATTTGGCATGGAAACGAACAAATAGCGCCGCAGGCGAAATTTATTGAAAAAAGGGTGTGCTGATGAATATGTTTGAATTTGAGTATATTGCAAAAGACAAAGGACAGTGTAATCAGCGCCGCAGGCGATTTTTTTGTAACAAAACAGTAGGTATTAGGAACATAAAATTTAGGTAAAAGGTTTTAATGAAACAATCGCGATTTAATAGATTGTCACAATGAAAAAACATAAAAACCTATTAAATTACAAGTAAATTACATAACATAATTGAACTTACCATATCCACATAAAGTTTTTTGATTGTGAATTGCACACATACCATAGGTTCCTTACGCATACCTGCTTCACTTTTTTTTTTAATTAAATCATTTAGAAAAAGAAAGCAAGTATGTATTTTATACAATATACATACACCTATACCTATACACCTCGCGCATTATTCCACATTTGTATTAAAGAAAAGTTACCCGTGCACAAACAGTTTACATTATCTTACGTACTCGTATTTTCAAAAGAAAATTACTGGCTTTTTCTTATGAAAATTGTTGATTATTTCATTCGAATTTAGTTCACTAGCCGCTGGTATTTCATTTAGCTTTATAAAACTTTTCATGTTTAACGATTCAAAAAATGAAAACTTAAGTATATCCTTTACAGAGGAAACAAAAATAGTCTTGACACATGGAAAATTAAAACAATACAAATTATACACCAGTTTAACAAAATGATTATTTTATTCCAAGAATAATTTTTAAAACGGACTAAATAACTGAGAACATGTATTTACTCATTACTGCATTATTGAAGGTATAGATACTCTGAGATGATATTTCGCGTAGACAAACATTAGAACAAACCGAACGTCGATCGAATACTGAAGATTTTACGCAAAATGACAATTTGTGTTTTTTAAATATACGTACCTACTTTATATATCTACCATGCACCTTCTATAATGTAAAAAATAACCATAAAAATAATTTCAAAAGTCTAAGATCAAAAAGACAATAGGAAAGGCGGCGAAAGATAGTTTTATTGGGGAGCATTGTTCTTCTGGACGGTCATAATTTCATTGTTAGAAGGTGTCCTATTCAAAACATTCAAAGTTGTTTTGACTGCAATAGCCAACATGTGCTTGGATTCTTTGAACAAAGGGTGGGTGGTAAACATGTGTTTTTTATTATGTGACTTAGAATTTGACATTCACGTGTTTATTGATTTCACGAGCCTTTTGAAACCAAGAGTTCTCAAAGTTCATTAAACCAGCAGTTCTCAATTTTTCCTATATTTTTTTTACTATTCATTCAGATTGCCGCCTCCTCGTTTTGCCGCCCCTTCAGAGTGCCGCCCTTAGGCATTGCCTAACTTGCCTATTAGGTAGGGACGGCCCTGTATATATTTATATATTCTTTATGTTTAGGGGTGTACTTCTGTAATTCGTTTTATATTTAGTTACTTGTTTATTTAGAAAACACGCACAATAATACTTTTGATTAAGTTGCAGTGAAATAATGTAGGGAACCATGCGTCGATATCTTTATTGATGACACGTTGAAAGATTCGTATAAATTAAAAAAATGTTTCTGGAGAATGTGTTTTTAATAATTACTATCTGCACATCGGTGACGATTGTGAGTGGGTATCTGAATGTGTTCATCAGCCAGCCGGAAGTGAAGAAGTTGCTAGGTAAGAAAAACTGTACAAGTTGAAAATATCAACGCAGGGAATCCCCTAAAATGTTATACAATAATAGCTCAATCTCGGGTGATTCTGTAAATTTGCATGAAAAGATCGTCTTGATTTTACTTGACGATTTCTTTATTTTTCTGATCGGATGCTAGCTCGACACAGCCAAATTCGAGATAATTTTCTTTTAACAAAGAGTTGGTGTAATTTCCCACCATTGCCATTTCTTAATTTATACATTCTCTTTAGTAACTTGAAAACTTCACATATTATCTTCAGTAAGAATAGTCTAAAAGGTCTCAGGTCGGAAAGTGAAATATTGCAATAATAAGAATGGTCATCAAGTCGTCATTTCTCAGTGTGGTTAGATTTAGTTTTAGGATCTTTATAATTTAATTTTCATTTTCCTTCCAGGTCTAAACGCTGAACTTTACTACGTAAGGGATGGTGTAGTGAACACATACGCCATGAATTTTGTGGTCCCGGTTCCAGCTTACATATCGGACTTAGAATTTTCCTGGCAAAGTCTCACGAAACATCCAGTAAGTACCTACCTGCCTATATTTTGTTTCTGACTAGTGGAAATTACCCACTCTTATTTACGCATATTAGAAAATAAGAAAAACTTGTACTTATAAAACCAGGTTGGTATAAACCTAGTTATGTCAGTGAGAAAATATAACCGGATTTTCCTTCATGTCCTGTATATTAAAATGGCTCCAAAAGTGTCAATCATCGGAGCACTAATTGTTTTAGTGGACAGGTTAGGAGTGGGTTCCTTTCTTACATAGAAATTATTCTGAAGGTAAAAGTTCCATGGCATCTCTATCTTCTCGATAGGATTTGGAGGTGAAATACTATGTATGTAGGTAGTATAGTTATTTACTTCACGTCACCAGAATGAAATAGCGAGTCCATTATAATATTTGTTAATTTAAAGTCCATTTTGATCTCAAATTAAGTTCAGATAAACTGAGGCAATTACTTCTCACAATGTTTTGGATAACAATTACGCAGGGTGACCATATCTCCGAATTGCACCCGGAAATTTATCGTTTAGACCGAATTATAACCTTCCGGTTAGGTTTAGGTACCTCGAAATTTGAAAAAAATATGTTTACAATGACTGTTTTTTAATGAAAACTGGCTTGCAGGGAAAAGTTACCTTGTAACAGATTATAGCCTGCGGGGATGTTTGCGAAAAAATCGTAGAATTTTCTCCTCCGTTCATTATTAACTTAAATTTTATTTAATTTTCCAATTATGTATCTCTTAAAATTCTCGAGATCTCCACCTTAGTAATGAAACTGATAACTTGGGAATAAACCTTATAGAAAGTAATAAAAGTCGTACCTATGATAAGGATACTCTTGTTGAAATGGTTTAGTACCTAGTAGATAATTAGTATTATTTAATATAGGTATTATTATGATGACAATAATACAGATATAGAATAAGTATAAAGTGGGCTGACTCATCCTACTGTTTGGTGTGAATTACTGCTCATTGTTACGAGGAAACTCTGCAGGGTACCAGATAAGAGAAACAAACACAATATTTCTATTGTATTCAAGTTACTCCTCTATAGTCTACTCTACTGTACATCACTGGAAGGGATGTCTTGACAATTAATATCATCCTCTTCACAACAACTATGTATTTATGTATTAGATACTTATCAAATATTATTGGATAACCATTATTGTGGATGAGACAACATATTATATTGTTATTGCTACAAAAGTATTCTCACATCACAATTAATTGACAGATGCTTTTTATCTACACTACGCATTTCTTAAAATCGCCGTTTTACGTATTTCATAGAAACGTACGCAGATAGGTACAAAGATATTTGCTGACTATATTACCAGTCATTGAGTAGATCTCTCTGTCATCAGTATCATTGTTACAAAAAGCTTCAACGATTTAGTTAGCTAATATTAAGCTAATAAGCAAGCAGCTTTCTTGTCGGTTAGTTACATTATATTTTTAATTGGTAGGGATTGGTTAAAATGCTGAAAATGTTAAGAGTCGTAAATGTAATAGTAGCTATCTGGACTTGACAAAATCGTATTAGAGTTTGATATAGTAAAAATCAAATCTTCAAAAAGAAGTTTTTGTTTAGGTTGGTTGTTTTACCAACTTTATTAATTCCATATAGCGTAATTATATAAATTGTTAGATACTTTGTATAAGTTAATTTATTTAAGTGATTCTTCTGAATTATTATTATAAAATATTCAAGCGACGATCATTAAATAAAATTGTTTAATTGTCTCCTCGTGGTGAGTGGACGAACTCATGAATAATTGATAATGACACAAGACAAGACACCCCGGAGGATTATTGATTGTAAAGCGGTTTGCGAGGAGCAATCCAGTATTTTATATTAAGTGGTAGGTTAGGTTAGGTTAGCTATTCCTATAGGATAGGAAGCCTATATATATAGGTAAAGTAATGAAGTAACTTGAAAACTTTTCCACGCCGCATAAATACATATTAATAACTGCACTTTAAATAAATTGAAAGATTATGGTGGAGTTGCCTACTTTAAAGTATTTACATATCTAATTAATGTATTCTTGAAGCATTAATCTCAATTATTAAATGTTTAAAAAATGAGAAAGAATGTTATTTTGTTAATAAATATGAGAACCCTCGAACACTGTTAATGCATGTGTAATAAAAGTCATCTCGTTTTTAAACTAAATGTTCGCTTTTCACTTTTTATCTACAAAACGGACTTCCACTATATGAGTATAACATAAGGTTAAATAAAATAAAAATCGCAACTACGTAGACTCACAATCAGTTATAGAAGGTGATATTTTATAGAGAGAATTTTTAAAGATGCATAGAAAATTTCATTTTTGTGTAGAAAATTTTCTTATGCTAATGATACATTCTTCACATGTAAAAACTTCCACAACTGTGTGTATTTCATAAAGAATAGAAAGTGAAAACCCGCAAAAATAAGAAAGAAAAAAGGTAGGAATTTACAAACAACAAAGAACAAAACTTCCATATCGTTGGAAATCAAAAAAGTATTTTTCAATCCCTTCTAGGGAAGGAGGCCATTCTTTAAATTTATTCAAGCAAGATAAGTGGAGAAGAAATAATGTGATATTATTTTGATAGAAATGTGATATTCGAAGGGAGGACTATAAAGAATTATTTCATATTTATTGAATACTTACGATTGCACGGTTTTATAGGCATCGAATAAGTATGATAGGTACCAATCTTAATATTTTGTCTGTAAGCATTTTCGTATTTCGCCTTCCCAAAATCATATTTTTGGCACAGTTCAATTTAAAGGTTGCCATGCAGAGCTTTTGGGAAAACTTATAACTGTGTTGTAATTCAAAGCGGATATTATCAGAGTTCATAAAGTTGCATAGAGGAAGTTTAGAACATTTTGAATATCTGTTAAGGAGGTCTCGTAATGTTTTATAGATTCTTTTAAATATATAGATTTACTATTCATTTGGATAACAGAAGAATGTTGTAAAATATGAGCTAGAAATTATTTTATCCAAATCCTGTAATAATATTAATATTTAGGTACACAAAGCAACGTCCCACCCTTATTCTTATAACATCATGATTTCATCGTTAGGAAACTTATCGGCACTTTAACCAATATTGAATGTTTGTGGAGTGTATTAATTCAGTACAGTATTTCTATATACAACCTGCGTGGTATGTATAAGACCCTCTTTTCGTCTCCATAGAAAATGCAGTGTGGTGGAAAACTCTCGCAACATATTTTAATTATCTTTTCACAACACAGCACACCATTCACCAACTACCACCCGATGCGGAGTTCTGACGAAATTCTGAATAACTTGCCATCTATAACTCGTTATAATACTATACTATACAATATTTCATATTATTGTATGTTTATATGAAGTCTGGTAGAGTGATAGGTATGGGTATATATGACAGATCTATTCCCCACTACCTACTATTGTTTTCTCAACAGGAACACCACCTCTACCTATATTTACTAGTTGACGTTTAAATTAAATTTTCCTACCTATAAGTAGGTAGATGTAAGAGAGGTGATAAAATCATTTTGTGTGAGTATTAACTATCTATATATCTTTTATAGTTTTATGTCTAGTGCATTATGAAGTACGCAGAGCGGCGCATTTATATAATTTCTTATCTATACCAATGAAAAATTGCTGTAGACAGCTATGTATAAACTATGTAGGTATAACTCATAGATAATGCAATGGAAACAACTGGATTTATTTTATTATTGTTTAGCAAAGAGTATAAGGTAAATCAATAACGTTTTCTCGTGAATTTCTTTCTCTGTTTTATATTGATTTGATTGAATACGTGTTCATTTCTTATCTGGATGTATTACGGTTGCAATATTATTACTAGAGATATGATATTGTTTGTCGTATTAGTTCACTTTTCTTCAACTTTTATCCTTAGCGTGAGTTATAAGAGAGTGGAAAAGCTATTCAAATAGCTACAAGTGAATGCATTGAATGTTACAAGCCAAATGAACACTTTTATGCACATTTTTGCTTGTGTCGTGAAGTGTACAATTCAAATCTACGACCTCCCTATGCAGAGGTGGGCTGTGTTCTTTCTAACCAATTTAGTCGAGCGTGTATTCAATATTGTCATCCCAAAATGTGAGAGAAAATAACTTGCTTGTAGTGCTATACTACAAGTGAGTGCATATTTCAGTACCTATGTTGATAGTGGGTGTAGTATATTATTTGATACATGTAAGCTTCTAAGTAAATTTCATGAAGAGGAAAATCACCTGCTTTGAGATTTTTCGTAAAGTTTCCCTCCGGAGTGTAGAGCTGATGGAAGAGACGTGGCAGTATTATTTCCTCCCTCTAGCAGGCAGGAGCTCCATGCTTTACAAAGATCCTTTAGTGTAGCAACCTGTCTACAATAGATACATTACTCCAAAGGGAGGTAAATCAGATCTTTCATAAGGCATCATCGTTTTTCTATGATTTCTATTGTTTATCAAAAGGAGTGCGCTTTATAATCCACAAGTTTTTTGCTGAGTTACAAATTGTATGCTTCTTACATCAAATACTTGTATAATGCTATACATTATGCTTCTGTTAGATACGTAATATACTTGTTGACAGCTGGTGCTGTATGTTTACGATTGATTCGATGACACATTTTCGTCATTGTTATTCGATGTTTATGGAATGCTTCTCTACTTTACCCCATAGTATTCGAGCTCCATGTATAATTGCATTTAAAAACGAACCGAGTGTTTTAAGCAAGGTAACAAATTTAGCGCACAGCCGCTTTGAAAGCCGCTTTGAAAAATATACTCAGTAATTTGATTAAACTTCAGGATCATACCCCTCACTCAAAAATATATACTATTATCCTTTTTATGAAATGCCACCATGATATAAGTATCCGGGATTGCTCGGATATTCAATTTACAAGATCATAAATTAATGCTGTAGTTGTAGATTTTATAATGTAACCTGAGAGTCAAATAATTAGTAGGTATCTATTAGATAAGTATTAGTCGTTTGCAAAACCTCAAATGAGTCTATTTTTCACTACATTTTATGAAGTAATTAATGGATTAAATATTCATCTCTGAAAGCTTCCATGTTCAGTTTGATAACTTCGGATGATTGATGACTAATTTGGTTCGGACTTAAATGAATAATTACTTTTCATAGAAAATTCTAAAACACTCGTAGTTGGATAATAATTCCTAATACAATATGCATTACTCATTAGGATTTTCATATTTTGTAGACACGCTCTGAATTGAATTGTCTTTTCACTATTGGTTCGTTTCCTATAGTACTCGACTACGAGCTGAAGAATTGGATTTTCATAAAACTTTAAAAAAAATCACTTGAAATTCTACACGAGAATAGTATTTTATTACTAACAATATGCAATTTATTAGGTACTACATATAGATGATGTATGAATAGTGAACTGGAAGGGTTGTACATACTTTGTACTTGCATATGGGAAGTCATATTTAATATAATTTTGAGATCAACATTGTTTCACGTCATATCTCGTGAGTTATTCAGTAGAGTAGATGTTGTAGTGTATTATGTGGTGTGAAGCGTCAGAATGCAAATAGAATTAGTGAGGACGCCGATGCTGCTAGCAGTGTACCAGATAAATGGCTTGTCTGTACTTACGGACGAGTCTAATTAGCCAAAGCTTCATTGAGTCTAGGGAAGATACCACGATAGTACCCAAGTCACATTATAAAGCCCTATATTTCGCACAATGCCGTCAAAATGAATTGTTGTATGACAACGCGTTCAGTGAGTAAAATCTATTCTAGAATCATTGCAAAACTTTGATTTGTTAAAAATGAAATTCAATGCAAACCCAAATTATTGTTTCGTTTGTATATTTTGCGTATTTTTCATTTGGCGACTGCTTTCACATGCTATTTGCGATATAGTTTCTTTTAACAATCTTGCTCGTGGATTGAAGTGTAACTTTGGAATAAGCTATGCTATCAATTATTTTCTCTCTTTAATTAGATTCTTGTTATTTATGTCTATTAGTTTCTCTTCTTTTTAATTCACCATTTTATATTACATTCCTACGAGTCTCTTGGAATCAGTGGCGTAGCGTGGGTTTCTGTCGCCCGGGGCGGAAGTCAAATTCGCCGCCTCCTTATTTAGGCATATAAATCCAAAGTTCTCGAAATTTTACAGGAATTATAAAGAATTTCGAGGCTGGAATGGGACAGCTAAAATGTACATAGATATTGATACGATAGTACAAAAAAGAGTAAAATAGAGCCTAAGGCGTTTTTTTTCGAGTTTTTAATGAAACAAATGTGATGTAATAGATTCTTGAAATTTTTCTCCAAAAATGCCGCCGCCTAAAAAGTGCCGCCCCCACACGCTACACTACTGTTTGGAATCTTACATATAATAAAAATGGATGTATGTGGGTATGTGTGTATGTTTGTTCCACCATAACTCTGGAACGCCTGGAGCAATTTCAACCAAACTTGGTATACAAATACCTTGCTATCTGGAAACGAATACTGTGTGGTAGAAACTTCTGGAAATCCAGAACCTTCTGAGAAATTTTGCTGATGAGGGGATCCAAGGGTTGTATGGGGCCGTGTGTGGTATCGTATGAAAGGGCATTGGAAAAGAAATTCAGATCGCAAGTTATATTTTGTCCAGCTCAAGCCATCGGGAGACACCCAGTGATCGAGAGGATCCGGTCACCGTATACTACCGTGTTTGGTGTCTCATGAAAGATCTTCACGAGCAAAACACAGATCTTTTGTCAAATTTTGAATCGGGCAGATGATAGCGGGAGGCTCTATTAGAACGAAGTAATCCAAGCGCTCAGTGAATCACGTAGAATCTTCTAGAAGGCTGTGGAAACAAGGCGAACTTTGTAGAACCTTCTAGAAAATTGTAGATGGTAAACGAACATTGCAGAACCTTCTAGAAAGTTGTGGAAGTTAATCGAACATTGCGGAACCTTCTAGAAAGTTGTGACAATGAATAGAATTCGAACCTTCTGGAAGGTTGTGGAAATGAAACGAGCTTTCTAGAACCATCTGGAAATTTCCGGAAATTTATCGAACATTGTAGAACCTTCCAGAAAATTCTGAGAATGAATAATATTCGAACCTTCTGGAAAGTGAAACGAACTTAGTAGAACCTTGAAGAAAGTTGTGCAGTGCAGATTAATCGAACATTGCTGGATGTATGTGTGTGTCATACTGTCGATTTACTTCACCGATCAAATTTTCCGTTACGAAGTACGGGTAACTCAGCTAGTGTTAACTAATTTCAGGACATGCCAATGTTTGATTGTGAAGAGAAATATTCCCGTAAAGTTCTCTTAAAAAAATAGTAAAAATAGTTGAGTGGATGATAAATGAGGGTAGTGGGAATTATGTTGTACGTATGTATTTACATGTTTCTAAATATTATTACGTAACCAGTGTAATCTGTGTGTGTACTCCTTGCCTCCTGAGAGCTTTCACTAAAATAGTATACAACCCACTATGATGTGACCACAATGTCAGAGAATAACTCATGTTTATAATATAACCTACTACATGTTTTATTTAAACATTATTATCTTCCTTAGCATCGGATGAGCTGGTGCGGAGCTACAAAGTATCCTATTTAGCTGAATATCTTTTCAACATAATATTGAAATAATATGCATTTTGTACCAACCGGTACCAACTACGAGCGTACATTTATCCACTTTTCAAATATTTTCTTGAGTATCATTTCTGAATTCGTTACTTTAGTTTCAACTTTTTTCCTTAAGAATTTGCAAACTTCAAAACTAAGTAGGTACGAAAAACCATAACAAGTGTGTTGAATACAGTTAGTTGCATAAAATAATTTGTTATTTCTAGAGTTTTTCAGTATTTCGCCGTATGCATGTTTTTAATTGTATTTTTCCTTTGAACGTTCAAGTGTTTGACTTTTTGTCTTCACCCGATAATGTTAAACGCTAAAGTTGTCCAATAAACGTAAGAGGAATGTAGGTGAGTGAGTGTAGGTAAGTAGATGTGTTGTGAGATCTATAGGATGGGATGGTCACGGATGTAGAAAGGATCGTTTGGAATGTGATTCATTAAAGAGAGAAACTGTCACTGATTCTAGTAAAATGGCTAGCCGGTATCAAAACACACCACCAAGTTAAACTAGATAACACAAGGGCGTAGCGTGGGTAATGCAATTATACATGGAGCGTACACAATATTCCGCATGGCAGATAAAAAGATACATACATTATATACCTATCTATTTTAAATTTCTGAATTCGCAATGTGAAATAAATGCAAGCCTATTTTGAACGTTTTTTGAAATTATATTTTTTTACCATGTTTCCTGTGAATATTTGACAATTAAATATTCTTTAAAACTTTGTACATTTTTGTGTATACGTGCATTATGTTGTGTGTTGTGTATGAATCAGATTTTTTTAAATGATCTTGGCTTGCATACACAAACCCAAATACTTCCCTGCACACTTTACACTAGGCTAAAGGTCTGTATGTCGCCATCCATGTACTCTTATTCATATGCAATTCGTGAGATATTTTTTTCGATTTCCTAGAATTTACAGGACATTATAAGACTCTACGTCATTAAGCAAGCTGTCTTGATAAAGATACTAGTAGATCACTTTATCATTGTCGTTTCCGATTACATAAAATTTTATGAAATATCCACCACTGATTTTTATGTATACCTACACACCTACCTAATAAATATACTTGTATACCTAACTGCGAATGTACATAGGTACAAATCTGCACACACAGGCCAAAACTATTTGATGAGATTTTGTTTCGGATTCCCCAAATTCCATTACTGATGTACGTAACTATATATACCTACCTACATCCTCTACTCATTCTATATAGTTTTATACTATTCAATATAACAATCTGTGTACAAGTTCCTGTCGCTGATTGAATGAAGTATGTATTGTATGTACGAGTACAGACGTTTGTAGGAAGTTCAGTATTGCCAGCTATTAAAAAAGTTTCTAATTTGTGAGGCAACAACACTTTAATAAGATTTTGTCTTTGGGATTCCGCAAATTGTTTGTCGGATGCTGGTATCACTGACTCCTACAATTATTTGTAGAGAAATACGAATAAAATACAAATAAAATTATTTCATTTGTCTACTACACAACTATCCGAAGCAATTCTAATATCTATTGCATATCTTTAACAAACGTGCAGTTTTAATTCGCATGTACTTATAGTCATAGTCAGCTGGTGTTCATTAAAATATATAGTCTTCGTCATGCTTAGTATACCTGCAGGAGGGAGAGTATTAAAAACTCAACTGTAGTATGTAGAAAATGTACAATATTAATAGTTACCTACAATGGATCTGTGATATTAAATACATTGTTTAATATTTCAGCGAAACACTCCATGGATGGACGTTGACGTAATTAGTAGGAAATTGAATTAGATGTGTTTCAGGATATACTTGTGACATGATTCGGTATGGCGTACGTACATATTAATTGCATTTTGGTTTACAGTTCGTAGTAATACTAGTTAATTATCTAGTACTACGCAGCTTTTACGTAAATCATTTGTCATACATAACACTTGAATAATGGCTCCCCGATTATCCATCCATAGCTGACTTGGAGACTGTGAAAATGTTATACTTGAATACAGTTATCGTAGTGGATAGGAATTTCACCTGTAAAGTAATAATAATATCATTTGATTCCTGTCTGAGTTCCTAGATAATAATATGACCCGCTATAAAGTTAAAGCATAAAGAGCATTTAAGAGCAAGTCACGTAGGTACCTTTATAAAGCGCTGCACTTGTTGTTTGTAAGATTTTATTTTATAGCTTTGGCCATTGCATGGCATCGGTACAAATGTGACCCGAGCTGAGAGCTTATTGTCTCGGTAGAGTTGTGAACGTGATTAAAAAAACACGTTTCTTCATTACTATTTTTATATCGCGCTGTACTCAGTGACTATTGCCAAGGAATGCAAAGTTTTAAACTCGTTGGATATTTTGACATTTTGCAATCTACTTTTAGTAGATGCGACGTTCAGCAAATAGTTTTTGTTTTTAACATACGAGTAGGACTGCAATACTGGTTTTGTGACAAGAATGCATGTGAATAAACTAAGATGGTTTGGGCATGTTGAGAGAATGAAAGATGACAGGATGACAAAAAATATATATTTGAGTGAGCGAAGAGGGGTGAGGAAGCGCGGCCACCTGAGACTGACCTGGTCCGATCATGTCGACCAGATTCTCAAGGATGGACGCGTTTTGAGTAAAAGGAATCTGAGAGCGTGTATGACAAATTGCATGAATGTGACGGAGGCTAGCAGTGTGTGCAAGGATAGGGCTGTTTGGCGCTCTGACCTCTACCTACCCTGCAAGAGACGTGGCGTGAGGATATAGATAGATAGATAGATAGATAGAGTAGGTCATCATTGATGCTTGATTTGTAGGTTGCGGTTTATTGTGACTCTGATAATAACGAAAAGTTTTAAGAATGTCCAATATGCGTATGGGATGAATACGTAGTTGAATCAAAGCTTTTGTATGTTTTTATTTGTTTTGTAACTGCTTTTATTAAAATGTCCTCTCAGGTCCCCCCGCCATTGGTGACCACTTAAAATGAAGGCATCTCTTTTTTTTGCTTCTATATTTTATATTTACTACTATACTACTATACCCTCACGCCACGTCCCTTGCGGGGTAGGCAGAGAGGACAGAGCGCCAGACATCCCTATCCTTACACACACTCTTAGCTTCCGTCACACTCATACAGTTTGTCATACACGCTCTCCGATTCCTTTTACTCAAAACGCGCCCATCCTTGAGGATCTGGTCGACATGATCGGTCCAGTCCAGTCTGGGGCGGCCGCGTTTCCTCACACCTCTTCGTTCACTCAGATATATCTTTTTTGTCATCCTGTCATCCTTCATTCTCTCAACATGCCCAAACCATCTCAGTTTGTTCACTTTCATTCTAGTTACAACACCAGTCTTGCAATCACTCATTTCCCTAATAACCTCATTCCTTATCCTATCTCTCAGCGTTTTCCCACACATTCTTCTTAGCGACCTCATTTCCACTGCATTCAGCCCGGATTCATCCTTCTTCAGCCATGTCCAAGTCTCGCTTGCATACATTAGGGTCGGCACCAAGACAGCATTGTGCACTAGCACTTTTGCTTTCATAGACACATTGCTACTACCAACAATCGGACCGAGTGCACCATTCGTCCTAGTTCCGGCCAGCTTCCTTCTTTCAATGTCTCCATCACAGCGTCCATCTCTAGTAAATAAACTTCCCAAATATACATACTCATTCACTTGCTCCAGACAGTCATTACCAACTTTTATCATACAATTTGTCCTTACTTCCTCTCTTTCAAACACTAATACTTTCGTTTTATTTACATTCATTTTCATACCATTCATATCGCAGCTTTCATACACACAGGATACTACCCGTTGTAACTCGTATTCATCATCCGCCATCAACACTAAATCATCTGCAAACATTAGCGCACATACTTTCACTCCATTTAGATCCACACCAACATTCAGCTCATTTAGAGGACGCATGCAGTAGTCGAAAAACAGGTTGAACAACCAAGGTGACATGACGCAACCCTGCTTTACCCCTTTTGTGAGCGTGAACCACTGCGAAAACGCAGCATTCACCCTGACACAAGCAGAACTCTCCGCACATAGGGAAGCAATGGCGCAAATCAACTGGTCGCTCACCCCATATTCCGACAGCACACGCCACAGTCTTTCTCGATCCACACGATCGTATGCCTTCTCTAGATCCACGAACGCGCAGAAGAGCCTCTGGTGCTTAGCCAGAAGCTTTTCCACTACCATCCGTAGGGAGAAGATCTGATCGGTGCACCCCCTGCCACTCATGAAGGCACCCTGGACATCCCATATTTTACTTTCAGTCACTTTTCTTGCTCTTTCAATCAGTACTTTTCCATACAGTTTACCCACAGAGCTCAGCAGACTGATAGCCCGATAATTTCCGCACTCCAACCTTGAGCCTTTCCCCTTGTACAAGGGGCAGATGACTGCCCTCCTCCAATCCTCAGGAGTGCAGCCACTCCCCCAGCACACGTTGAAGAGCCTCAGGCACCACTCGAGAATTTTCTGGCCACCGTGTTTGATGAACTCTATGGCCACACAATCATATCCCGCAGCTTTACCATTCTTTGCTTTCTTCAATGCAAGCACAACCTCGTTCATACTTATTTCCTCGTCCTCAGCAGTTTATATTTAATCGAATATTATTAATGTTCTAATTCATTAATATTAATTACGCATTTTTAGAATTCTCCACATCCTTTATCGATAAAAATTCCAGATATTCTGAAAAGAGATTAGTTTGTATCAACAAAATTCATAAAGTAAGTACACTGCGGTTACGTTTTGACTCTGAAACCTCTTTCGAATTTGGCAATATATATCTTCTCAAATATATGGGTTCTTTAATTAATTAGTTCCAACAGTTAGACCATTCAAGGGATATGGAATGGGATGATTGAAATTTCTTAGATATTATTTTCAATACACGAGGCTAAGTAGATTGAGTACTTCGTCCCATGTTTGGTAAAACAATTTCATAATACATAATAACATCAGATGAATTATTGAACATCAATCTTACAGATGACAGGAACTATGTGTAAGTAAGTCCTTCTCTGATCATTCACGCATTAATAGTGCCGCAATATACAATGAACAAAATGTCATTTCCAAATTCCAACAACTGCTAGTAATCCCTTTGTTTTAATGCTTGACTAGCGATTATGACGAATTCTATGTAAATCTCGATGTAGGCGTGTAAATCGTACGCTAACAATGTACTTGTGTGTGACTAGCTTTACAATACGCCTATTTATTTTACAATATTTAATTACACGGAGAAAGTACTTAATTTTTATTTGGGTATTCTGTTCTGTAATAACTCGATATTTCTCCCATTGAAGTTATATTATGTTCTGAAGCAGATTTTTTATTCTCTGTGATCAACTAGGCGTTGTTTTGGTCAAAAATTTGTAACCGAAAACTCGTAGGTAAGTGTAAAAAAAATTGAACTGGAACTCTAATTGTAAAACAGGAAAGGTAAAGTCCAATAAAAATGTTTAATAAAAATAAAGTTACGACTCTTGAAATATTATAATTATTATTTTAGTGAGTTATTAACAAACTCATTTACTTTTAATTGTATGAAAAATCAGGCGGAAGTTAATTCGACAGAAAACATTGTATTATTTAATGTGCCATTAGAGCTATAAATTGGCTTCTGAAATCCCATGCTTTAGGAATTAAAATTAATTTACAGAGTAATTATTAACATTACAGACGCTATCATGAAGGCATTGAGCTTGACACAATATTAAAGTGATTTTGTTACCAAGATTCTAACAGTAGCATTTATTGTGTTTTGAGTAATAAATTCTTTCTCTCGTTGCCATTTTCCTAAGATATAAAATGTAAAATACGGTACAATCAAACCCCCTTAAGCCACACAAGCTTTAGGGTAATAGCGGTTCGCCGTATAACATTACGCTGATTGAAAAAACTTAATACACTTTTTTTGTTTAAGGTCGGTATTATTTTTACTTTAATGTCCATACCCAATGGATATTACTTTTAACTTTTGTTCCTAATGAATGGTTAAGCTCAATAAAGTGCTCCCTTAAAGAATTTTATTTCTCCTGCATGTATATGTCTATTTTTAACTGCGTTATTGAAATAAGTTGATAAGGTACGCTACATTAGAAAAGAGATAAAAAGTCGTTTTGCAATGATATGTTCATTTCACTTTAACTTCAGGAGCAAATAATTTTTGATGGAGTGGTAGTTAAAATTAGCTTCCAGCATTCTCATAAAGTCATACTTTACGTGACAAGCCTGTCTGATTATCACAAACACCATACTGTAGCAAACAAGAATTCACTCTTAACTTACAGACGGAAACGGAAACATCAGTGTAATAAAAATCTACCTAAAATGGTTTTACGAAGTGACCTAATAAAATAATGTAGGTATATATTATTATAAGCAATTAAGTTTCCACTTCATTAAAAACAACAAGTAGAGCGGAGTAAAGAAGGGGAATCTCATAAACAAAACGGTGAAGCAATATCGAGGGAACGGATAGAAATTTGCGGTGGCTAATTTTCCTTCCATATATATAAATGTTGTGTCGGTGCTGGTTGTGGTATTAGGTGGACCTAGGTGGAGGTAAGCCCGGTGTGGGATACAGGAGAGATTTATGTTCCTTCATTAGACCTCTGGCAAATGCGGTCCAAGTGTCGCTTTAGGGAGGTTTTCTCTTCTTAAACATCCTTACCCACATTCTTTTTAAAAGAATTATGATATTGGTTTGGTGCTTTAACTAAAAACTCGGAATTGGGCTATTCCATATAATTTATTTCTTAGGCGTCTTTATTATACATGCTGCAGGCGGTTTTATTTTTTATTGATTGATTGAATTTGATGGGAAATTTTCTACCATCTAGGTATTAGTATATTATTATTGATGTACAATTGAAAACTGATTATAAGAGGCAAAAAGGTGAGTTAAAAAACATGCTCACTATGAAGATCTCTCAGTTTTTTTCGAATGCCCACGTCGTTCGCATGAAATGTTATCTTTACGTACCTACTGGATTTCGAATCATTTGCATTTTATATCTGATCTCCTACAAACACAAGAAATATGAATGATTCATATCGTAGACTTTGGTGAGGATAAGAAATTCAAGGTTCTCAAAGGACGTGCAAAAGCCTAAATTGTTTAATGCTCTAAATTGAATTGAAGGTCTGGAAAATACACATATTCTCCAGGCCTACGAAAAAAAACAACATTGGCTCACCACAAACGTCCCGAAGTTCAGTTCCGGAATCGACCGTTTTGCAAAAAAGTTCCGACCAAAGCCTCTTTCTGAATTTAAAATCGGGGTGACGCTGAATTCAGAGAGAGGTTTTGATCGGAACTTTTTTGCAAAACGGTCGATTCCGGAACTGAACTTTTTAATGGATGGAAAATTTGTCATAAAACATTATTTCGGATAGAAAAAGAATGAAAGACAGAGGTTTATTTTTAGACACTCACAGTAATGTGTCATTTGGTTGAACATTTTCTCATTCTTTTTATTACAGGAAATTTTGCTGTGATCCATTATATTCAAAAGGAAACCGAATCTATAGATGAATAGAGATTTATAAATGTAGAAAACTAATTAAAATTAGGTGACCCAATTTCTTTGAAAACAAGTGTGGAACTAAACAATGAGTGATTTCTTGTTTTATGATAGATTTGGAAAAGTTAATTTACGGAACGAAAATTGTGATTGAATTGTATTGAATTGAAGTATCGACTTATTGAATTGACAAATTAATGTAATTTGAAATCTTTGTGAATATAAATTTTTACCATCAAGTGTAAAGATCCACCTTAATATGGTTTCGAGAGAAAAACTAAAAATAACAGTGTATACCTAGTATAATAATTTGCAAACATCTGCACGTCATATGCCACAAGTAAAAACTTATATGCAGGTACTATTTTCCTTTGTATAATTCTCTGCTATTCCTACTAGATATGTTGATAAAACAACCAGTAATTCCAATCGATTTACTGTGATTGTATGACATCCCCTTTGTTATTAAATATGAATCATTCTATTACACGATATTGGAGTATAATGTTATATAGGACCTATATATAGGACACAACATTATAAAGACTACTATTTAGTTGGACTGTGTACCTATTTCACGTAATTGCCTATTAGATGGTAGACTTTCATATTATTACTATTGATAGAAGGAAAAATCAATGTCTATAGAAATCTTCGTCTCTTTTTGTACTTACGATTTTAATTTTACTCATTGTTCTAGGTATCAAAAACCAGCAAATATATGTTTCTATGGGTGTTTCGTAAAATAGAAAACATTTTTGGCTTCTTTTTTTATTCGTCTTCGTTTACAGAAGCAAGCAAAGCTGACCAGTATTGTCATTTAGAACACCACCTTCTGTCTTTTGATGTCTTCCGTCTTAATGCATATGTTTTTTTTTTCACTGAAATACAAATGTTTTTAATAGCCAGTAAGATCCTTCGAACAACTTATGTGAACGAGGGAAATTCTCAAAATTTTATAGTTAGTTTTTCAAGTTAAAATTTCCAATATTACTTATATACTTTCACCTCTATGAATAATTACCTAAGGGAGAACAATATGTCAAATGGATTTCATATTTGTTTTAACCTTTTTCAAATTAATCTTTTATTGACCTTTGAAAAATAGACATTTATCATTACTTCGTCCATTTCGTCACATACTTAATATGAAAAATAAACCCGATGTGAAATATGTTCAGAAACGATTGTAGTAATGTGATTCATCGAAGAATATTTACACTGAAATGTTAATATTACACATATAGTCCGAGAGCCCGCTGCTTAATTTATGACGTATCTGTTTTTTGATCGAAATGTGGTATAAACGATAGCTTACCAATAGGGTATTACATCGCACTAGGGTTGCCTATCAAAATCTTGCCGCAACCCCCCCTGCCCCCCCCGAAAAGGTCCCTCTTCGCGGTTTTTCGCATTTTATAGGAATATGGTAAGAGATAGAAGAAAGTAGTCAATGACAAAAATAATCCTTGCTAAATTCTCTACAAAAAACGCTAAGTCAATTTTTTCATAGGACTAGTAGTTTACCCGTAATGGCCGGTCAAAAAACAGGATATTTTTTTGAAAAAATAAAAAAAAAAGTTGATTTTTTTTCTTTCACATTCTTCCACCCATTATTACTAACATTTTGTGGAAAAAAAATTTTGGCCTGCGGCGCTATATCGCCGGTTATTTTATGAAAAACTAAATTTTAAGAATTTTCGTCACTGAGTTTTATTGTAATAACTCCGAAATTATTAGATGTATGAACATAAGTTATAGCTCGTTTTGTAGCTAAGACTATGGTAATTAATTCGTTCTCTGACTATTTTCCTGTAGCTCTTATCAATTTTCAACCAATTTAGTTTAAATACATTTTTTTGTATTTTAAATGAATTTCGGTTTTGGACCGGCCATTGCGGGTAAACTGCTAGTTCTACAAAAAAATTGACTTAACATTTTTTGTAGAGAATTTATCAAGGATTATTTTTGTTATTGACTACTTTCTCCTATCTCTTACCATATTCCTATAAAATGCGAAAAACCGCGAAGAGGAACCTTTTCGGGGGAGGCAGGGGGGTTTGCGGCAAGATTTTGATAGGCAACCCTAGTGCGATGTGATACCCTATTGGTAAGCTATCATTTGTACCACATTTCGATCAAAAAACAGATACGTCATAACTTAAGCAGCGGGCTCTTGGACTAATATGTCACTAAATTAGTTGATACGTACATAGAGTAGAGTATATAGGTGTACGAATAGGATATATGTTTTGAATTGGGTAAAATGTGACTAAGTAATATTATTTTATGTTGTAATTTGCATTACACCGTCCCTTACATGACATGGGATCGAGTCGAAGTTAGTGTCAATTAGTAGAATGGACATATTAAGAAGTTATACGCCTATCAACTTGGATGATATTATAATTTTAACTTTTATGGAGACCCTTGAAATAATGCGGTTCTCTATATTGTAAGTAGGTGCGACAGGTCCTTCTTTATTATGTTATGTAACTTCCTAAGTGCAAGCAGGCGACCCTTTAAAATGTGAACTACCTTGTTGTATAAGATTATAATGTTGTGTGAGTGCCTGGGACATGGGTTGGTTAGCGTTAGGTTTGCAAACACTACCTCCAGTTATAACATTATTAAATGCCTAGTGTAATGTGTAATTATGTGCTCACATAAACGTTTGGTTGGTAAGCAAATAACCTTTCCAGAAATCATGACCCGTAACTTTGTAATAACATTAACATTTCCAAGTACCCGGCCACATTAGGTTTATGTATTTCCAGCCCGATTCTGATGGTAAACAAGAAGTGGTAATGTGTTGACAAGAAGTCAAAGCTAGATCAATCTAAACCAAAAACTCAATATCTATCTAGGTACTTAATCGAAGTCAAAATCTACTGAATGATTTTCACTTACTGATGTTATTGTAGTATAGGTTCTCGCGGCCGGGGTGCCTAGCATCCAAAATAACTTTAGGTTTTTCATTTAATAATAATAATAGTATTTTTAGACTCCCGTCGAATTACTCTACGTAGTACGTAAATGAATTCGTCTGGTATAAAATCATAATACACCTATTACTTTCGTGACAAAAATAATATCGCCTACATGTGGGTATATTAATGGAAAAAAATCGATTCATTTCGACTTAATTATTTGTAGAAATAGACGTCAGACAAACAACACGAAGTAAAAATAAACATGAAACCAATCATCAAAGTAGTGAAATATTCCGTATTTCTATTATTAAAAGGAAAGCACATGTTAGTGGGACGTAAAAATTAGTCACCCTTGAAAATAGAAGTCGATTGCTGGTTTCAAATCTTTGGGCCAAAAACTTTAATGAACATAAGAGAGTAGGAATGTGTTCCATCCAGTTCCATCTGCTTCAATTTATTAACATTCTTAAGTATTTTTTTTATAATGGAGTTTCAGCAGATAATGCAAACGCCGTCTTCATCAAGGCTGTAGTTATTTTGTACAGTGGACTATGTCTTAAGAATCTATGTATAGCTTACGTTTTATGTCAACGTCTGTAATTACTACAAAATCCTTTATTGAACAGAAATTCATTGAACGCAATACATGAACATTATAAATCTAAAATTATCTAATTGATACCGTTAATAATAGTATTCATGAACATGATATTAAAAATTATTTATTTAATAAATTGATATAGCATTAAAATAATTACAATGTTATTATCGCATGACAATAAACAATGATAATTAATTTGACAAACTTTATTAATTGCATGTACATAAAATAATAAATTAATAATACACTCTATACAATATACATATACAGTGTGATTGGTTCCGCTATTCAGATATTTTGAGAGGTGATAGAGGGTGTTCTAAAACGTAGATCTGCCAAAGGGATGTCATCCCAATTGTTAAGGGTTGCGGAGTTACAACCTTTTAAAAAAATTCCACCCCCGACATCGACCACCATCACATTTCACTGAATAACTCTGATGCTATGAGTCCAAAATTAATAAAAAAATATTTTTATGTCTCGTAATAAAACAAGCTTTTAACTGATTACAAAAATATTTAATAATAATAATAATAACTTTGCTAAAATTAAACATAAAAACAAAATTTCAATTTTTTTTTAGTTGAAAGTTTTGACTTTTTTTAATTTTTTTCAATTAAAACTATAATTAACTAGTACTTTTTTTTCTTTTAATAAATACATTAGACCCTTGTGAATAAAAATGCTGAACATTATCTATCCATATTTTGAACCAGTTTTTCAAAATCTTCGATTTTGTAAGTACATACTCAATAAGAAATTTATACTTCGCTACTGATTATACCTCTTTAAGTACTACGTTCCTACTTAAAGAGGTAGTCGCAGTAGCGAAGAAGCATTTTTTTATTGAATATGTAGTTACAAAATCGAAGATTTTGAAAAACTGGTTCAAAATATGGATAGATAATGTTCGGCATTTTTATTCATAAGGGTCTAGTGTATTTATTAAAAGAAAAAAAAGTACTAGTTAATTATAGGTTTTATTGAAAAAAAATTAAAAGATGTCAAAACTTTCAACAAAAAAAAATGAAATTTTGTTTTTGTGTTTAATTTTACCAAAGTTATTATAATTATTATTAAATATTTTTAACATCAATTAAAAGCTTGTTTTATTACAAGACAAAATTTTTTTTTTTATCAATTTTGGACTCATAGCATCAGAGTTATTCAGTGAAATGTGATGGTGGTCGATGTCGGGGGTGGAATTTTTTTAAAAGGGTGTAACTCCGCAACCCTTAACAATTGGGATGACATCCCTTTGGCAGATCTACGTTTCAAAACACCCTTTATCACCTCTCAAAATATCTGAACAGCGGAACCAATCACCCTGTATAGGTGGTAGGTTTTTACTTATATATTGTGTGTGTGTGGAATGAAAACATTTCAAACAAAACAATTAATTGAGGGGGGAATGTATTTATGTATGTTGTATATTTTGTACAGAATTTGTAGAGAATTCCCTCCAACAACATTTTGTGGTTTGGACTGGTTTGGACACGCGTCAGTTTTACCCCTTAGGGAACTCAGAACAAACGCGTATATGGCTTGAATTCAAACTTTCAATTTTACTTGTGCTGAAAAAATAAATTATCAGGTGAGAGTGCTGAACGTACCTTTCATATTAATGGAGTATAATACGTAGAAAGACATAATAATATGAAAATCATGGCAGTAGGATTTCATCCCATTACTGGAACCCTTTTCTGGGTAGATAATGTAATTTAATGCATCTAACCATAAAAAACGAAAAAAAAAATGTTTTGCGAGGTCCACGATTAGGTACCCACCTAGGTACATACCCGATGAAAAAATTCATGTATATCCTATCTTCTGCATCGTATTATCTTACTTTAACTTATAACTACGTCGAACCTACTGTTTTAAAATGATACTCCAAACAGAAAAACGAACTTTCAAACACTATGTTCAAGTTAATGATTGTTAATTTAATTGGATTCCCATTAAAATAAAAACAATACTTTTATACACTTTGACTAATAAGTTTCAATGAAAAATATTATTTTAACTCAATGGACTGCTGAAAATGTAGGTTAATTTAACACCACTCGAATAATACTCAGTGGGTAATTATTATGACTGGTACTCGTACATAGTACCAGTAGAAAAGTTAGAGAACCAATTATTATTTCTGACTCATAACTTGTTTCGCCTCAGTAGCTGACGAATGATAAAACAGTATGGCCACATATAAAGGTTACCTTATTTTAAAATAGATACCTACCTGTAATATTAAGCCACCAGATTTATACATGAGTTCGTTCCTCACAGTATTTTTCTATGACAAGTTCTTTCCGGGAAAATTTCTATTGTATTCCTTATATTATGCCAAACTTAAAACGACATGTTTATTATTGGTGTAATACGGCTGATCATGTCGGTCATATAATCCGTGTAGTAATATTAATTTGATTATCATGTCATGAGACTATAGGAGGATTGTATATTGTCTTGTATGAGGTAAGTAGAAGATCTAATGCAGCACAGTATTTGGCGACTAACAATGCGATAAGTACTCATATATTATCTAGTAGGTGCAATGTAGTGCATTTCGTTCAGGGCGAATGACAAATTATATCGTATTTTTTTCCAGTATTTGGCTCATTATCTGGACAGTAAATTATAATACATTCGGTGTCTTTTTTACTAATCATTCTTACATAATGAGTACTTGGGTACATGGTTGGCGCAGTTGGTTGAGCTGTCGGTCTCTCTCGAGCGGGAGGTGCCAGGTTCAAACCCCGGCGCTGGCGATGTATTCCATGGTTTTTAGCCTGGTGCAAGGTGTGCAGGAAAGTATATGGGTTTGCAAGCCCAGATCCTTTATTTAAAAAAAAATGATGTCTATAAAAGCAAATATTAATTAGGTACCCAATAACCATAATTAAAGCCATCAGAATTTTCCTTCAACGTGTAGGTACTTTCAGTACTCCAGTCGGTACAAATATATGTATCCTAAAATTCTAAAATACTATCTCGTTATATACCTACCCCATTTTGCATATTGGTTTCGTGTCGTCACTCTATATTAATAATCATATTTCAAAGCAATATCTAGATCATTACAATATTCTTGTATATGACAGATGGATCAATAATAGCGCAATTAGTGTATTACTATGTAATGTAATGGCCTTCTATTATCAAATTAAATATTAATGAAATGGATACTTTTAAAATCATTATTATTGTGGACTAAATTATATCAAGCTAATATTATATCGAGACGTTTAACGATAACTGAAAGATTTAATATGTACATTTCCATTACTTAAATAGTACTCAAGACATTAAAATTATAAAATGTTTTGTGTTCAATCCTGATTTGGACACGCGAATATTTTGATTTAATATGAACGAAGTAAAATATCACATTCATATAAATGTGGGCATTGGGCAATGTTAAAAACCTTCGGCATTGGTACATTCGAGTTGTAGGTAGTGTTTTACGTGTGGCGACCCTTATCACCAGAAAAGTAAAAATACCTTGTTAATAGTACCTTAGTTTTGACCATGGGCGTCGCCAGCCTCGGAGCCAGAGGGGGCAACAAATTTGAAAAAAGTATATTATAGAATAAAAAACTTGTGAATAGCGCAATTTTTTGTGAGACATAGCGAAGAAGGTCGTGATATGTGGTTTGTTTATTTGAAAATGTGCATAATACATGCACATTAACATGTATGAAAAATGATTTTTATGAAAAAGTAATAAAAAAATAGCGCCGCAGATAATTTTTTTTTGAAATTGATGGATTTTTATATTAATTTTAGAAAAATTGTGATATGATGAGAAAATGTGTGGTAGTAATGTGATTTTTTATAAGGTTTTATCATTTAGCATGAAAAAATATATACTTAAACCAATCTGCCCCCCCTGACGACGCCCATGGTTTTGACCATCATTATCGTGACATCCCTACTGACATATTATATGCGAACACATAGTATACAATAATAAGATATAGGTTCCATTATCTATTGATGTGTATCCTATACATATCTGTTATATACTGATAATATTTTATACATGTGTGTACGTGTATATTGTAGGTATTAGCTCTCGCACTTAAGTCATTTGAAGAGGCTTCTGTCGTATTAAATATTTATAAGTGGGAAATGGTTTACCGCAATTCAAAGCGGTTCATTCAATAATAAACCATTAGAGGTATAACTAGGTAGATATTTATTATACACATCTAGTTTCATACATCGTATAATAGTATTAAGTATAAAGTTTTAGCAGCTTTAGTTTTCAAACAACTTTTCTAGCCTAACAGATTCCAGGAAGTTAGGTTGACAATAAATCACCATCAAATTCCTTAAATTTATATATTAAATTTAATTTGTATATAGCTAGGTAGATAAGTACCTACTTACATACATTTTTCTCTTGAATAAGCTGAATTAACTTCTCCGAATATCATTGAATTTTCATTTTTTATTTAAAAGTATAATAAAAAATAATATGAGCGAATAGGCTGTTGAACTTTTTTGTCGAGGAAATTATACAGCATTAGTTTTGTTACATTAAATGGGAACATACATGTCTAGGGCTAGGCTGTTACTTTCCTTGAAAAACATAGTGTTATTCTTGTTGCTGTATATTGAGCAGCAATTTTTATTCAATTCAGGACGGAGGTACTTTGTAACAACATTGTAAATCATCTTCATTTTCATATGAAAACAGACATGCTAGATACTGGTACAGTGGTACATGGTACAAGACGTACTTAGAGCATCGAGTATTTTGAATATATTATGAATCTAATGCATCTACCTACTAGAATATTCCAATAGTGGGGATTTTTTCTTTAAAAAGGTATGTAGGTATGTTATTTTTCCCTCATATAATAGATAGCTATCAAGTAGGTATATTATTATTATACTCTAAGGCTTTTGAACTCTGTATCACAATATCGATTTAATTAGAGATTCAGTATTGACGTAGGTTTCATTGAACTAATAATATTATTGAGTAAATTGTCTTGAAATTACAAAGTATGTAATTGTATTGATGAAGTATTCTGTAGATTCTCCATTGATAATGGTCTTCTTGAAGTTGGTACTTATTGCGTAAAGTGGGCTTCTTTAAATGTGGTAAAATATGATTCTTAAAATTCATTATTGTTCAAGTAGGTATGTAAACCACTTGAATAATTTGTTAAGGTAATTCCTAATTCTCCGAATAGTCTTTCTCTAAATAATGCTCTACAAATATTCACGTTTATCATGATCTGTATAAATTCATCGTTGAAATTATTGTATAAGGGAGTAAATCGTTTTTCAAAGAGTTTCCTAGTAGTTAACAAACAGGATTACTATCGTACAACAAGAAGACTTTAATCTATTTAGGAATATATTAACACTCAATATTGGATCGAGAATTAATTATTATATGGGGATTATAAACGTTGTTTGTTGATCCCCGTCTATATTTATATATCCGAGCGTGCCATCATCCCCATAATAGCGAATAAATGGAATTTATTTGTACAGCAATTTAGTTACCCCCTTATCGAAATGAATCTTCGATATCTTACTAATAATAACGACACACAACCATTTACAGACACCCTTTCGCATCGTTCATTACAACACCAGCTTGGTCTATTCAGTATTTATCGACTACTTCGAGCTGTCAGAATTAGGGTTGACATCTTTAATGGAATAATTTCGAAATACCCATCCATTATTCGATATTTCATTGGTTTACACACTTATCAATATTTCTGAAATATCGTTGTTTTGTAAATTATGTAATATGTAGTTCCTAATTTTTATCACATACATAAAAAAACTATTTTATTGATTTACATGCCTGCATGCAATATCTTTGTGTTTAATTTGCATATAAAAAAATCTAACTTGTTTAAAAACTTTAACTTGCTAAAAATTATTTTAATAAAAATGACTCGCTTTACGACAAAATATTTCATTTATTTATCACGTCACGTCAATTTCATTCGATTTTTAGATTCTGACAGCATTATGCTTTTTTTATTACGATATCGTTCGATGTTATTTTTACATCTCTAGTGCAGGATGTCGGTACAAAATTTAGGGTGATAATTAAAATCATTGTTTACACAAGGAAGACGAGGAGGAGGTTAGGATTAATAGAAACACGATAAATTCACAGTGACATTTTTAATCAATTGAAAAATGTTAACTTAGTAACTTAGTTGCTACAAACTTCAACATTTACTTTTTTCTCTTAATTATTATTGATGGAAAGTTGAGTTTGAGAATTCTGATGGAAAGTTCTTTGGTTTACTATGCCATCTGTTAATTAGAATAATTCTAATTAACAGCTTCTAATCAAGAAAGCAATTTACTCGTCAGATTATTATTATTCGTAACTTCGTCGTTGTAACTAGAATGAAAGTGAACAAACTAAGATGGTTTGGGCATGTTGAGAGAATGAAGGATGACAAAAAAGATATATCTGAGTGAACGAAGAGGTGTGGCCCATCCTTGAGAATCTGGTCCGATCATGTCGACCAGATCCTCAAGGATGGGCGCGTTTTGAGTAAAAGGAATCGGAGAGCGTGTATGACAAACTGTATGAGTGTGACGGAAGCTATGAGTGTGTGTAGGGTAGGGATGTCTGGCGCTCTGTCCTCTCTGCCTACCCTACAAGGGACGTGGCGTGAGGGTATAGATAGATAGATTATTATTATTCCCATAAATTCTCTGAACAACGTTATAATTTTTATGAGAAATGATGGACAATTCTATTAATGATTTGTCTAGAAAATTTTGTATTTTGAAGACTTTGTATTGCTGAACAATTACAATAACAACTTACTTGATATTCGGGTAATGAATAAATTTTATAAAGAAATTGCTGGCTACCATTTTGACAATCATAATGATTATATTATGCATCTAGTATCTAGTGACCAGTGGCGAAGGGTGGATTTCTGCAGAAGGGAAGCCGGGGCTAACATTTCTTAATGGATTACGTCAAATTAGACACTATTACACCTATCATTTTTTCCAAACGGTAACTCGATGGGAGTCGTATTCTTAGGTAGCTTCGCGCTTAGTATCTACAAAACATATTTTATTCTTCCCTTATGGTGAGTTTAAATATTTTACATGAAAATTTCCTCACTCCTGTATTTGAATGTTTCAGAGCTAACTGTACACGCAATGTATATATTATACAGTATGATGTATTTCTTGTGTGACTGTGAATGACTGTCTGGAGCAAGTGGATGAGTATGTATATCTGGGAAGTTTGTTTACTAGAGATGGACGCTGTGATGGAGACATTGAAAGAAGGAAGCTGGCCGGTACTAGGACGAATGGTGCGCTCGGTCCGATTGTTAGTAGTAGCAATGTGTCTATGAAAGCAAAAGTGCTAGTGCACAATGCTGTCTTGGTGCCGACCCTGATGTATGCTAGTGAGACGTGGACGTGGATGAAGAAGGATGAATCAGGGTTGAATGCAGTAGAAATGAGGTCATTAAGAAGAATGTGCGGGAAAACGCTGAGAGATAAGATAAGGAATGAGGTTATTAGGGAAATGAGTGACTGCAAGACTGGTGTAGTGACAAGAATGAAAGTAAACAAACTAAGATGATTTGGGCATGTTGAGAGAATGAATGATGACAGGATGACAAAAAAGATATATCTGAATGAGCGAAGAGGGGTGAGAAAGCGCGGCCGTCCGAGACTGACCTGGTCCGATCATGTCGACCAGATCCTCAAGGATGGACGCGTTTTGAGTAAAAGGAATCGGAGAGCGTGTATGACTAATTGCATGAATGTGACGGAAGCTAGGAGTGTGTGTAAGGATAGGGCTGTCTGGCGCTCTGTCCTCTCTGCCTACCCTGCAAGGGATGTGGCGTGAGGGTATAGATAGATAGATAGATGTATTTCTTAACTTGTTTTTCTTTTTTTCAGTTACCTTACGTGATGTCCATCTTATACGACAGCCAGGGTGCTCTTCTTCCTCCCAAGGTGAACATCTCAGAAAGAGGGACGGTCCCCGTTACTGTCGAGACATTCAGGTTAGTGTCTTTACAATACAACTCTTACATTTATAGTAAAAAAATAACAAAAATCAAAACAAAACCCTACTTCACCGATTTAAATAAAATACTCGTTGTAGATATTTTGAAGCTAGTTTCAAATCAATATTATAATATTATTTACTTATTTATTTTTTACTTAAATATGGAAATATGTCAAAAAACTCATTTGAAGTTGTATTAACGTCTGAAACCTTTTCGAAATACCGTTTCTCAAAAAAATACCCAATTTAGTTTCTATTCATGTTTTATAAAGTAGGTAGGTAGTGGCAAAAAATCTTTCCAATTTGAAATATAAATTCTAACGTTATTTTTGCAAAGTCAATTTAAAAATGACTTATATATTTTATATAAAGCGGCTAGGCTTTATATAGTAGGTATACTACACTGAGATGCCTGTTTTCCTATTAGAAGAAGGTGTACGCGTATTTCCTTTTAGGTAAATTTGTCTCATATTACTCACGGGAGATAGGGGTGGGGGGTGTCTTACTTATGCCTTTCTGTATTTTATAGGGGTCGCAATATAATGTATAATAATATCTCTGTACCAAGTTAATATAAGTTTTACTGATTTTATCCCGACTCAAGATGAAAATTACAATATTACCTTGAAAGAAAGAAAATGGGAGATCAAATTAAGGCTTTTTATCAGTGTACGTTTTAAGAATACCTTTTCCTTGAAGTAAAGTGCAAAGAATTTGTATTATTGTTTGATACTTAATTGAAATTAAAATTTAAGCGGTGAATTATATTTTTTGTGATTTTAAAACGAAAAGCGCTCCCATAAATTCAGATTTTTTATTGTGTCGCTCGTGGAAGATGTTGAATAAATAATTACCATGTTTCATACATTTTAATATTACCGCGATGAACTACCACCTTCGGTCAAAGCACTTAATACTTTGCCATATGTGACTTCCATATCACTGAAGGTCGTGATGTTAAAAGGTTCAAACATGCACCAAATTTCTCATTTTTAATTTGTTTTCACTGATATCACCTAACTCAAAAATTAATTGTTATCCAACCAAAACGATTTTTGTAGGTTGATATTGCCTCAGATATTTGGGTATAATTTGAAATAAATTTCTTGCATTTGAATTCCAGAGTTCGCCTCCCCTGTACGGGAGTGCGGAGTGCGGAGATTGAAGTTCGACTGCAATTGAACATTACCGCAGTGAACAGGATGCACGAAGACACGTGGCTGAACTTCAGAAGAAATAAGATATGTCTCAAAGGTAAGGATTCTTAAACCAAAGACGTCAGATTTTATTCCCCCGTGATTTACCTACAACCCACACTAAAACGACGCGATCTTCGATAAAATAACGTGAAAAACAAATAAAAATATAAAACATCACTTCTGTTAGTATCTTCCGCTACATGATCAGCATTTTATTCACGTCAGAGTTATGTAACATTTGATCCCAGAGCCTCTCTCTCTCTGGAGACATATCTACCAGTTCAGAAATGTTTTCATTTAATGCCGACATTTAAGATAAAAATATCATCTAATAATATTATTTTATTAGTGTTTAACTGTTTTCAAAATGGATCGATTTAAAACATGTTTTTCGTCATTTACTTGGCTGTTAGATTTAGTATTTAGTTTATCCCTGAATAATTATCGTTTTTTTTAGTTTCTTTATGCATTTCAATTTCCTATATGTATTAGATGAGTATGCGATTAATATATTATACTACTCATTTATATAAGTAATTGTACAAAATCGATTGTAATATATCTATTAATCAATTGAGACATATCAAGGAAGCATCAATTCACCAACTGAAATTAATTTAGTATGATTTCAATTTCCAAGAGACGATTTAATTGATAATAATTATTATCGTTTGATATTGTATTATAACTGGGTGATATTGTTTGGTCTCTCGCATTTATATGTTCGCTTAGTAATAATTTGATAGGGGAAAGAGGGATTCTATAACGAGACATCAGCTTGCGCTTAGTTCAAGAGTCATCCACCCGCCTCCACTTAATCAAAATTGGCCCTTTTAATTATTAACCACAGTCTGATCTGACCCCTGGAAGTTAGTCGTGTTTGGAATAGGCAGGATAAAAGTAACACAACCTATTAACTGTGATTTGTTAATCAGCACGAGAGCACAGTGAAAAATTGACTGATTTAGCCATAAAATAAATAATGATTGGATACCATTTTCAAATTGTATTTAGGTCCAGTAGTAAATGGAGAAATTT
Organism: Ceraclea dissimilis; assembly: GCA_963576895.1. Lineage (NCBI taxonomy): Eukaryota > Metazoa > Arthropoda > Insecta > Trichoptera > Leptoceridae > Ceraclea > Ceraclea dissimilis. Next base: position 6,012,076 of record OY756362.1, on the reverse strand, counting down.
ATCTGTCAATCATGGATTATTATATTTTATTAATATCCTGGTACATATGCTCATTTAGATAGTAAGATTCCAATACTCGTTTACTTTTTGTGCTGGTGGCTGTTGCATGCATTTTTTTGTAAAAATCGCAGGATATCCATTTAGTATTCGCTGCTCCTGTTATATAGTGAATATGGACTACACCATCATATTAACCCTTCTAGAAATGATTTTTTATCGTTATCATAACCATCTAAAAACGAAAAAGTATCATTTCTGAAACATAAGTACGGTTGTTCTAGCAATTTTCTTTTTAAGTTAACCAACAAGTGTTTATTATAACAAAATTTATCAGGATTCACATTTTACCTTAAATAAAAGAGACTTATTACAAATCATTATTTTAAAAAAAATATATGTGGTTCTTTTAAAACTATGTTGCAATATTGAAACGGGACAATGTCTCGTTTCAATCTTATTTATGTTAATTTCTAAATATCATAATGGGACGGCGGTTGAATTTTATCAGCCAAGACTCTTGTAACCATAAGGAAAATCAGGTATAGTATATATGTAGGTAGGTAGCTACATAATTGGATTTAAGATTTCGAGAAAATCATACACCTTTACGAAATCCTTGTAGAGAATGGTAAAAGTTCATGACAATAATAATATTACAAAACAAACAACCATTTCTGTAAAGTATGAAAAAGCTTTCTGTGATATTAAAGACATAAAAAAGTACCTTTATAACCTTCATTACTGTTGTTGGATAACTGTATACACATTGTATGGGTAGCGCTAGGTGCCTGGCCTACTAACTTGTTAATAGCAAACCTCTTTGAAGCAGCGTTATGTGTCATTATAGTAAAAATATTATACTAAGATACCTAGGTATTGTGTTATCTTTATGTTAAACCCTTTGACCAACTTTATACTTGGCAAAAGTGAAATATTGTTATCTGAAAGTGCCTTTTTCAGAATTCTCTCACCGTTATTATGAGGTAATAGTAAGATATGATAAAGATACACTAGGTATTTTGTTAAAAATCTGCCTTAAGTATAATATTCATGTAGTATGTAGGTACTTAGTGAATTAGTAGAAATAATTATGCTCCTCACTGATAAATCGCATGAATTGCTTTCATATTAAACGCGGGTATTTATTGAATAATAAAAAGGATTTAAAGAGCGCACCCTATCCTGTGCATGGAAAAGCGCCCAGCCCCTCGCAAAATTCACAAAATGAAAATAAAAAAATGTTAAAATATTCCAAAAATGTGAATGGTGCTTATTCCTCACACTTTCTCTCTCTCGCCATCTGACGTCTCCCTAGTCCCCATATTTGGAGTCGTTGACAGCCGATTATGATGCGATTTCCCCATCAAATAGCTTCGTCCCTAGATATTTATTTGAATGTTATTTGGTCTCAAAGACTATACAGTGGAATTATGTCACCAACAGAACATTTCCTTGAGAATTGGAATCAAATACTCATATTTGAGGGTTCCTTTTCATACAATATATGGTGTTAGGTTTATGTTATGGAGTTATGAAATATCTGCAGGAAAATATGCACAGTATGTTTTTATACCTATACAATACTTCCTTGAGTGTACATATCTCATTTGTGCAGGATATTTTTGATATTTCGAAAAAATATTACCCTCCTAGTTAAATCAGAGCGTTAGGAATGACGTGGAGAGAGGTAATATCACTCGCACAAAATCGCTCTGAATGGAGACGCCTGGTAGCCTCCCTGTGCTCCCGAATGCAGACATAAAGGGCGTAGTTAGTTTAGTTAGTTAGTTAAATCAAACTTCCAGTTCCATAATTTTACTGTCTAAATCTATTTGTAAAATTTTAGACTAAAAGACGAAGAATCTGGTCATATGACGGCGGATTATTTATTACATACAATTTTTTAAAAATAATGCATTCAAATTTTAATAAACAACTAAAAATTGCAGTTGAAACGACGCTGTAATAAGAATTGCACGAAATAATCACCCTGTATAATATCCTTATGCGCTAATGATTCCTTTTGGCATCAGAAATCAACAAATTCCAGGAATACTCTATGATAGAGAAGCTTAATAATAATCATCTACTTATATTTGTGTGCAGGTGCTCCTATAGACACATACAGAAATATTTTTATTTCATATAGAATCTATTCATACAAATATGTACCTACATAAGTATCTCAGATTAAGCCTTCGAGTCATATCGGTGGAAGTTACATACAATACCTACTTATATTTTAAATTCATTCGTTCGGAATAATTCTTATATTGTAAACATATTTTTCCTCATTCATTTTTTCTATAAAGCCTTTGCAACGTTTTATCGTTTGAGGTTTCGTCATATCCTGATAACTTCCTATGGTATTCTTCCATGTTATTTGTTTATCTACTAAAAAGTATTTATGCGACCATATTGATACAAATTCACTAGTAAATAGTAATGTATCACCCACCTGAATTTGATGAGCAAATCAAATCGAAATAGCAAGGCTTTTCGACTTTACTTGGATTGTATATTTAGGTATATTTTCTTCTATCTATAATTAAACTTATTATTTAATAAAAATATTAAATTCATTTGAAATTTTTGGATATGTTTATGTCGAGTTGATAATTTTAAATAGATACCTCTTGCATATTTTAATATACAAAACGATAGGGAATATGAACATACAGAATATCGTAGATATTAAATGCTATATAGAGGCTTTATACATCTGCAATATATTGTTTTGGTATGTACGGTTGTTGTAGTTCGGTATATTTGTTTTCCTTTAGTATGTGTATTCTTTGAAATGGATATGTACATATGAATAGTTATTTGTATTTTATTTGTAAAGTCGGATGTGTTTGGTCGGTGGTTACTCACATAAAGATTTATAATAGAAGTTTCTCAATCCTGAAGGAACTAATACCTAATGGAGTGTATCTACTACTTAATGCTGGTTCTTTTGTGGAAAGATTTTATTGCCTCTATGAAAACTTTTCTATAGAATTTATTGTATGTAAGTCAAATGAGAAAAATTCGTCTACGTCTGGTCTAGTTGGGTACCTACTACCTTACTCAGCATCCTAACATCTTAATACTGAGAGATGAGAACAGTTATACAATACTAATATATTAGGTAGGTACCTACTCCTTACCTATCTATCAGCAAGTAGGTGAATATAGACGATCGCCTATGAAAGTTCAGATAAAATCACCAGAATACTTCTTCTTCTTCATCTTTTTCTTAGATCTTGAGATCTGTTTATTCATGAAAGCCCTCATTCTTGGGAGGCTGAAGTCTGAAGTCCAGCTGACCCTCCATCGTTTTGGCGGTCTTCCGGGGAGCCGGTGACCAGCTGGGATTTCGTTTACCACGACATATGGGATTCTGGAGTCATCCATCCCATTTACGTTGTTCCTCCAGAATCTTCTCCTAGCCCTGCTCCATCGTACGATGTCCTCAGTTTCACAGGTCCGCCTTATATCTTCATTGCGTACTTGGTCCCTGAGGTTCCTCCCTGCGATTGTCCACCAGAATACAATAATTTGTAAGTGTCTCATTTTATCTCATGGAGACTGTGAACTATAATACTGAAAAAACATTCATCCTCATATTAAGAAAAATCCTATGTATATGTATAATATGTGACAATATATTATTAGTACCCTTGAATATAGAGTTGTCAACTTTAAGAGAGTCATCTTTTCGACCCCCACAGAAAAGTGTAGAAAGCAAGCGTATACACAATAGAGAGGTCACATAATTTATTATTAGTATAACAATTTGTATCCATTATTATCATAGTAGATAGTTTATTATTATATTCTCATCCCTTCATACACCCTCTTCAGTGCTAGCGGTTCAATGATCCAGAGCACTATTCAACTCAGCCGTACTGAACTACGAAGGAGACTGATTATTTAAATGAGAAATGAATTTATTAGTTTTGCCTTTGGCCACCATCCAATGCATACATTTTTCGATATTATGCAATGCGGTATTTTATGATAGCTACTGAATAATAATACTATTATATGCAAGTTGTACCTAATAGAATTTAGAGGAATATCTACACAACACTATACTCGTAGTACTTATATTCACCTAATTGCAAATTGTTTTCGTTATAAGATGAAATTCACCATAAAACTGGGTTACGGATCTAATTACAAATTAATCGCATAATATGGTTTAGTGGTGCTAAACTATTCTCAAACGAAATTTGCAGGAGGTTTAAAATTTCCCGTATGTTTTTTTTTCCAATGCCAATTTCTTTCAGATTTCACGTAAAGTCGGAATATTGCGACTGCATGAATTTTCATTTTTATTTTCCCGCAACTTCAACAATATAACAGATTGCATCAAAAAGTTAAAAATATGGTCTACGTTAAAAGTTCACAGCGACATAAAATCATAATTTGTTTCAATAAAAAGTCAGAAGGGACGTACCGCACACAGTGACGTTGGTAATGGCACTACGATGAAATGTTAAAAGTAATGATGTTAGTCCGAGTAAGATGTGAAATATTGCACGTGTCATTTGGACCAAGTGTCATTTATATTCATAATATAAAATACGTACGTTCGCTGTAGAGAACTTTTACAAGGTTTTATTTCGTTTTCATTGCATGAAGTTATCTCTGCATGCATTATTCACTTATTATTAGGTACCGCAATGCATATAACATCTCACACAAAACTAAATTCATAAGTTGCTAGATCTATAACCAAATAACAACTTGGTATTTAGATTTCCGTTCCAACATAGTGCTTTAGTGTGCATCTCAGTAAAATACAATCAACAAATTTTATTGTTATCAAAGGAACGATTCGTCAGAAACGTTTTCATCAGATTTATTTTCATGCTTTAAATTTGTGTTTGTAGGCATTCTTTCTTGGCCAGTTGAAGAGATCAGGTGATAGAAGAAATAGAGATGTTTTAAATAAAATATACAGATTCTTATATTTTTAAGACTAGGTGGATCAAAATAAAATGATTGTAATAAATTTCGGAGAATTTTTCTCAAAATAATGTCTCACCAGGGATTATACGGAGGGAGACTCCTTATTCCTTTCATGGCGTTTATTTGTCAACAATTCAATAATAATTACGAATTCTCCTAATATTTCTTTTTATATCACACTTCGTTAAGCGAAATCAAAGTCTTTTATTAAACCTCCTCTTTAACGAGTGTAAATAATAATAGAGGAAAATAATCACTAAAGCGGCACACTCAGCAACGGAACACTAAATTTATATAACGGCACGAATCTATACGTCGTTGATATTTTGTAAATCTAAACATAATATACTTGATTTATTATGTTTATTGAGTTCTAGTTTGATTTTCAGTTTTTTTCGCTATTGCATAAACGAAAGATACGAATGTAGTGAGGATTTATCTGAGTATTCTGAAGAATATACTACTGTTTTAACTAGTTATGGTATCGTTAGTTATGATTCAGTTAACAATTTATGTAGGCTGAGAACGTGCCTAGTGTGAAGAAAATTTTAAAACAAATCTAGTATTTTCACAATTTTCTATAGGTTTGACTTCTTATTACTTAGGTACTTTGCAGAATGACATGCGCCACAGTCAATTCCCAAGTGTGCCGTTATCACTTCGTTTTGCTGGAATAATTTATACACCAGGTAAATGTTCACTGAAGCAGAAGAAACAAATCAGTGTTAATAATTTTAAAAGAGAAAATTTACAAAACTCCGTCGATGAAATGGCGACAGGAAAAAAATTGAACTAACTTTTTTCATAGGGTGGGAGAAAATTATAAAGGCGAAATTCTCCATTAAATGTTGGGTTGTTGTATAAGAAAGTACAATAAAATAATTATATTAATTAATGCCTTAATTAACAATTTGAATGTAAGTATCTATAATATCGAGCCTTTTTAGGGTAGGTGATCTCACTCCCCCACTCTCCACGTCCTAATATTTTTTGTGCGAATTTTGTAAAGATTTATTAGTTTCTATCCTCTTACAACTGTACTGTCTCTATACATATCTACTCCTTGCTTCCGCCACTTACATACAATCTATCATCCATTCTCTCCGATTAGTATTTTAGTAGCTATGTAATAATTTTTTTGAGAGTTTTGTCGCTGCTTACGCTGCAAAGGACTTGACTAACGTGAGTGTATAGTTAGTAGATGCATCTCTAGAACAACTATAAATCTCCTCATTTAGTAAAGAAGAAATGGTATCAATGTGCGAGTAATATTCAAACCATTTTTATACTGTTCAAAATGAACTTTTTATTGAGTAAAAGGCTTCCATATTATTATGTGTGTGGTATGCGATTAAAATAGATGAATTATTTTTATTACCATATCATCATGTTGATTCAGCGCTTAATATGTTTTATGTAGATACATTAGGGCTGTGTTGGCAAAACAAACTTTAGGGAATAGGGATGTACTGTACATAATAATATTACATGCCCACCTACTCACAAACATCGAGAATAATTTATTGTAACGAGTTTCATCGCATCGTGTTAATTATATCGATAAATATTTTGATTTTTCTAATGCAGTTCATAAATTATACTCTTTTATGTATGGAATTTGGAGTCATTTTTGGATAGATGTTTAAACCACACTTTCCAAAGTCATTTTTGGTTAAATGTAAGCCGCATCCCATACTCTCCACTTTCCTTTTTTTCTTCATCGTTTTTATGCTGCACGAAAAAATATCTGTCCATATGTACTTTCTAGTAAGGTAAGTACCTATAGTATAATTAGAGATTAGGATACTTTTAAGAGAGGAGTTTCCAAAAATATTTGTTGATTTTGAAAAAAACATCGTTAGATTGTTAGATGGCGTCATTTAGTAGATTTTTCGCCGTCGATGTATGAACAATACCATCCCTTCTCTGTGCATTTCTCGTGTGATGGGGGAAGAGGAAAATTTGTTGGCCCAAGGGGATGAGATTTTTATATATTAGGTAGTACCTACCCACAGTGAGGGCACCGAGTACCAACCACACTATGAACTACGTTAGTATAATGTAAGGCTTTTACAGACATCCCTGTTAAAAGACCGCGGGGAAGAGAAAATCTATGCATACTATTTAGAACACTGGCAAGTACCTTCTATGGTTTCGAAAATGAGGAAGTAGATAATATTTTTACTTTGAATAAATTGATAATTGACTTTCTATTACTGTCTTAATTGTTCGCCGTATGCAACAAAGAAAATATATTTTGTTTTAATGCTTTCTATTATTTCTAATCTGTTTTATTCTCTGATGTATTTTTTTTCCCAAAATTTGAGAAAAGTTATGCATTTCAAATTTACTTAAGTTTATATTTACTTCGTCCAAATTTTAGTTTACGATTCATAATAATAATACATAAATTTATTTGAATGTAAAATTTAGTTTCTGCTTTAATAACTGTCAAAATCTGTGTAGCAACAGCGTATATTCTTAAAAGTTTCGTTTTTTCATACATACCCAATAGAGGATTTAATATTGCAAAGAAATATTTTTCCTTCATGGCAATGGAATTTTTATTCAAATGCAAACTAGTCTAATATGTAAATAATGTAAAAATAAATACACACGAAATATCTACAATACATATTGTATCTCATACAGGCAAACCCCGATTTACTAAACTTACTTTTTCCACCGCTTCGTGAATAAACGTTTGTAATAATTCTTAAAATATATTTAACTAGCGTGATTAATCCTTCTCTTTTGAACTTTATATTTTGTAGTGTTAGATAAGTATTAAGTATTTGTTATTACACTACAGAGTATAATGTAGATATATCGACAAAATAATTTCTTATTTCACCTACGTACGACAGTAGGGTGTATGGGTATAGTGTACAATTGTACTCGTAGATACTATAGTAGTCTCCAGCAAATATATTCGATATTTTTACGTTGTATTTATAAATAATTTTTTGAATCATTATACTTCTTGCACGCTATTTCAAGACTTCCTATTTATTTGAAGTTATTACTGAACTACTTAATGGCAAATATATTCACATCAGAGGATTGCATGCTATTGATAGTAAATTGAAGTTGGATAAGTACCTACCTACTTACGGTGTATATCTAGTACATAAAATAGGAGGCCAGTTAGGTTTTCATAAGTTGTATTCAAGCCTCATAGATACTGAATAAAGTTTTATATAATGGACCGGATAATCTTTGAGGTTTTTCTTGTGCTATTTTGTGTACAATATTCTATGGGCATGAAATATTTCTGAGATATTTTGTAAACAATTTACTACCAACCTATACATGCTTGAGAATAAATGAATTCTTATGAGTAGGAAACGCTAGGAAATATAATATGTAGCTTTTATAATATCCTTTACAAGTATCAAACCTTTTTAGAATATTTCGGTATTGTCCCGAAGTGTTTACGATATTTATACGATCTATATGATATCTTCCTTGTTTATTTGTAATGGAACCTAGTATTACGATAAACGGTATAGATCATGATGCGAAAAGATTATTTTTCACACTTACTTCATTGTCCAAGTCAGAAAATTTCATGAGGTAAATATAGATTACCCCTTTCACTACCACTGTCCTTCCTGGAGGACAGAACGCAAAAACAAATAAAATCCATTTGAAGCAAATTCTCATACTAAATCGATGGTAAACTTATTATAGAATGTTTATTGTCTATCACTAAATATGTTTTACCAGTAAATAACTACCAGTGTCCCCCGTGGAGGGCATGGGGCGAAGTCCTAAACGGAAAAACCCAAAATTTTTTTTTTGTTCTAAATTCATATAAAAATATATAGATATTAAATCCATAGTCAAAAAAATTCTATAACCCCTCTCTTATATTCTGGTAGTGAGAGGGTTACAATATTGTATACGTTACTATGTAAATTTCAAAGTTTTGTATCAGTGTAATATATTTTTTTATGTGACAGAATAATTTTACAAAAGTTTTAACAATTTTTTAAAAACTTTACCAAATTATATACGTAATATGAGATTACACTTTTGTAATAAATCAATTTTCTTTATACGCGAAGCAAAATTACTTACAAACCACTCCAAAAGTACTTAGCCACCTTTATTATAACATGCAGTTAAATCTTCAATTACCTACGAATAAAGAGGGACGTCTAATCCAAAGGATCCAATATGAAGTTGCACGTATTCCTTCGTAATATTTTCCTTTCTAAGTCTGTAGCAGGGAGTGAGGTATTAGAGACTGATTGGTAAGATTTGACATATAGGAGGTATTAAAGGAAAATCACATTTTTCTTCACCACTGAAGTATCTAGGTATTACCTTTCTTCTTCATATATTTATCTTCTTTCGACGTTTCGTAATATTGCGGTATGTGACATTAACTAAAAGTTTAGGTTTGAAGAATAGTCTTTTAAATCTTTTCGCTCGTTTTAATGTACTTTCTCGTAGTAACCATCAAACTCACGCATTAGAAAGGATCTAACTGATAAGCAACTCGAGGCTTCGTCTGTCCAAGTAATAGTAAAGTATGACAAATATTATAGGTAGTATAAAACATGGATTATATTATTTGTGTAAAGTGGATAGAGTAGTTAGCATTGCGTACACTTTTTCTTTGACAAAGGAGTCTAAAAATCCCTGAACACTTTTATACAATAGAGTTTGCCTAGTCTTCATACTGGGCTGTTTGAATTTTTGCGAAATGTAGCTTACAGTAATATGTAGATAAATCGGAAATATGTCGATTCCCTTTATGATTCCATACCATATTCTTATAATATCATCTAATCTACTCGTAATAGATATTAGGATTATTATATGACGAGTAAATATAATCATAATATAATACCACAGGATCTTATTGAAATGAAATCACGTAGCTAAACAAGACAAGGAAAAGACTTATAGAGGTATTAGGTATTGCATGAAAATCTATAATACTCATCACAACGCATACAATACAATGAACAAAAGTATGTAAAACAATGATAACTTATTCTCTTATGATATTTTTTTACTGAAATGCCTTTTCGGTCAGTGCAAACAAAATCATCATTACATGTTTTATACCTACCTGCGTACGTTTGTACATTATGCTTTACTGTACGTGTAGGTACATGCATAATCGTACTTATTCAAAGAAGTTCATAATATAAATCGGATGCTTTTGATACTTTAAGGTATTAAGAAAATAATACTTACAGTTCAAAGTTTTGCCTCCCGGTAAATTCTTCTATATAAGACTACTAAAGCATCACTCCTGTGACAGTTGAAGTTTTTGTAAATATTCATACTGAAAACCTACTTTTATATTTCCGTAGTTATTAGATATATGTATGTACATACCAATTGGTACTTGCTACACCTGATACAGATTATGAATCTCTATGTTGAGACGACCGAATGTAAGATTTACGATAGCCTAATCAAATCGTGGTTACTTGTATTAAAAAGAATGAATCCTTATTCTGAGATCCGTTTGTAGACTGGGGACATGGAAATCGATCTATAATAGGCATGCATATTAACGTTGTGATGACTGATGACATATATCATTTGACAGTACCTACGATAATTTTATTTTAAAAGGAACATGGATGTTTTTGCAATACCGGGCCGGATATTCGATTATATGTTGATACTACGAAAGGGACATATGTTTTTTTATACTACTACTAAAATGCAGACACCAATATCCAGTAATTGCTGTGTACATTGTTATATTTCTGTATTATTTTTACTAGGAATTCCACCACCCTCTCCAAGGAATGATACTGTGACGCTAGCGGCGGATTCTCTGGTCACACCTGGCGGAACATTCTATGTGGCTGCAGGTAGCGCTCTAGCTATGATATCCATCATCGTGGCTGCGGTGTCCACTCTCTACATCAGAAGCAAGAAATCCAGAAATCAGGATTCTATTCAGTAAGCCAATCTAAAATACTTTACTTATCTTTTAGTTTTTGCTTCTTTGTTGTCTGGATAAGTGTTCCTATGTATTGATCTGTTTATAGATGTACATTTCTGATATAATATCGTGTGCGATGAGTGAGTGTGTGAGCGAGATTGAGTATGGTTGTGTGAGACGACCGGAATGAAGTTATATGTTTTAATTTAACTGTGGTGCATGATTGTGGGTGACAGCTGAATTATGAATAAACTAATCTTCAATTACTTATATATCTATAGTTGTTATCTGTTTTGCACTTATACCTGTAATAAAATAAAAAAATAATATCAATGAAGTAAAAAAAAATGTGATGAATTTTAGCGATGATGTTCATATTAAATAATATAGGTTGTGTATTTCCACGATATTTTTTAACAAATTATATCATTGAATTATAGCTCCATTATGTTGATTTATTGTTATTTAAATTTTATTACACGTGCGTATCAACCTGCTTATACAAACAGAAATTCAAAACTTTATCAATTAAATGAAAAAAGTTTATCGTAAAAAAATAATTCATTTGATTAATAACCTGTCCTTTTAATTAGTGAGTTTATTAATTATGGTAGAATATTAACAATACTTATTTGGATAATAAGGAGTTTTCTCTCAAAAATTTTATTAATTGATAAACTTTTTAATTACTTACGCACTTGCTACTGACGTATTTCGTGGAAGGTACTCGATTATTTCTGTTCACCTTGTAGGTTAATGATACTATATGGTGTTTTATATATTTTTCTAATTATTTTTTATATAAAAGAAATTTTGTAATTAATCTGGGTATTGTAAAATATCTTATTGGAAGTATATTATTAAGGAATATAGGTCTTTTCACCTGTAAAAAAAACTAAGGAAAACTATAGACTTTAACAAATAGACATTAATTATTGTGAAACACGAAAATTCTTCTCAATTTTCATCACTCGTTTCATTTGTAATTAAATTTATTAAAAAATCTATAACGGGATTTGTTAATCTTGTTTAAAATGCTTCGTATATGGAAATTTTCACTTGGTGTGTGATGACATGATTGAATAGGGAAAAACGTAATAAACGAGTAGATATTTGAAATAGGTTGAAACTTGACTAGGGATACATCAGAATGACCCGAGGCCACAAACATCCATCCATCCTGAAACATCGGGATAT